>JACDJE010000045.1:2685556-2734421 GCA_016647715.1 Pavo muticus | reverse complement strand
TTTTTTTTTTTTTTCCTTCAGAAAATCCTTGGGAATGATTTTGCTTTTACTTTACAGATGAAATCTATGGGAGGCTTGTTTTACTGGGTGGGTGTTTACTTGCTTCAGTGGAATTGAGGTAGATTTCAGAGTATGGAGGCAAGAATGTCCTCAGAGCACACTTCTCCCCATTCCTTCTAGTGGCCTTCTTCAATCGGGCCCACCCCAAGTTTCCTCCCTTTGCTTTCTTTCCCAGTCTTCTTTCCTCGGACGTTTCATCACAGTCTGATCTCCTTCAGTTTTCATACTTTCATCTCTGAGCTCACAAGCCAAGTGACAAATTCTCCTCATTTCTCTCTCTCCTCCACCCACCGTCACGGGTGACTTGACATCTGCAGGAGGAAACATGATTGTGATTTGGACTGTAGGGTTCCAGCATCTCCAGGATTAAACCAGATTTCCTGTAGTTCTTTTAAAACTAAGGCCCAGGACTGAAAGTCCTTTTCACTGACATCCTGCTAATGCTCTAGAGCAAGAATGGCTTTCTTACAGGTATTCTTTTCTCCTTGTAAAAATCCCATATTTGAGAGATGCCTGAGAACAAACTGCCAAGAGGTCTTGAATTTTTTATTTACAGCAGTGAAAATATACTTCCTTACCCTGAACTGCTCCACACAATCTGCAGTGTCTACCCTTTTTGAAGAAAAAAAAAAGACACTTTGGAAGAAAAATATCTCCATCCTAGATTATTGCATAAGAATTAGTGATTCATCATTTCTTTTTGAGAGCGTTCTAGGTATTTGATGATCTGGGTGCTTCTCTAGGACTTGCTTATTTCCCAATGCTATTTCAATAGTAGAAGTGCTAATGGGAGGGAGGACATGTAGTCATAGAGGAACTATAGTGGGAAGTGTTTCAGAGGGAGTCTTAATGCCTCCTGGGCATGTTGTAACTTGAGTTACGCTCCAGATCTAACAAGTTATGTGCTTTTTTTTTTTTTATGTAGAAAAATCTTGACACAGTCAATGCACAGGTGAGAATTACATTAGGTCTGCATTTATACTAAGACTTTTAGTGTTACTTGAATATTCCCTGAAATATTTGCTCAGCTGTGCCTTGTAATGCATTAAGAGAGTATGCATTGAAATGAGATTTCAAATGAACCCAAATTTTGATATGGAGCACCCCAGCTTTTATAGAATCATAGAATCACAGAATGGTTTAGGTTGGAAGGGACCTAAAAGACCATCCAGTTCCAAGCTCAACAGAGTTTCCACTCACCAGATCAGACTGCCCAGGGCCCCATCCAACCTGAATGTCTCCAGGAGTGGACATCTCTTCACACAAGCATCTGCTTCCTCCCTTATGGAGAATGAATGTCAAGTGGTGCCTGAAGCAAAGGTGAAGGGGAGATTTCTGCAGTGAACTCTAGTTGCAGTTGCCCTGAAGTGGCCTCCTTTGAATCTTAAGCACCCACTGAGTGCCGCCAAGTGCTACAAGAATGACTCTAGTTGGCACTGTGTGCTGGGCAGAACAGTGGGAGAGCCCCATGTAGAGTCCTTAGGTGTACAACAAGTAGTGTCTGAGCCCACTGGTGTGTTTGAAAAATGGTTGTATGGCTCTGGTCTGGGTAGAATTTTTCTTTCTGTAGAAAGAGCACATTTTTAGAAAGAGGTGGGGCTGACCCAGGAACTTCAGCATGCTGAAAGAATGAGTTGTCAGGTTGCCATTGATCACAATTACTAAGGGTGAAAGTAATGTGGCTTGAACTTGTTGTACTCACTTATTTCTTGGATATATCTATATTTTCTGTGTTAAAAACCTTTGAGTTGGTTACAACTGCAAAGCAGGATTTGATGCAAGCTGCCAAGAGCCTGCAGGCCCCTTGGCTCCTGTGTGGTCTTCCTTCCTGCATCCCTGCACAGCATCAAGCCCATGCTCTGCACTGCTTGCACATCACACCCATTGCCTGACATTGCACACCAGAAGTGTGAGCAAATTCCCACATGGGAGAAACGTCAGGGTTGTTCCAGAGCAGTCAGTTCTTCAGAGCCTGTAGCTGGCTTCCCCCATATGTGTGGCTCAATTTCAAACATAGGTTTTATTTCTTTTCCCCGGGTCTTTTCACAGTCTTTTCTGTACTGCTTGGGTTTGAGACAGCAGAGGGCAGCAAGAGACAGTAAAGATGGTTTCATAAACTGGATTGTGTCCCAAATTCTGACATCTGTGCCTTTGATGCAGTGGTTTCAAACAGGCCAGCACTGGGGCAAATGACAACCTGGCCTCACCCTGCTGTGCGTTGTTGAGTGAGTTTGAGGGGAAGTCATGCTGCTCTGGCCAGTTAACAAGAGTGCCATTATGATATTTTATCATCTTCATGTTGAAGAGCTATAAAAGTCTGAAATTAGCCCTGGTTAGCATTCACTGTGCAGCAGAATGTACCACTTGCTTGGACTGTGAATAAGCGATTTCTTACACAGTCATGAGAGCTTCTGAATTGCATTCTTTCTCTCTTGTGCTCTCTCTGAAAAGAAATGGGTGTTGGAAAAATTATTGTACTGAAGGAGAAAGAAGAGGGGCTGTTGCTGCTGCTATGTGATTTTTGACATAATTTTTCCTGTCGTTATGCTTGTTTGTTCAGATGAATTTTTTATGTTCTAAACAAGTGCTCGCAAAACTCAGCATGATGTCCATGTTACAGAGACTTATTTTGCCAGCAAAATAATTGAGGAGGTTCATTCCTGTATAACAGAGAGAGCAGTTTTGGTTGCCCCTTCCAGTCCTTGAAGGGAGCTGATAAGCAGGAGGGAGACAGACTTTTTCCACTGACTGATAGTGATGGGACAAGGGCTTATCTCTTTAAGCTAAAAGAGGGGAAAATTAGTTTATATATTAGGAAGAAATTCTTTATTCACAGTGGTGATGCACTGGTGCAGGCTGCCCACAGAAGCTGTGGATGCCCACCTTTGGAGGTGGCCAAGGCCAGGCTGGATGGGAGCGTCGGCAGCCTGAGCTGGTGGGTGGCAATCAGCCCATGCTGGTGGGCAGGAGCTTGATGGGCTCTAAGATTCCTTCCAACCTAAGCCATTCTATGACTACATAATCTGAGAAGCATGTGGGGGGGTGATAAAGCAGGAGATAGAATATGAGAAACCGTGTTAAAGTACCTTAACTTGTAGTAAGATCATGTTTCAGAGAAAGAGAGTGCTTTAAACTGGTCTGTGGTTTTAATTTCTTTTCAATTTCATAAACTGGGGTGGAGCACTGTTGTATATGCATGTAACAGAGTGAGGCTGACTTGTCTAGTTTCACCGAAACTCGAGAAGTACATCCTAGCATGGATTCTTATAAATTAGCTGCTACTAACTGTTGTTCCCTCTAAGTGATCACAGGTGTGCTGAGGCATATACTTTATTTTTATGGCTGCTGCCAGGCAGCCTGTCTTGCTCTGAGCCTGGGCCAGCCCCTGGCACCAGATGGCAGGGGCACTGGTGGGAGCACAGCCTGTCCTGGTTCTTCCCCAAGTTCCTTGTGCAGCATCTTGGCTCAACAGCTGGGCACAATTCCATGCTGGCCAGGGGCTCATAGGATGAGCTTTGCTTCTATGATCCCTGCAAACTGAATGAAATTATTAAACTTTTAAACACAAGCACCCATTAGAGGAGTCTGTGGTATTTAACAGACTTACCCATGCAATATGATAGCACTCAGCATGGTAGAGCACATTTCTAGAGCATGTAGCAGATAAGACAAACCTCCAGTCTAATCTAGTAAAAAGATTCTTTGTTCTCACATAATGCTCTCCAAATGCTGCTTTACTTTTTTTTTTGTTGTTGTTGTTGGATATTAAGGAAAACTTCTTCTCAGAAGAGTGGAATTGGAACAGGCTGCCCAGGGAGGTGGTGGAGTCACTATCCCTGGAGGTGTTCAGGGAATGCATAGATATGATGCTGAGGGACATGGTTAGTGGACACCATGGGAATAGGTTCGTAGCTGGAATAAATGATCTTTGAGGTCTTTTTCACCCTTTATTTATTATATAATCCTAGAATAATAGGCTGCTAAAGGAGGCTGTTGCTGCTTCTATTCCTTAGTGATGAGCTCTGTTCAAAAATATGGACAGATTTCATATCAAACTTCTCCATGTGGTTCAGTGTCATCAGGTGTCCTGGAGCAGGCAGGAGCCATCCCAAACCATGGAGCTGCTGCTGGGAGGGAGGTGGCCCTGTGGAGAAGCCCATTGTCCTCCCTTAGAGCTCTGCTGTAGTGCTTATTGATCAAAGCCTCGTATCATGGAAGCATCTCCACTTTACATTATCCATTGTAGTTGTGATTTTTCAAAAGACTTCTGGGATCTAAAATAAACAGTGGAAATGAAATATAATTTTAAATTAGATATGAATTTCTACCATTAAATAGTTCTAATGAAAAACGGGTAATGGACTGCAAGTTCTATTTCTTCATCTCAGACAGCAGTGAATGCTTCTCATAAATCTGGTAATAAATTTGTAGATTAAATTACACATCTGGTAAACAACATGAGTGGAGTCTGAGGGAGATTTCACTCTGTCCTGCCATCAAACAGAGAAACAAGTCTTAGATGAACTTTCACAGAATTCAGTCCATTCTAACACTGTGTAGAAATCCATGATATATACTGCATGTTGTGTTTTGCCAAACTAAGTTCTTTCACTGTTGAAGATATTTTCCTTAATTATTTCCCTGCCTGTTTCCTCCCTGGAGTATTGTTGCACAGTGAAAGCTTCTACGTGCTTGCTAGTGAGCTGGAAGAAAATGCAGCATACCCTTGCCTTTAGGCATAACACTGTAACTTCATCCCATGCAATTAACTGCTTACAAAATGTTTCTTTCTCTCATTGTTCATGGCACATATTATAGATTACTTGCTGAAATTTGCCTTCTCGCCTAGGGCAGGAATCTGCTTCTTGGTGAATTTCCAGAGCGTGTCACCCAGATGTCAAAATACCTGTTAGCATGAAAAAATCCTTTTCCCCACCTGGAATTTCACAGTGATTGACTTTTCTACCAAGGCACCTCACTGCAAGGTGAATTAGGGACTGGACTCACCTCTTCCCCACATCAGGAAGCAGGGACTTCTAAGTACCCCAACCTTTGGGGTTCCTCCCAAAACCCAGTTGTCTTCATGACAGGCTTTGATTTGAAGCTTAATGATCAGTTAATAAAAGCAGCACCAGGCATGGCTCTACAGTGGCTGCCACGTGGTGACCATGAGTTCTAGTTTTAATCCTGTCCTCACTCCCTCCCTACATGAGCCTGGTCATATCACCTGGAGCAAGGATTTTGTGCATTCCCTCATTTTGACCTTGCCTGCAGTTGCTCTTTACTGCTTTCTTCCTGCCACTTTCTGTGCAAGTCTGTTTTCAGAAGAAGCAGTTGGTATATTTTGTAAGTGTCAGGCAGCATCTTGGAAACCAGGTCATAATTCACAGTTAATCCATCCTCCCTAAGTGAGGCTGAAAGCTTATTTCCTTGCACTATCTTCACTGGCCCAGTCAGTGTTTTTTTTTTTTTTTTTTCTGAAGCTATAATCTGTCTCCCAGTGAATTAAGCTGATTTCTACAGTAAAACTTCTCCAGTGCATGTTTTCTTTCCTGCTATAATTCAACATCAAGAGAACAGAAATTTCCAAATATTTGTCAGAGAAACTCATTCTCCTTAAATCTGTTTACCTAAAATAAATGACTTAACTCTACTAGATTATTTTTTTTTTTTATAGCGCCTAGATACAGCATTGTTAGTTATATAAGTAGCTCTGTCTCAGATAATTTGTTTGGAAAATAAATGAATGCCACTAAAAACCTTTGGAGATGAAGATGCAACTTAATCATCACAAACACATCTGAATGGGCTCTATGTCAAGTATAAAGCATTTTGCATGTGGGCTAACACCTTTATGCTATGTTTCAGTCTGATTTTATTTAAAATCAAAGAGAAAATTCTTGAATGAAGTTTTGCAAAGGTGCGTGTTCAATTACTTAATACAATTGTTTGTGTTAGCAGGCAAAGGCTGTTCAAGCCTAAGAACTCACAAACAGCAAGGGAGAGATGACTGGTATGGCAGGCTACACAGGATAGATTTGCAATTCTTGAAGTGCTCCCAGAACCCCAATACCATAAAAGATAATGTTCTTTTTTTTTGCCCAGGTGGGTACTTAACTGATAATGGAGTCCCATGTGATGTTGCTCTAGAGTTGGGAGAACCCTATGGGAACTAGACACCTTCTGGTGCAGAACCCACAAACCGACATGGGATGGATCAAATGGGAAACAGTTCTTTATCCAAAAAATTTCCTTGTTTTTCACCTAGTGATGGAATCTCACCTAGCCTCTTGTATTTGAGACCAATGCTGTGAACCTACCCTATGTTTTGTTGTCTTGTTTGGTCCCAGGAGACACCACTAAGATCTTTGTCTTCAGCCTTTCCAGTGTTCTCACTGGCCATCCCTATTTGCCCATGTTCATGAATGTTTGTTTTTTATTTACAATTTTTGTGACAAAAATGATTTCTAAGGCAGGTTTTTATTTAAACAGCTGGAGATCAGTAATGATTTCAACAAAACAGCAAATTGCCTGCTTATCCTGCCTCATTTTTCTCAAAACATGATGTGTGGATCTTTGGATTAAAGCTGTCCTCCTTACACAGTGAAGTCAGCTTCAGTGAGAACTCTACCTGAGCAATTTGGAATGGTGCCATCTTACCAGGACACCATTCTTTTGTTTTCTATCTTGCTTCTTTTTCTCATCCATGGGAACAGGAATTTATTTGAATTTCTGTGAGTCTCTATAACTCTAGACTTTGTACTCGGCTGTGTAATTTTTCTTGGCATTTCAGGGGTGTTATAGAACAGCCTCAAGCTATTCCACAATCACCATTATCTAAAAAAAAAATACGACTGTAGAAATACATTGACTTTCAGAAATCAATCACAGCTAGCCCTTAATCTTAAAGATCTCTCTTCATGTTTTTACAGGATGACATGGTACATCTGTTCATGTCTGGTGTTTCTTTGCTGCTTTAGTTCTCAGGTATTTCCAACTCTTTTCATGGACAACTGAAACTCCTCAAAGGAAGAGTCATGACAGTTCCTCAAGTTATTCAATGCCAGAATTCCTCTTTTTGAGGAATGCTGGCATGTGTCTGTTTTTAATAGCCTCATATTGTTTCAGCTGCTCGGTTTTGAAGAGGAATTTCATGGCTCCTAGACCTTCTTGCTGTTCTTGTAATAGTAGTCCCTTCTTCTTTCCCTATATTCCAATCCCATCTACTCTAGCGTGAGCAAGTTTGAATCAAGTGTTGAGGGCAACAAACACTGCTTTGTGTATTTTATAGGCATCAGTGAGCAGATCAGAGTTAAGGCTGTAATTCCTGGATATCCCCAAGCTGGGTTCTTTAATCATTGCAGTGGGCCCTAAATGCATGGACAAAAAATGGGGCTGTAATGTTTGTCATCTGCTGGTTTGTCAGGGTCTTAAGGACATCAGAAACTAGCAAGAGAAAACTATTAGGAAAATGTAGTTTTCTGTTGTTAAAATGTGCAACATTCACACAGCATGTGGAGATAAAATAAATTCTTGATGAATTCTTTGAAAGATCTGAAGATAAAATATTGAAATTCCCCCTTCTTGCTTTCAGTATACTTATTGCTCTCTGCTTTGTTTTACCAAAACAAGCTATGGTACTGGGGCTGATCCCAGTGTGCTGTTTTGGGTGCAAGACCATCATTTTGAGAAATAAAGTCCCTGGAATATTATTGGGGCATTTAGATGAAGCTCTTTGGATACTGATCCAGAATGAGCAGGAGCTGTGGGGAGCATTCCAGGTATTTCACATCCAAAGAATTCAAAGGAGAGCTAGAAAATCCTATTTTTCTGAAGATCAGAAGTTCTAATCCTGAATTAAAAGTAGGAAATTATGCAAACAGGATTTGGCTGTAAAATAATAACAATCACATGCTGTGGGTGTGCTACAAGGTTTGCCCCATGCCATCCCTGCTATAAGGCAGGGTAATGTCCAGATTATGATGTGTATTCATAGACTTTTTCAATTACCCAAATGTCCTTGATGCTACAACATTGAGACAAATGCATAAATATCCCTCTCACATTATTCTTTGTCCTTGTTTGCTGTTCCTTCCTAGGTGAAGCTAGTCCTTTTACAATCAAGACTGCAAATAGCTTCCAACCAAACCCTGGTTTAGGTATCAACATTTCACTGCATGTTTATGCAGAGCCTGGAACAGTGAGACGTTAACCAATGACTTGGCTTCTTTAGCAAGACGATGAGCAGTCTTCAGCATATGATAGGTAGGCCTTCCCTTTTGTGCCACAACTGGTGTGGGGCCAAAGGAAAATGGCAGAACGCAAGAAACAAAATGTCTGTGAAGAGAGAGGAAGAATTCAGCATGTTTAATCTTCGCATTGTGGTGATTTTTCTGATGTCAGTGGTTTTGAATGAAGCAGATGGTAGTTGATATAAAAATGAAAGATAGAAGTAATTATTTTTAAAAGCTGAATGGTTATGCTGTGGGATGATTTCTCTTACAAACCTCTGTGTTTATGCATTTCTGAAAGTAAGAAGGAAAGTTCTCCAGTTCTCCTTTTGGATCTGAACTTGGCACTCACACTTACGAAGCCTTGCCTCCACGTCTGCTGACAGTCTCACTGCTGGAGTGAATACCCTTCTGGGAGTGAAGATACATTGCACTGGACCATGTGAAAATATGTGTATTTAGTTGAGGGTGCCCCAGATGTATTGGAACTGTGCTTTCCATTCCAGCATCCTCTCTGTTGAAAATTCAGGAGTATTTGTTTTTATATTTGCTTTGCATCTTGGGTGTATACATGTCTGACGTTTATTCTCTTTATAGTCTGAATCAATTATTTTGCCTCTCCTACTTTTGTTCTGTCTCAGCTCAGTTACACTTCAGAAACATACCGGTCCCCTAGGAATTAAAGTCAAGAAGTAAAACTAACTCAGTTTATGACTCTATGTCAGTGACATTACACCCATTTGTTTTTACGTTAGTCCAAACACCTTAGACTGAAACTCAGAGATTAAATTACATACCCTGAGGAGAGAGCAGATGAGATCTCTGATCCTTGTCAGTATAAGCTGAAGAAAATTCCTTTCTGATCCCAAATTTAACACAATTGCAGCCAGAGCAGATAAGTATGAGTAGTGGTAGGTTTTATCTGCTATTGCTACTTTATCGTATCCCTTATTCCGTGCATGATTCAAGCTGTACATGAGGGGAACAGTTGACACTTCTGGCAGTACGGTTGGTTCCAGGTCCATGTCTGGGCCATTTTAATGAGTGGATCAGTCATTAAGCACCAGAAAAATGCCTTCCTGGGCTGCGTAGGAGGCTGGTAGGAGCCTTGAAACCTTGAGATCTGATTTTGACCATTATGCTGGTTTATCCTTGGGAATGCCTGGACCAGGCTGAGGATGCCCAACCTAGGCACAGGGAGGGGTCTGACATAGAGAGTCCTGGCCACATTGGGGAAGAAGATATGAGTGGCCATGCTGGCATCCAGTCATCACCCCAGAGCCAATGAATTACTTCCTTTGGATCAGTCTGATTTCACATTAAACCAGGCTAGGATGAGATGCCACCAGAGATGTCCTTGAGCACCTGGAACAAGAACAGGGCTAGATGATCTATGTTCACAGGGGCTGCAGGACACCAGAGCCCTTTGAACCAGCAGCTTGGGACCTGGCTGAATGTCTGGAGGCCTTCAAAATGCCACTGGCTTCCTCTGTTTGGGGAACTCATTTGTGCACTTGGTAATGATTTCCATGTTCCCCTTCCAGGCAATTTCAGAGTATAAAAATCATATACCTAAGCAGAGCTCCTAAAACATAAGCTATTTCCAGCATGAGGAAATCTGTACTCTCTTTCTCCCCAGATCATCATAAATCTTTTATGTAGTATGTCCTATCTATTTGAGGAACTGGATAATTTCAGAACATTTTTGTGGCCTTGTGCCCCTTCTTTATTCCCACATCATTCCCAACACGCAGGGAGAAAATGAACTTCTCCATAGCAGTTTTACTGGTGCTGTGTACAGGAATTAATTCCCTTTGCTACCTCTGTTATTTTCCTTTGCATTTATCCAAGGATTATGGTAACCTTTAGTAGTAGCATTGCAATGGGACAGTTATCTTCAAGAGTATCACAGCTCTGTCTCTCAAGAAGTGGCTGTATTCTGTGTCCCCAAATCCTAGGTGCAGGCTGGATGATGACCATCTCAATTTACAGTTCAGATCGCTGTCTCCATGGTCTGCTATCCTACTATATTAAAGTTAGCTGAAGTGAATACCATGAGTAAATATTTTATGTTTCTAAATAACCGATAAAATAATAGTGTTGGCTCAGAGACTGGTTCCCATGGACCAGCTGGAATGGCCTCAGTCACAGATACGTCTTTATCAAGACACGATAAGATTCACTGATGAGGCAGTTCTTAGTTATTTTAATGCATGCTCTGTTATTTCTGCATAAAATACTTTCAAACAAAATGTCATGTGCTCCAAAATCAAACACCTTGCAGAAATCCAAATAGACTATATCAATATGTATGACCTTGTCAACTGTGCCTGAGATTCCCTCTAAGAAAGGTAATATTTAAAGCCTTGATTTTCTGGTATACATAGCAGCATGAGTGCCATTTGATCAAGCATGTGATGTACAGCCTGAGGCACTCCTAGCTAATGGTGCGTGAAGCTAATGCTTTGCTCTTACAACTTTGCTCTAGCCCTGATTAAAGAGCAGTATTAGTGCTTTGATGAATGACTGGAATTAACTGGGTTTCTGAGTAGGCTGAAATTATCTTTGCATGCCATGATATGCATTTTAGAAGGGCAATAGATGAAACTAGGTCACTCATTTACAAATTAATTTGGGTTTTAAATCAAAGAAGGCTGAGCTGTAAACAAGACTGTGACAAGTCTGGTCAGCTTTTCTTAGACGTTGTCAATCTCTTTCTGTTTAGGACTGTCTGGCATTTTTTCTACTTTCCCCCAATGACCCCACAGCCAGAGAAGATTTGGATGATTATGTAAAACTAGTCATTGCTCACTGTACCTAATTTCTTGTAGATTATTACTAACTTGTTTCCTACCAAGGTGCCAGCTTGGGCTATTGCTGCAGTGCTTCAATTCTTCTGCACTTTAATGAAGTGTACAGCGGGTTTCAGTATAGATGAGTGAGCAGAATTCCACTTGTATAACACTGTTTCCTGGATACCTGCAGTCTGGACTATGACCCAATTGTCAATTAAAATTCCAGTGAAGCAGTAGACTCTAATTCTTAGAGCCGTGGCTGCAATATGTTATTATGCGTCTTTTGATGGGGAGCTCTGTAATTAGAGTAAGCCTTATCCTAAGTAGATCCAAAGATTTTAGCACAGAAGATATAAAACAGGTGATGATTTTTTTTTTTTTTTATTGCTCCATTACCATCTATATTTATCCCATGTGGTGGTAGGGGACCTTCTGGAGGAGATGTGAGCACAGCTGCCATGTGATGCTCCCTGCACAGCTCAGCATGGTCAGTCCAACCACAGCAAGTCTATATGGTTTTGAAATTCATATTTATTTTTTGTGATGTAATGTCACAGATTTGTTGTGATCCAAACCAAAGATGGCTCTGCTGCCTAAGCAAGACTTGCCCGGTCTGTGGGACCTGAGGTCAGGCTCGGAGGTAGCAGGGTACCTTCAAGAACTGTTATGTAACAAACAGCCAGCCTGTGCCATGTGCAAGGAGACAGTACTCTAGCCATTAAGAGACTGAGAAATTACTTTGGAGCTATGGGAGACTAAATATGAAGAAGAAGCACTGTTGTCTTGGAGAGAAGATGGAACTGCTTCCTCACCCATGACAAAGCCCATCCCTCATTGCCACTGTGTCTGATAGGGAAACAGAGGGGAGTTTCTGGAATAAAAGGGAAAGAAGAAAGCCTAATGCAGGCCAGAGAAGGCCTAACGCAGCAGACAGTCATTGCACCACAAGAGCAAGTTTGCTAAGCTTCCCTGGAAGCCTGGCTGTGCCAGTTCCACTGCTGGCTGTGGAAGCAGTGTCATATGACAAATGTAGCATAACACAGCGTTGTTTGCTCTGGGCTGTGTGCTTCCTGAACGTGATTATATGTCTGTGGGAAACAGGTTCCTTTGGCCTTTCTGGCCAGCTATGGGGAAGACAAATGAGATGTTGGATATTATTTGTATCATGAGGTTTCTAGTTCAAATGTCATCCCAGGTGGCTTGTAACTAAATACTTTTACCATCTGATTAGAGCTCTGTCTTTAGTATAAATTAGTCATTGAAAAAGGATCTTGTGGTTTTACCCCCATCCTTAGAAGACAGATACCCACATCATAACATGACAAATTGCCCCTGCAGTTCGCCTGTGGTGTGAAGCCCCAGATAGAATCATAAAATCATTAAGCTTGGATAAGACCACTAAGACCACCTAGTACAGTCATCAACACTTCACAACCATGCCCACTGATCCATGTCCCTCTGTACCATATCTACACATTTCTTGAATGCCTCCATGTGGAGACTTCACCACCTGATGGGATGATGATACCCAGGCTGGAATGGGTGTTTGAGAACAGAGATAACCACGATATCATACTTACTGAGCACTGCTATACTGTTTGTGGTTCAGGATTTAACTTTCCACTTTTTTTTCTACTCTCAAATAGGATCATTTCTTTTTGATGATTTACTTCTAATTAAGAAAGGGTAGGAAACTGAGAGCTGTAGTGAAAGGCTGATTAATTATACAGTAAAAGACAAATCTTCCCCCAGTAACAGTCCTAGTCTTAAGGGGAGCTTTCGTCATCTGAAAGACTTCCCCATGAATTTGGACAAGTGAAACCCTGCCTGCTGCAGTCCAGAGTAATGATTAGTGTGCTAGAAAACTAGCTTTGGCCTCTAGGCAGTGATGGCTGATTGCATTATTTGCATTATCTGAAGCCAAAGTTCAAGGAAAGGAAGTCTGTCATCAATGAGAACAAGTGCAATTCCTGTTCTTTGAGCACTTTCTCATAGTTTTACTGAGGCTTCATAAACTTCACTTAATATAAGTGATGAGATGATTCTGCAAAGAATAATTCCTGGAAAGACTTCCTTTTCTTTGCCTGTCTCTATGTAATTCACAGAATGTTTTGGGTTGGAAGGGACCTTTACCTTTTTATTCTTCACACCATAGCAGAATGGCTGAGATCTGAGAGCTACTGCCATGAACTAAATGCTGTATAAATATTGTTTAAAAGAAATATAAGTGAAATAGAAGCCTTCTCACATAATGCTAATCCATCATTTCTCCTTGTATGTGGAGGGTGTTTCCTGCATTCACCTTGGGTAAGAGACCACCTTCATGACTCTGAGCTGAAAAGCTGAACACATTCCTGAGTTGCAAACATCAAAGACCTCTGTAAAAGTTTTTGAGTATTTTCTCATATGTTTCAGATTCCTGCTGCAGACTGGAACATGACAGGAGGAAAAAAACACACAGAACACAAACCACTTAGTAGCAAGTTGCAGCAAAACCCACCAAAGATTACTTTTATCCTGTTCTCAACTTTTCATTAGTCAGAGTCCCTAAAATTATTTTATATGCTGAAGAGAGATATGATTGTATAAACATGGGAAGAAGTCTTTCCTTTCTTAAGTAGAAAAATATGGCATTTACTAAATGTTGACTTTTCTTTAGGTAGTCTATAGTAAATTCCAGTTAATAGTAAAATTAACTGAAATCCAGTACTAAAGAGGAAGTGGGTGGTCTGGAAATAAAAAAAACCCACAACACATCAATATGGATTGATTCAAATTATCTTAGAGTCTCTGACAGAGTAGAAGACTTAGTTATACGACAATTTGACTTTTTTGCCTCTCTGATTATTCTGTATAGGATAGTAAAAATGGTAGAGATATCTCAAAAGCCTTGATGCAGAGAAAGATCTGACATCCCAATGAATTCAGTATCCCAACATTTATCAGGATGTCAAACATATTCTGGACCATTTATAATAAACAAACAATATTACAAGAGGTTTCTGAAGACATACTGAATGTTTTGCAGGCCAAAGAATATCTAACTATCGAGTTGAATTTCACATATTTAGTACTTGATGCAAAATTACAAGAGCTAAATAATGCTAAAAGAAACAGTGAAATATGAATCACACCAAATGTGAGTAAAACCTGGTTGTTTTGAAGTGTGATCTTGGATAAACAAAACTGTGAGGAGAGATGGGACGAAAAAATAACCCATTCTTTGTGTGAGTTGAAGCAGAGAGCTGATACCAGGGACTTCCAAGGGGTCAGTCTTGCCAGCTATGGTAGTGCTGCTGCTGCTTGGAGCAATACACTGGGGAGGTTCTCCAAGGAGTCTGAGCAGTGCAGGAAGCAGCGTACAGAGTCTTTTGTTTCTATTTCCTGTTCTTTATCAAAGAAAAAGCAGAAGTGCTTTTTATCCCCGTAGGTTTGTTCAGGGACAAGTAATTTATTGATAAGAGAAATACAAAGGTACCTTTCCTCTCACCTGGGGAAAACTGGAAGAGCAGTGGTCACATAATCTGTGTGTTCTTGCTTATATCTCATTGAGGAGCAATCTGAACTCTTTGCAATTGAACTTTGCATGGTAGGGAGCAGTAAGAAACAAAAATTATTGGTTTCTGTTTAGTGCCTGTCCCACAAAGGCAAACACAAAAAAAAAGTTTTGTAAACATTACAGTTTTTTTAGTATTAACTGTTGGACTGTTTGATAATGTTTGATATAATACTCTGTGAGAGTTATGGAAAATCAGATGTCTCTTTCCATATCTGTTACTTATGCTATTTAAAGCCCATTATTACTGTTATTTAAGAAGATAAAGCAACCAGTTGAGTGATGGGTTTAGTGCAGACGTTTCTTTGGTGAAGGGGGATCCATAAAGATTAACTGAACCAAGCGTTAGTCTGAGTCTGAAGACGCAAATGAGCAGAAATGACCTATATATGAATAAACACGTGGACAATTGTCTGACTATTAACATGAGACAGATTTGCTAACTCAGTCTGTGTTTTGTAAGGAACTTTGAATTATATATGTTCTTTTTCCCTACTCCATATCACGTATATGGACTGAACCCTACCAGATTTGAAGCCTCCTGTGAGAAATGTTTCACTATTTGAACATGGGCCTTCATGTAAATATCACAGCTGACCATGACACCCTTTTTACAGAAGTGACCAAAATCTTTAGCTATTGGATTTCCCCAGAGGTGAAAAGGAAATTGAAGCCCAGCTCACGCTGTAAAGATCAGGTTCATCTCTAACCATCAAGTTTAACTCTCAAATGACAGAAATTCACAAAAAAAAAATGACAAGCAATCCAGCAAAGTAGCATGTTCAGGGTTTAAAAGCCATCATTTAGTGAAAAAGTGTTGAAAGGACATAGCAAATCTGGGAGTATAACTGACAGGCCTACGTGTTCTTAAACATCTTCTCTGTATGTTTGGATATCAAAAGACAACACATTCTGCAGTCATAGGAGTGACTGTAGCTGACATACCTCATGGGGTTTTCTCTGGCCTGACTTCTTTCTAAAGGACTCATATTTCCATACATTTGCAAAGAATATGGACTAACCGCTCCCAAAGGTGTGGCTACCCCAGCTGAAATCCCCCAGTGCTAGAAAATCTTTGCATGGAAGCATGAGGACAAGTGCCTTCCTCGAGGTGGATTGGGAAGGATGGTTGGCACAGTGAGCACGGAATGGTACCAGATCCCTAGCTGACATGTGGACACAACATGCTCTGTGGGCAGCTTTTGTTGTCAAGGCAAGATGTGAGCTTGCCACTTCCTCCTATAGCTCAGTCATTCAGCCAGACAAGTAGATAAACCTCTGGCATTTCAATAACAAAATCAAGCCAGAGTGCTTGGCAGTTATTATCAGCTCCCTTTTAAGGGAGCTTAAAAGACCAGATATGTTTTTTTTAATCCCTTTATGTTTTGTTTGAACGATGAGTAAACATCTGACCACTATGTATGTAGGCTTTGTGAAAGACTAATGTGGAAAAATCAGCCAAATTTACATACGTCTGGAAGAAATTATTGTACGCTTAGTGCTGGGTATAGATACTATTCTAATTCCAACCTCAACATGAGGCATGGAAGCTCATTAGCTTTTTCTCTTTAGAGAAACAGGCTCAAAACTTGCTTTCCATCAGGAACACAAATAGGTCTGATGGTTTCTGCACATCTACCGTGTGTTTGAGGAGTCCCACAAACCTTGTCAGTCTCTTCTGTTACAATCAGACCTCTGTGACCATGGCTCTGAGAACACCTTATTCTGTATTTCAGGAGGTACAACCCATCTCCTCTCTTGTGGCTTTCCATTTCAGCCTCATGGTCACTCCACCACACTGGCACACTGCTGTCTGCCCTGCTGCTCTGACTCAGAGCCTTTACAGAAAACTTATTTAGGATTGAGTCACAAGGAAACTTGTGACTGTATTAGTGATCGGTAATTCATACTTTCCCAACCAAGCTATCCTGTTGCCATTTGCCCCCTGGATCTGATGGGGGAATGTGGGATCACCCTTTGAGGGTGTCGTGATCTGACACTGACCTCTGGGCTTGAGTGGCAACACCCAGAAAAGAGAGCTGCACAACTGGCTTAATGAGGTACAAAGGTCAGAAAAAGTTGGTTGAATTCTGGCCAGGACAGGTTGGCTTGAGACCACTCAGCTGTAGGCTATTTTTGCATCAAACTAGTAATGAAGTGAGAGGGCACACGGCTGTATCTCTCTTAATATTCTAATACAGTGAAAGATTATGCTGGCAGCAGGCTTCAAAAATCAGTAAGAAAATGACCGTTGACACAGAAGGAGCAGCATATGGTCCCCTTGTTATCCAGCTATTCATGGCTAACACAGTTGTTCACAAATAGCAGAATAAATGAACCCTTTATATTGATTATGCAGCCTGTGGGTTAGTACAAGTTGGTTTGAAGGGTATGTTCTGTATTTCGTCCGTATTTGACTTTACAGATCACCCTCTTGTTTTCAAATACATCTCTGGCAAGGACACACCTTGAGATTATTTCCTCCCCTCAAGAACCAAAAGTGACTCTGTGGAAGTTTCCTGATCCTACTGCAATCTATCAAAAGCAACAGATGTGCCCATGCTTTTTCAGGAAGAGGCATGAATGTTTTCCCCGCAAGTCATCTGAAACCTCTGTTCAGATTTAAAATGAGCAGAATGATGGCTCATGAAATAAAATAAAACACCAGGAGAAACAGACACATGAAGGGGTTAAGTGGCAGGGTCAGAAGTAAGATGAGAGCCATTGTATTGATTTCTTGATAAACAAATGATGGATTTCACAGAAAGGATTAATTACTATGAACTTCACAATCCTGAATGATAAGGCTTGACTTTTGTCTAAATTGTGAAATTCAGATATAGATTTATGCTTTCTGTGCTCTCTTTCCCCAGAATTGTTGAATCTAGTCTGGATTTTTATCTGTCCTATAATAGCAATGGAATCTAGCATTGAAATTTGTATCTTGATGCAAATACCAGGCAGAACAGGGCCATACTGGATAAAATAAGACTGTGATATTCTGCCCTCGTGTTCTGTGGTCAGGTTTTCTATTACAGCTAAAAATGGAAAAGAGTCTCTGTGTATGATAGTTACTAGCACTCCACAAGGGAATAAAGTGATCGTTCAATCGTGTGTAGGCGATCTCAAACATCTGTGCCTCAAAATCCTCACACTGGCCTCACAGCCTCTTGTAGTCCGCTACATCAAATTTCACCTGACCATACTTACAGAAAGCTTCACATACCAATAAATCAAGTGTTTCTTTTGGGAATGCTCATTATGCATATGTTGTGCGCTCTCATTTCCCTATTTTCTTCTTTCAGCTGTCCAAGGGAAAGGAAATGCCTTCGATCAAGGGGCTTTTTTTCACTTCATGGAGTAGTTTGACACTGATATGAGCCTAAACTGTGTGACTCACTCCTTCCTTTTCCATAATGTGTACCAAATCTTCTCCATTGCATTGCATGATGTTCAATGTATGCTGCTGCTGACTGTGGAGAAGACTTGATGCATGTAAACCAGGTTTATTTCGGAGAATCATGGACTGGAGATAGGATACAGAAATTAAATTGTAGGACTTCTGACTAAAGTTTTGCTGAGTGTGGGCTCAGTAGTTTATGTCACATTCCAAATAGGCTGCAAATGGGTAGTAAGGATGATGTTCTGATACCCAGGAATTTAGCAGAGCTTATAGTCTCCACTGCAATTGCCTTAGGATAGAGTGACAAGCATGTTCATCTGTGGGCAGAGGTGTGATGTGATTGTGTACCTTTTAGGTGTTTGTATAGGCAAAAATAAGAAAAACTTATTCTTCAGAGGACCAAATGGGCTTTTCACCACTTCCTGTTGAGCCATATTTCAGAGCAACCCCTTGATTTTATTCTAGGTGCTATCTTTATGCACATGCAACAGACAACAGCAAATCACATGAAATTCAGTTTCAAGCTGTAGTTGTCTCTAGGGTGCAGGTTTCCTGCTGTAAATCATATCTCTGAACATTTTGCAGGTGAGAGTAATTTCAAGCTTGTTAAACATCACAACTTTGTTTTTTTCATGAGCAAAATAAATTAAATTATAAATAAAAATAAAAAATATAAAATATATAAATAAAAATAAAAAAATAAAAAAAAATAAAAAATATAAATAAAAATAAAATAAATTATAAATTTGCTAGGGCTATAGTTGCTCTGTGCAGGGACATCCCCGCTGGTCATTTACTGGTAGCAATTCATGCTAATCATGTGTTTGTTTCTCTAGCAGGGGAAGATTTTTCATTAAATACTCCTTCATAAAATAAATGCTCTTTCATATACATGTTTGCATATAGATGGTGTTTATTCACTCCTTCAACAAACAAGCGCATATGGTGAAGAAATAGCTGATGGAGCTCTCTTTCCTAAGTCTCAATTTTTCCCTTTAATTTTTTTAGGTTAAGACAGACCAGTAACTGTGCCTTCTTCAATAAAAAATAGCGCTTGATAACAATGTGAATCATTTGTTAATCTCCTGAAAGAACAAGGGGAACATGATGGAGCCAGAGAGAAGGGACATGAGGGCCAGGATTCACCACTAGAGAGTGTAATTCTACTGTGTAACTTGACCTTTAAACTGTTCCAAGGTGGAGAGCTTAGAAACATATAGCAGTTTGGACAGCATTGCTTGAAGTGCTTTTCTGTGGGCCTTTTAGCAAGACGCATCAAGGGAGTGCTGCGTCATTGGAAGATTAATGCATTGCTTCCTCTGTGCATTACTTACCATGACTTTCAGGATGCATTCTGCAAAGTAAGTTGTATGTAAATTGGAATAAAAGCTTATCTTGAACTTATTCTTGAAACAGATGGTTATGCACTCAAATTTGAATTTCAAGCATTTTAATAAAAGAAGCGAGCAGAGAAGAATCTATATGCTTTTAATTTTGTTTTCAGCTGTGTGTGTTCTATCACTATGCATTTTCCCTGGGTTGATGCTGCAATTTTTAACTTAAAGATGATTCTTTGAAAATTCTGCCTTAGTTTCTGCTGGTATGGCTCTGTAACTGCACTGCCTTGCCATACAAATCAGACATTTAATTGTTAGAGAAATAGGAAAATGAATCTTTTGCATACACGAGATGTCAATTCTGTTTAAGGATATGAGGTTCACAGGGAAATTCTTCACCAGATGTCTACTGCCTGCCCACGGTGACATCTACACATAATTTTAGGTCACTTTCAGTGGTCACACACTCAGGCCCACCATATCTCACTTGTTATGCTTGAGACCTCTCTGCTTTGCTGCAGCCCACTCCTTGCAGGCCAGAGGGATGCAGCTGCAGCTGGCAGCCAGAACCAATTGGCAATTAGCGCCTGCTGGAGTATTTGAGCCTTAAGGGAGTTCTGGAAGCTCATGGTGTAGTTCTAGATACAGTGTGGTGCTGGAAGAGGTCTTTTTCAAACTGGTTTCTATCAGAATTTGAAGTACCAGAAGGACTGCTCAACCTAGGTAAGATATTACTCTGGGATTGTACCGTTGAGGGATTGTTAATGGTTCCCCCTTCTGTGCATAAGTTTCTGTACAAAAAGTACAGTACTGGTACTCTGAATTTCATAGGTTTAGTAATAAGTTGACTAGATGTATGCTAACATATATGTTCCCATAAAATATATTGAGAGAGAGTTTATATGGCAAGTTCAGTTAGGTGGTGTCATTAAGATCCTGAGAAAGGGTCATCACAGTTTTTATTACTTGAACCAGACCTTGAATGTGGCTGAGCCTCTAGCAACAGCCTGAAACTGATGTCTTGATCTTGAATCCTGTGAATCTAATTCATTTCTAGCGTTGCTGTGTTAACTGAGTTTGCTGTAGGGGTGTACCTATCAGAGTTCTAAAGCTTTGCAATGAGTTTAGGTATGTGTAAACCAGTATATTCATTAGTGTTTGCAAACCTTTGCTCCATTCTCCTTGCTAACAGAGCTGGCATAACGTATACACATAAATGCATACGCATAAATATATACATAACTCAGCAATTATCTCAGCTATAGCATGTTCCAAAGGACATGCTGTTCCACGACTGACCATTAAAATACCAACCCCATTATGCTCAAATTCATGTAACTTTTAGGCAACGTGAAACATTTAAGAAAGAATGGATATTAAAAGTGAGTTTTATAGTTTCCATGGTGATCGTACTGAAAGTAATAACAATACACTTAAATATGTTTTCATTGAGAATATCTTAAAAAGCACTTGTTTGGTTTAGTCTTGCTGTGTTTACTCTACAATTTGTCCTAAAACTCTGATTATTATAAAATGGAGCTAAACTGACATGGCTGTATTGTTCAAACACTTAATCATAGCACCAAAATAGTTCAAAGCTCATTGTTCAGTGTTTTTATCATGTTTGAAATGCGCAGTGGAATGGGAAAAGGTTCCAAAAAGTCAGCAGCATTGTGATTTAAAATCAGTACCACAGTTTTACATTAGGCTGTTTTCCAGAGTACATTTTGCTCTTGCTTCTTTATTATAGAATTCAAGAGCTTATCAGGAGAGAGCTAAACTTTGCACAAACAAGGGCAACGCATTGGCAGTCTCTCAGGAAAACCAGAGTAGATGAGAGTTATGAGTGTTCACACAGTGATAATGGGTGTGGGGAATAATCGATTTATGGGATTGTACTGTTAGCTCTTACTTCAGAGTTCCTTCAGAAGTGTTACAGAAATTGCCTCATCTTTGAGTGTGCCTGCAACAAGCAGTATCAAGGAACAGCATGGTCATGCACTAAGAAAAACTACAAGGATTTGAAAGGTCATACATTGTGAGATTTGCTGTTAGTCTGAAGGATGTGATGTTCATTCTGTAAAAATCTCAGTTGCTTGCACCTAACTGCAGGATGAAGGTCCCTTGATAGGTTTTTCTGCCTCTCAGAATGAGGAACTTGTGCCAGTATTTGGTAAGCCTTCTCTGTATAGCCAACAGTTTCATGATTAATGTTATGCTTTCATTCAAGTGTAGAGATATTTTCTACTAGTGCAAGAGGTATTTGTCTTCTGAATTAGGACAAAAGCTCTTGTGAAACTTTGCAATAAAACCATCCTTCTTTCTCTTTCTGGTGAGCAAATCTAACATGGTATCTCTGGTAGGATCTGCTGTGTCCACTGAGTTGGGAAGCAGGAGTATGAATGATCTAGATAAGAGAGGCAATACCCTAAAAGCTACAGATTATCCTCTATTTCTGCACTGTTTCCTGATAGGCCTAATCCCTGCCATGGTAGGGGGGAGCTTGGCCCTAGGAAGTGCAACTTTCTGAGGTGCCTCTTCAGTGAATGTGCAGAAGCAAACTCATCCAGGAGAACCAAGGGCTTGGTTTCTGTTCTAGATGGCCCTACAGGGGAACCTGTCTGACTGCTGCGGTTGTGAGAGGTGCTGAGAAGGTCAGCCTTAATGAGCTACCAAAACCTTTACAACCACTACCCTTCCATCCATGCATGCTTCAAACCATAACCAGAACAGCATCTCTAAGATTAGCAAAATATGGGAACAAAGCACCTCTGAAAGGCATTGAACAACCTAGTCTCAGCCGCTCAGTCAAGGAATGATGTAGATTTAGGCGTAAGATTTGACTGCCAGTAACTACTGTAAGTTTCCAGCACGCACATAAAATTCTTGTATACTTTAAAAAATAATTCAGATGAGAATAAATTATGGTGTTCTTATGTGAACTATAAATGCTACAGCCACACTCGGGTTCCAAGGCATGGATCAAGCTGAATGACATCTGGACTCTGAGGTAACAGTAGATAAAAATGCTGCTTCTATGCTAGACCCAATCTTCTTGGATGCTGCTCCTCCATAAATGTTTTAATATAGCACAGTAAGTGCAGATACCTGCCAGCTGGGACGTGGATACTTTTGTTCTTCCTTTGAATGGGTGAGACATTAGGAAGGCAAGAATATTTGAACTGAGAAATATTCATATCTGTTTCTCCTTCACTTCCACTGCCGTGCTTGTCTTTTCTGCCTTTCCTCAAGGCTGCACGAATAGCTATGCTTTCTGACAGAGCTGACTACGTAGCTGATTGTGTATGGTTTTGCACAAGGACAGAGGTTGAGGAAAAATTTGCTGGTGTTTTGAGACAGCATGAAGGAGAAGCAGGGACAATATTGATTTAACACAGTTAAAGAGGAAGTTAAACAGGAGTTGCTTCCACAGTCCCAGACTCCTTGCCAGGAGGAAGTTTTGTTTTTAGTTCTGAGTAGAAGTTCAGCTCTGCTCCCCCAAGGCTGTCTCCTGTGTAAAGCACATTCATCCAGTGTTTTCCAGGGGAGCTCTGTATTTACATGGGATATTGAATCTTGGTTCATGTGTTTCCACTGACTGTGATGGGCTTTTGCATGCAGAAACGTATTACAGCTCATACAGGAGGCTTGCAACCTATTCAAGAAAGTGAGCTACCATGGCTAAGTGAAGTTCTCCATTCCTGCCCTGTACAAGTCAAACAGCCAAATCAGGTGAATTTTATTCACAGAAATATTCAGGAAAACTGAATGTCAGAGGGTTACAATGAGAGTAACTCAGTGGTTTCTGAATGAGATCTAATACTGCTGGTGACTGGTTCAGATGAGGAGGGTCTGAGGAGTTGCAAACAGCCTTTGCCTCTTTTATAGGGAGAGAAAGAAGGAAACTCATGTGGTACTCCAAATGCTGGTGTGAGTTGCCTTTTCCTCATGCAAGCTTAACTGAAGAATCTTTCCCATGTTCTAGGTGATCTGAAGTTACTTTAACCTCTTTTTCTTGGTTGTAGTTCCAACACAATTTCTGCTCAGATATTAATGTGTGCCCTGCACAAGTAACACAAACAGCAAATGTGTTTTATCTCAGACCACACAGCCAGTAACATGTTGTTTTGCACTCCCATCTCATACATGTTGCCTCTGCCTCACAATGCTCATAATACACCTTTGCTGATGAGACATATGGTAACAGTGGAAGGTTTTGCACTTGAAAATGATTTGCAAAATCACAACTGTCAACTAAAACAGAAGAAAAAGGTGATTTTGTTTTTACACAGAGCAATGTGTATCCTGAGGTCCTTGAATTAGATATTCCTAGGAAATGGCTTGCTGTCCAATTACAAGCAGCAGAACATGTCATAATGAAATACTCTTGTTTTCTTATCATACCCATAACTGCATGGCAATAGGCCCTTCTGCTTTGTTTTGCTCTGACAGCTTCAAGTAAAGCAAATACGGAAGCATCAAAGCTTTATTTTTCTCTTTTAATTTAATGCAGTTTTTTTTATTACTGGAAAACATCACAGTTTTATTCGTTGTGTGCAAATGCTGAAGGTGAACAGCAAGCAAACGAAAGTAATAAGATAAGCCTGCATTTTTGTTGCTTTCGACATCTTTTAAAAATACTTTCATTTTGGCACTTTAAAATATCACCACTTTCTCTTTTTGCTTTTCTCACTTTTGTGCCGACTGGAGAGGGTCGGCCAGTCTTTAGACTCTCGGATCAGATGTTTGAAATCCCTCTCTTTGCCATCAAGTCCTTGCTACTATTCTCAAAAACTATAAGGAGAAGCACTGATGTGATATGGTGTCACTGGCCTCAAGGAGGCTGGGAATGCACCCATCACTGTGCAGATGTTTCAGATGTTAGAGATGGTTGGTATACCTTGCCATATGCAATGAAAAAGCCTGCCACCACATACGTTCAGTAACTTGACCCACTGGAAGTCCAGTTTCTCTTGCATAGCTCTTGCTAGATAAGTAAGCGGATGTGCTGGCACAGAAGTGTGTGAAATGGTCTTTTAGAGTCTGAGGTTATTTGCGGTAGTTTTAGTTTGGCTCTTTCCTTGATGTTCATTTCAGGCAGCTGGTACAGAGGAAGCAATACTGCGATATGCAGAAAATAAGTTTCCTTTCATAAGGTGGAGTGGTTCAATAAGATTACAGTTTAGGCCAGCAGAGGTTTTTATGTATTAGTTTTCACTTACACCATTATCAGTCATCCAGAGAAATGCATTATTCCATTTTTTTAAATACAGGTTATGGATTTCTACTGAAATGTTGCTGTAGTTTTTCAAAACAACAAAGTTGTTTTCATCTATGATAAGACTTCTTTCTACAACTAGAGCAGTGTAGAAAAATCTTTCAGAAAGCAGTACCTGAAGCTCAGTGCCTTTAATATACCTCTAATTTTTTAAGATGATTTTATGTTACTGTCAGAAATCTTTGCAGTTAAGCCACCAGAAAGATATGTTGTGTGTAAACACAGTGAAGTCTTTAAGGAGAAGGGAATAAATAGAAACTATGAGGTATATATCCTTTTTGATGGTTTATTTTTAAGAAAAGTCCCATTTGTGACAATTGTATCCCTACTGATTTTAGCAACCAGCCAGAATGCTTTGGTCTGTTTATCAGATGTATATGTACTAGAAATATCCAACTCCTTTGATAGAAAAGCACACATCAATGAAGCTGAAGTGAGGGTAGTTTAATTTCTATTAGAGTCTCAGCATGATGCAACATGAGTTTTCTTATGCTAGTTAGCACATCTGAGTCTGAGCTGTCAGTGGTTTTTGTGAGGGAAGGATTTATTCTTTTAATAATTGCAATAGGTATAAATGGGAGAGAGGAGGCTGCCTAATGCTGCAGGTAGATGTGATTATTTTCATACTTATTTTCCAAGTGCTATATTCTGGTATCAAAATTGCTAAATACCCCCAGAGAACTGTAGTTGGTGTGGTAGGGAGATTCATAAAACCATTCATGCACTTGAAAGGGATATTGTCAAAATTTCCATTCACTAAATGCACTAAAAAGAACAAAGTCTTATTGGAAAATTCTCTTTGTTATTCTACATGCTTTCAGATAAGTACCATTTTCCTGTAGTGATGGCTGCTTATACACCTGAGAGTGTGTCTCTGTGAACTAAGCAACCAGACTTCTACAGCAGCTCAGGCAGTGTGCTGGACTGGTGGAGCCTAAGATAACCATCACAGCGTGAATAGTCTCCACTAAATTCAAGCTCTGTATGTGTGCTCACTTATCAGAAAGGCTGGAATCACTTACATCTCTTATCTGGGTTCTTTCTTTTGATTCTGAGCAATAATGCCACCAGCTAATTATTCCTGCATAGAAGTCCCTCAAGAGAAGGCTGACATCAGTGTCAGACACTGAGTGCTCTATTAGGGGTATAATTTTATATGCAGTCAGTGTCTGATCAGATTTCATGTGCCTCGAAGCCAGACAACCTGCAATAGGATACTCTTGGGCAGTTAAATTGCATTAAATATTTAAGCACAGAATTTGACATCGTTCATTAGGCCTATTAAGGAATCTTATTTCTCACTGCCAGGACTAACCACACACCTTGCAAGTTGTGTGACTTCTAAAATGACTAATACTTTCTGCTTCTTATGCCCTCAGTGAATAAGTTTCCATGGCAGTTTTCAGTGTTTCCATAATACTGCCAGCGGTTTCTATGAAGGCCTTAATCTCATTTCCACTGAAGACAACGGCATTTAAATTAGTTTCATACTGTATGGGAGAAGGGGAGCAACAATTTGTGGCAGAGAAAATAACAAATGAAACTAGATGGAGATCAGAACTTCTCCTAATTTGTCAGTAAAACTTGAGTTCATCAACTAGAATGTTGTAAAGCAAGGCCTCTTTGTCCCTCTACCAAACCACCGAGAACTCCAGAAGTGAGGCAAGTAATGCATCACCAATTCTTGCCATGAGCTCCAGCACAAAGACATTAAGTGCCTTATGGCCATATGCTGACTGCAGTAGCAAACCTGAGGATTATAGCCAGGTTTTGTGAGAATCAGTGCTGGCTTTAGATGGGTACAGATCCCTTCTATCGTCAGATAATCTTATAGTGCTTTTTCTCAAGATTCTCAGCGCTGCTCTAGTTCTTCTCCATCTGAAAAAGTTAATATTAAGCCTGTACTTTCTCTATAAAGTAATGACACCATATTGAAATTGCATTTTACTTTCCTAGAAAGATTGACACCACTGGAATAATAATGAAAGCCCTCTGCATTGTGGGTTTCTTCTGCCCTTGAAAGTATTTATGGTTTATCTCTAGATAAATGTCCTTTGTGTTTCCTGGATACTTTCTGTTACTTTCATCACAAAGAAGGTTTTGTTCTTGTTTTGAATTACAATCCTGTAGCAATCTTTATTCACTATGGGGGAAAATAAGATTGCTTCATACTCATCCTAGTGTCTTCTTTTTACTAGGTTCTGGAAAATAAACGTTCTTTATCTATGTGGTGTTCTTAAATTTAGCATCTCTAACCTCATGTCCTGAGAAATGTGTAATTATTCAGCTCTCTTTATTCTGTTATTTTTAGGCTATTTTCACTGTGCGATTTCAACTGGAGGGCAGTTTAATTGATAAAGCATAGCAAAGCACTGCAGTATTATAATTTTGCTTTATCTGTAGTAGTTAACTGATGTGACATTATGGTAACTGAAATAACAGTGACACTGAAGTTACAAAATGCTGATTTAAGGGGACATTGACGTATAACATGATTTTGTGCACAGATTTTCTATTAGAAAGCATGGTGTTGTATGATGATAGCAAAAAAAAAAAGGAAATTATATTTACGAAAAGGAAAAAATGAGATCTTTTTTTAAAGGGGAGGAAAACTGATATGTTACATTTTTTTTAAAAGATGTGTTAGAAGAAACTAGACTTTGATTTATTTCAAAGAGATGGATAGAATTGCTCACGTATTTGTCACTGTCATGGTTTTAACAATTAAAGGTAACCTGTTGATTTAACTTCAAATAACGTGAGTAGAAGAGAGTAAATTTAAGTGATGACAGAGGGTGTAATCTTTGACCAGTAAAAATAATCCTTGGATTCATCTGTGTGGTTTAGACTGTAGGAACCACTTTGTGGTGAGATCTGAGGTGACTGCAGGAAGCAGAGTGCATCCAGAACTTAGCATTCTTCTTAAGGGACATGTATCTGCTGTGCAGGGGTTCTTGCTGACTTCTCTTGAGCATTCCTAGAAAAGGCTGTAGCATCCCTCTGAGGATAATTTTGGTACCAGATGTATGTGGCAAAAAGAGCTCTGGCCTCCTGGAAGAGACAACAGGGATGGGGACTGTCTAATCCTGAGAGGAACTTGGAGATCAGTGCATTTTAGATATTTATGAACAGTTAAATTTATGAACAGTTTTTGGTGGTGAGAAGCAATGGAACAAGGGGCAATGGGCAGAAACTGAAACACAACATTCCATTCTAGCACAGGGAAGAACTTCTACACTGTCAGAGTGACAGAGCACTGGAACAGGCTGCCCAGAGGTTATAAAGTCTCCTTCTCTGGAGATATTCAAGACCCATCTGGATGCATACCTGTGCAACGTGCTGTAGGGAAATGCTTTAGCAAGAGGTTCAATTCAATGATCTCCAGAGGTCCCTTCCAACCCCTACAAGTCTGTGATTCTGTGCTCTTGGGATTGCTCTAGCAGGAGCCACGGGAGATGGTCTGAGAGTCATCATCCAAAGCTGTGCTCCCTGCTCTATAACGTAACTTATGGGAGAGTGGGAATCCTGCACAAATCAGTTTAGAGGGTTGTCTCCATGCCTATCCTTCCAACTGTACATATACTTCCAAACTTTTGCCTCAACATTTTGTGCACTTTAGTGTTTCTCAGCTAGTACAGGCTGGAGCGATTTTTGCTCCCATGAGGAGGATGTTTGTGGTTTCTCACATACACAAGACTGCAGGAGATAAACAAATATAGCTCTGACACATTTATTCAGGGAAAAAAAAATCCCACAGTTACACAAAACTTGTTATTGCATTCAGATTCTTAAAAAATAGATCAAGCTCAAGGCCTTCTGAAACTGGCCTTTTCTAAGGGAGGAAGAACCTTCTAGACACAGGCTAGGGATAAGGCAGTAAGGTCAAGAGGGGACAGAAATCTTTGCTCACTGTGGTCACCACAAGGAAGTGAACGGAGCTGTGTTTTGTGTTATAGACTGTCATAAGTGTTTTCTTCATTCTCACTGAAACTGCTTCTGCTGAGCTACTCAGAACTATGAGCTATTAATGTCAAATAATGCTTTTATACAGTGTGGCTCTCTCTGCCACTGGTCTCTTGTCTCCTTAGGCCAACAGGTATATCGTACAGGCTTCCTTGCTTATCAAAGGATCACAGGTTGTAAGAATCTTTAAAGATAGTTCTAGTTCCAACCCTCCTGCTGTGGGCAGGGTTGCCACTCTCTAGATCCCCACTTCTTCCAAGTACTACTAACTCTAAGCCACCATTCACATGCATAATTGAGTCTTAGTGGGATTACTATGCATCATAATACTGATGATAAACACAGATATTAGCTACTCGTTTATTATTATTAGTTTTAGTTTCTACTTATTTTATTTCTATATGGTTTTGCATAAAATTTCTTGACTTCAAGTTTTTTCTTACCTAAGTAATTTGACTTTAGCGTCTCTTTGCATTTAAAGCTCTACTACTATTTTGTATTACACAGTAAAGAGTTAAACAGCAACTACAGCAACAGCTTTAAATGCACTGAAATAGTAGAAAAGCACAGAAGGAAACAATTATTACTTTATTCGTGTTATTAGGCTAGTCTGCCACAGCTCCTTTCAGCATGCCATCTGTCTTCAATTAAAATGGAAAGGTTTCTATGAAATGATGCTTTTGCAAGGAGTTTGCAGCTGCAGAACCAACCAAACCATTTAACATCTGTTCAGACCAAAGAGATCTGGAACTAGGGTACCTTTTGAATGAATGTTCTTGAGATAGTGCTTTTACTTCAGATATTCCTCTTCTGCGGCCACAGTGGTTAATAACAGTATGACTGGAGAGCAGCCCACTTTGTCACTTGGACAGGTCAGGAAGGAGGCTAGTAATGTTGGTCTGGCCTGCTGCCTGGAAAAATGGCCCTTTAAAGCAAGGCCAGAATGCGTGATGCATTGCTTTTTTGTGCTTTTGTTGTTCTAACTTTACTAATGGGGCTATCGAATTGGACTGCAGAATAAACACCCAATGGAGAAAGGGGGTTAGCATGACCTCAGGCTTGCTATCCAAACACCTCCTGCCTTTCTACCTTCACAAGTCCATTTTAGCTTCTCAAGTCTATACAATGTGAAAATCTGAAGTTTTCAAAGTGATAAGAAGATTATAAGTATACCCAGAGAAGGGCATTATGTGACCACTGACATGAAGGCATTGCTTAAATGTGGGACTTGCTTTGCTACAGGGCAGTGATAAATGGCATTAGCAATCATAACCTATGTGCAGTCAATAATGAATACATTTCAGACTAAGTGGTTTTGTTCTTGCCAGGTTTTCGCTGTGTTTGCTGAAGAGAACAATGAATTTACTCTTGAGCATTCATTTCCAATGTATTTGCATTTAGTAATCTCCTTGTTTGAAGCACAGGAAATGAGCGGGTGCCAGAAGAAAAGACTAAATATTTATATGGCAATCCAAAAGGTCATGGCATTGTGCATGGGGATAAAGATAATCCATCTGTGATCAGCTGTCTTATTTAAAAGGTAAACAAAAAGCCTGCCTCCAGATATGATTAATATGTCTGTGCAACTTGATCGTGTGTGCACAGTCGTTCCAGGACCTAACAAAGCTGCTGCTGCCAGGCCATGTATTTACACATATGCCATTAATCCAGCAGATCCAGCACTTGACAGCTATATTCAGATCAATATTATGTACATGTTTAATAGCACTCGCACCTCTGCACCTGCATCTTCTGTTAGCCAGAAAGGTCTGGCTGCTCTTGCTGCAGGTTTTAAACCAGTCAGTGTTATTCACTCTGATGTGAAGATGGTGTATGTGCAGGCAGACAGCTGTGTTTGGCATCTGGTGGTGTGGGAGTTGCAGCAAAACCTCCTTGGTTGACTAGGAACTGAACCTAGATTTTCATGGAAGGTGGGACAAGCTGTGTCAATTAGGATCACTGTCCTTGGGGTGCCACAGCTAAGTTCATGCTATTGTGTTAAGCTGTAAAATGTCTGGTACTCTTTTTTTTTTTTTTTTTTTTTTTTTTTTTACTGTGAAGGTCTGGTCTTCAGACTCGTGCAGAGAGGTGGGGAAAGGGCTCAGTCTTGCAAGGCAAGATTAGTTTTTGTGCAAGTTTTTCTGCAAGAACATTCCCAGATAGGAAGGTTTCAGGGCTGCCATGCTCTGGGGTCACTTGTTTTTCTTGCTCCCATGACTTCAGGTGCTCCTGCTGAGAGCTCTGATGTCTCTGGCCTTGCGATCAGTCTGTCTGAGGGATTAATTCCCCAACCAAGGGCACTGTGGATATAGGCAAATAGGTTTCTTGGCAAGCTGGAATGAAAAACTAGTTAACTAGAGCCTTAACAGTAATACAAAGAAAACTTGTTGTGATGAGTATGCTTCCATCAAATGCTTTGACATCCACATGCTATGTTGTCCACAGAAGATATGTTCTGTCAGGATTGCCATGTTTCTAGCAGACTCTTCTTTCTGATGGCTCTGAGTTATGACTGAAGACAATAGACGGCATTCCATGCAGACATATTCAGCTTGAAAATAAGAGTGAATGACATCTGAATAGACAGCACAGTGTAAGTCCTGTTCTTGGAAAGTGAGAATGAAGTGATAAATAACGCTTTCACATTGGCTATAGATTGTTCTGATAAGAGCCATTGGATTATGTTGCTTAATTTGAAAGGCTGTTGATAGCGGTCATTAAAATTTAACTGTCCATCATTGTATCATCCTATCATATGTAAACCAACCTTCTTGCAAATTAATTTTCTTAATGTGTTTTTCTGGTGTGTGATTCCTTATTTCTTCTTCCTTGTTCATTTTCATAAAAATGAGAATAAAATGATTATTCAAACTGTTTCTGACAACTTCTCTGAAGTAATGCAGTCACTATCACTCCCTTAGTTAGTGGTCATGTAAACAAGATAGCTAAAATCCAGTCTTTGTCTGTGTGTGTTGTTGTATATTTGAGCTGGTCTTGAAAGAATTTTGAATCTAGTTTTGCACTGCAGCATGTCAAAATTCATCTTTTATTTCCATTTCCTGGTACTACTTGTTTCCTAAAGAAAAAACTTGTACAAAATATTAGCCTGCCTTTTCCATTTAAATCCTGAAATTCCGTCTTCGTACTGTCCTGAAAGCAATGTCAGACAATGTCTAGTTCTGAAGATGGCTACTATAAGTAGCGAAGAGAAAGATGAGGAGTATTTAAGTGGATTTTGAAGGGGAAACCTAACCACGACGCCTCTGTTCCAACACTTGCATGTTTCAATCTGTGTTTTATGACTTGCTATGACCGAGGCATAAATGAATCTCAGTAAAAGTGAATAAACAGAGGAAGCTTCTCACTTATCAGATATGGCCAAGACAATAGATAAAGTATTTTAGATCAAAACCAAACACATGGTACTGTAAGAACAAACAACAGTTCATGAATTTGAGTTGTAATGTAGAAAATGCAGTACTGAATGTTTTTTTGTAATTGAGGAGTACATGAATTCCAAATGTGCTTAGTATTTGGGAGCTGTGGATGGAAGAAGGTACTGAGGCAGGAAGATATGGTTTGCATGAGATACAGTGCCTTTTTGCTGTGCGCCTTCTGGCCCTACTTTTTGGGTCTCCTGATCACTAAACTCTTCACACATCCTTGATCAGACATCTGGAAGCCTATCATGAAAAACCTGGCAATGTGATGTGAACTGCAGTTCCTAGAAAACGAATGAGGCTGGTTTCAAGGCTCTGCAAGGGAGACAAAGCTAAAAGGAAGAACAGCTTCATATTGAAGTTATATTAAGTATAGTATGCTTTCTTTTGTTCACCAAATCCTGGAGCAGGGTTTTACGCACTCGAGCAATAGGACCAGGAAAATTGTCCTTGTTTTCTCAGGAAACAGATTAGCTTAGCCTGAATCCCTTGCCATGCAGGGATGGGAGAGCCCTTTGCATGGAAGGACTGGGAGTCTGGAAAGGGCTTGTCTTCTGTGAATAGCAGGGAAGTGCAGGAGATGACAGTGATTCTTCCAGCCTGCCACATTTGGAGTTGGCTGGAGAGAGCTCTGTGGCACTGTAAGCCCAGTGTTTGAGTCTGAGAGAGCCCTGAAAGGGGGGTCTATATAATCAATGAGTGTACAGATGTATAACTAAGTATATAGAGAAATTAGGCTGGTCTTCAGAGAGCGTATAGCTGGAAAGACTATCACATTGGAAAGGATAAACAGAAATAGAAAATGCTCACTGGTGTTGTAGGCTTGCAAGAAAACTTCACGAGGAGCAATCTCCAGAGAGAGATCCTTCCTTAGTGGCAGTCAGCCCTTAAATGGGGTCTAGGAAAGGTGGAGCTAGGCTCCAGCCCTTCCAATCACACAGGTGAATTGCCTTCACCTGTGCTCTTGCAGCTGACTCAGTGCTTGCATCAGGTGATCGATCAGAGGTTCAGGCCATGATTCAGCAGTTCCCATACAGGGGTCCAAAGGGTTGAGATAGGTAAAGCTTTTCTCTCTATTATGTTTTTTAATTTTATGTATGAAGGATAGAGCTCTAGCAATAAAGCACTGGGACAAAATGAATTGCTGCAGTGAAACTGGAAGTTGTTAAGTATCTCCAGCCACTGTTTCAAGGAGCCAAATATGCACTCCATGATGTTGATTAAAAAAGGCAGATCTTGATAAGACTAAGTGAGATGCTTGAGGCCACTTGCAAGAGAAAGTGGGTTCTTCCAAACAAAAAAGCTTGATACCACAACCTGACATCAGTCACAGGCATGCTTGCAATAAAATGCATTCTTGGTGACAGGCTGAAAAATTAAGCAATGATTGATATCTAAAAATAGTCAACTGGAAGTGTGGGTCACAGCAAAGGGACCAGAGCTTTTCACTGAAATCACTCCAGGTGCACCATATTATGCAGTATGTGATACACACTAATCAACACTTTCAACTAACTGTTCCTTGTTCTCCCTTGTGACAAAAAAGTTTGTGATAAAGAAAACTCCTTCCATCCCACCTGCTTTGGCATTTTAGAAGTTTTGTAGATTATGGCAGGGAATACCTCTCCGGTTTAACCTAGGGTAGGAAAGAGATGAAGTGGAATAAAAAGCCAGAACAACAGATATTCACCTTGTAGAGGTGATGTCTCAATGAGGACTGCACAGACCAGTTACCTGGGATATCAAAATACAAGGCTTTATCTCAGAGAATTGTATTCAGTGTAGTGTGTTGCTTATAGGAGGACCATGAAGAGTGGCATATCCCAGCACTGGGGATCCTTTTCTGTGGTTGGAAAGTGCTGCAGCTTGCAAAGGTTTTGTTAAAAGGAAGAGGAGATATGTTCCCTTTTTATAAATATGGAATGACAGTTCAGATGTGAGCAAAACTTAAGGCTTATGCACAGAGCTGTCAAATCTGAAGTAGCTAAATAAAACTTCTTTAGTCTCTGCAATAACCATCTGGAAACACCATCATGGAGTAATGCTGACGGGGAGCAAAAGGCGAAGTGGAACATCTTTTATTCTAAGAATTTCCAGACACAAAACTTAATTATCAGGATTTGTGATTAAATTAATGCTTGTGCAGCACGAATTAAAGCTGTTTGTTGGTGGTGCATGGCAAGCAAAAAGCTTCATTTCAAAAAATGCGATAACTGATGCTTTAACTTACACTGCCCATAGCAGTCACTGCTTTAAAGAAGAAAGAAAATGTCGATCTTTCTTACTCGCTCCACACGATTGCAGAAAAGTGAAACAGACTTGACTGAATAAACCCAGTCAAGAACTGCATGCTAAACAAGAAAAATGGGCATGGCGGCGATGGGTTGATGGTTAGACTAGATGGTCTTAGTGGTCTTTTCCAAGCTTCTATGATTCTACAAAAATAACTTAATAAATAAATAAATAAAGATCCTCCTAGATCAACAGACTTTCTGTGAGTGTTTCCTTTGTCAAGGTCTCTGCCTTCAAATTACTTCTAATGAGGATCTGCTCATCAAAGCATATCATCAGCATTCTTTCTGGAGCTGAGCAGAAAATTTTGACCACTGTGTTAATTAATTAGAAAGCAGTGCTTTTGGTAATCAGTACTTTTTTGGGTATGTTCTTCTTTATATGAAACATCATTCCAAAAAGAGTCAGTGGTGAAATATTTTCTATTCCAGTTCCCAAATATATCTCTCCTGTTTACCAATTAGCAATGACTTTGTTTCTAATAGCTTTAATTTTGTAAATATTTAAAAATTTTAGTCTTTCAAAATATCTGAATGCTTTCATTCAGACAAGTACAAAACATCTTACTCAGTCCAAAATGAATTACTTAAAATGCTTCCAGGATCTGCTAAACCATTCTGTTTTAAACCTTCATTCAGAGCAAAAACTAGCTTGAAATGTCCAAACCTCCTCATGGTACAGGAGTTCTGAATTTCAGCCTGTTCTAGTCCTTCTGAAATCCTAGGCTGATTTCTCATTCAATACCTCATTATGCCTGCTGAAGGACACATTAGGAGGAACTGAATGGAAGGAGGACACCATGGGGGATACTGAGACCGATGAGACAGAAGCTCCTGTGCCATGGCTATGGTAGCAACAGACCAAGTAAGCCACTCAGTGAGCATGTGGAGAGGTACAACTTCTGGCTCATTGGACTGTTGCCTACATTACTGCACTTGATGCTACACTGTTCTACCTAGCTTAGAGCCACCCCTATGAGACTTAGGCATTCCCAAAGCAGAGAGAACCATGATCCATGATGACATGGGGCACTGGGAAGCCTGTGTTGGGTTTCAGCCTGCAGGCACGCACCTGAGAGGCAGGAAAGGAAAATAGCCTTGGAGAAATGGACTCCCAGTAGCTATTACAACCGTCAGATGTTTTTTCTTTGGTTGGCAGGTATGGAGGCTGTTCGCTACACCCATTTAAAAATGAAGGAGGCAGAATATTTACAGACCTCTAATTAGAGTAAATTAGTAATAGGAATAAGACCTGGAAAGATGACAAATCCTTTATTTGCCCAAAAGCCCTTTCTTCTGAAGGACCTGTAAGTTGCACTGGCAACTTTATCCATTTAATTCAAGTCAGGCTAGGAGCTCTGTTATTGTTGCCTGTGTGTGTTAGAGACAAGGTCAGCTCCTCAGCTGATAAGAAATAGTGGAGCTCTGCTAATTACTGGAGGCCATACTTCTTGTTTATGGAGACAGCCACTATTTGTCTTATTTTAATCTGATCAGCTCCTCAGTGGCTGTTAATGAGACAATTTCCAGTAGAGAACAAAATCTGAATGATTAACTCAGTTACGTTGGTTTACACTGAATTATTGCTGGGATTTTCTGGTTGCAGCTCCTCCAGCCATGCGGGTCTGCATCAGGGTTCTGTCACCATTTCAGTGACACAGCACCACTGTGTGATCCAAGGAACCATTCCTCATTTCATTTCCAGCTCTGCCTTTTCATGACTGACCTACAGAAGTTGCAGTTGCAGTTGAAAGGTATTGGTGTGTCAGTGTCTAACTGGGGGAACACTGAAAGAGAAGTTTATAATTTTCTTACTCTAGATCTCAAAGGCATCAGTACTGCAATGTTTGCTTTTATGAGGGTAATAAATTAAAACTCTCTTGCCACATTCTGTCAAAAGACAAAAAGTTGTTATTCTTGCAAAACCACATTAAACAGAAAGCAACAGCAATCAGGGTATTGTTGACATTGTTTAATGAAAGCCAGGGCATTCCACTGGAAACACACAGGGAAGGACATCTTCAATTAGAGGAAAGGCTAGATTAAAGACCTTTCTTTTATATGACTTAGGGAAGGAATGTGTGAGAATGGATTTGAAAAAGGGTCTAATTGAAGAATAAAATGGAAACTGTAAAAGGCTTATGATAAGATCAGTAAACAGAGATGTCGTGGCCAGCATTGCTAGTAATATGTGTAGAGTTCATAACCCCCCCCACAAAGCCAATTCAGTCTGGAACAGGCTGATATAAAGGAAATATCCCAAGAATTGTGAGCACGTAGAAATCCTATTGGACAAGGGACAATGGATTTGAAAGGGAAGAATGTAAATAGTTTGAAAAACTACCATGTGTTCTTTTTGTTAAAAAAAAGTATTCACTAATATGGGAGGAGAGACAGGAAGATCAAAGTATTTTCCTGAAAGCAGGAATGAGACTTGGTGACGATTATGCTCTGAAGATACCTCTGTAATCACATAAAATCAGTCTTCTCCATAGGGAAAATCTGCAGAGCTTGGAAAGGTAAAACCTGTTAAACATGAAACTCCTATAACTACGTGACATATTTCCTCTTAATACAGAGTACAAAAGAGCTTTGTCTTAGACAAATATGTTTTTAATTAATTTGAATTGTTAATTCAACCAGGCTAAGAAGAAGGGCAGTGGGAGGAAAGCAGGATAAAGGAAATCATTTCAGCTTCAAAGAATGCTCAGCTGCATTCATGACAGCAAAAGAAATGGGATACCAGGAGGAGAAGGCTTTCTGCAGAGAAATCCTCATTCTCCACAGCTTTTCTCTAGCAGTTCAGACAACTCAGACATTTAGCTTGCCACTTCTCCATTTTTGATTTTGGGCTCGCTGATGGATCTTGCTTTTGCTCATGTACGTCTGTGTGCATCTAACCCATTCAGACCCTGCTACCTCCTTGCTGCTCAGTGGCTGCAGGTGCTTTGGAGCTGGTTGCCTGGCCACATGCAGGCATGTGGGCAGGCTGCCCCAAAGGAAAATGCTTCATGTCAAGCTTAAGGGTGTGAGCAGAGGGATTTGCGGCAGCCTGGCGCCTGCCTGTGCCATGCCAAGCTCTTCTCCATGTCCAGGGTCCATTTGTTCCTTAGCACTTGAAGCTTCTTCTGGGGTATTTATAATTTTTTATTGAGTGTTTCTAAGAGACGCACACAGTATAATTGGTCGAGCAGTAAATCTGCTATGATATGTTTATAGATGTAGGTTTTTGCTTCTCTGGAAAGTTTAGAATTTCTTTTTGAAAGATGCAAGTTTATACAGAGGTAGAAATGTGAACCAGAAGAGTCAGGTCATTACAGGAGAGTTTCTGTTTTTATTGAATTCAATGTGCTATGATTGATATCCCTGTGAACGGATGACACTGGGCCTTCTTATTGGCAATGCCTTTTCTTTGTTATTTGAATTTTGCCCTGTCAAGCACTAGGTAATGTTTCTGATTAGGCAGTAGAGTGATATGCAGCTTTCCAAGTTGATTAGTCCTGGTAATCAACACTTAAGTTCGCCCAGGATGATCAGTGCACTGATGGGATTTTGAACTTGGCTTTCTGGGCACAGTTCTGTGTCTGTAGACATGGTGTGGATTGATCTATATGATATGCACAGTAACTGGCACTGTTTTTCCCCAGCATGATAAAGCAATGCTAATGATTCACAGCTGTAACTTAGCATCCTGGCTATCAAGCAGAGCAGCTCTCTATCAACAACTTTCTCTGTTGAGCTCTGGAAACCCAGCAGGACATGTCATCCTGCACACACTGCAGATGGAGGTTTCTAAGCTCCTTCCTTCTTCAGCAGCTGTACTTTGGTCAGTGTTCTGAAAGGGGAATGAATGCAGTGGGTGATTTGAAATTAACTTTGCTGCAGCAGCTGCAGTCGCTCTGTCCAGGCAGGTAGGTCCATCTGCCACTGCAAAAGGAAGTGGGCAAAGGTGTGACTGCTGCTGCTCGCTGCTGTGTTTGAGCAAGCACACAGAGATGAACGGTATATTTTTCTGGAGGGTACCAGTAGTATTGGCCATGAATCATCCCAGAAGTACCTTTTGTGCTTTTTTCTGCTGTACAAATATTGTCTGATAAGAAGCAGAAAAATCTTTTGAGATCTTGAACTTTCAAGGGCCTGAAAAAGCGGTTTCTCAGAAAACCCTGATGTTGTTTGATATTGTGCCATTTCCATCACCTCCATCCTGCTGTGCCTCTGAGGATGTAAATCCTGCAGAAGAGAGGTTCTTGCTGTTATTTTATATAAAATGTGCATAAACTTGTTATATAAAACACGTATAAAATGTATATGTTTGTGTTTATTCAGTTAAAATAATTGCTCTGTCTACTGTGAGGAGAGGCTTCATTGTGATGTATGTTACATGAATATACCCTTTAAACACCTGGCTTTGAAACTGTGGTGAATCAGATTCTGCCTCTGTTGTATGAAATGATCCTTCAGTTTTTATTTTGTTTAGACAAGGCACTGCTGAAAATGTCTTTTAACATAAGCAAAGGTAATGGAAATGGTCTGTCTCTTCAGATGCATCAACATGGCTCAGCTTCCCAAAGAAATTTCAGTGCCAGACATAGCTTCTGAGAAAGTCCTTACATCTGTCATTTCCTAGAAATGAGACTCAGCAATTTTCCTAAAGCTTTTAGAAATAAGAGGCTTCAGGGAGGACATTTATCAATGTGAGGCAAAGACTGAACTGTACAGAGGTGGATATTTTAGCTCATGTGGAAACATAGAACCTGAAGCATTTGGAATCATAGTGGTTTTGCTCTTCTGAATTTTTAAGTGCTTTGAATACATAACTGAAACTTTAAAAACTCGGTGTATTGTATATGGGGTAAGAAAATGTAGTCTGAAATTTTTAGTAGAGAATAATATATGCTTGAGATGGAAAATAAGTCGAAACCAATGAGAACTTCAACAAATATGTAATAAGGAAATGGGGAGAATGACTTGAGACGAGTATTTTGAGCAGTGGGGGTAGGATATGGTAAAGATGACAGTGATGTGTCTAGGAGGTTTATTCCCTATTAGGGGCAGAATAGCAAAGTCAATGAAATCTGAGACTAATGCAGTCCTGGGCCTCCCACAGCGATCTAAAGTCCTACTTTTGAGAAGCGAGCAAAAATAAAATCCTGTGAAGTGCTATGGCAACCATCTCCAGGGATACCATCACAGATCTGAAACATGTTTATCCAGAAGAATTACAATTCACGGAGTGGGATGATAAACTTGGCAGAGGTATTTTAAAGTAAAAACAATGTCACCTGGTAATTGCAGTGGTATAGAAATGTGACACTTGGACATCTTAATAAAACAAAGCTCTTTTTAAAGAGATGCTGCAGTGAGTGTCTTCTAGAAATAGATATAGAGGAGTTGCATTTGCAAAATATCCATATACAAGAGAACTGGGTGTTGTGCAAAAGAAGGAAAACAGACCAAGAAAGCTGCTGAGTAGATCGAGGTAGGCTATACAAAAGTACAAAACAAATCAATTGAGTAATAACAAAAATATTTTATGGATCTATCTGCAAGTCCATGCTGACATCATGTTTGTGGGTGAAGCAAATGCCATCGTGTGCTGTGGTTCTCATGAAAAGGGTTCAACTGTGTTAAAATTCTATTTGGTGAAAGTGGAAACCATAGCTGATTCTTGACTCTGCTCTATTTTAAAAAGAAGTGGGAATTGTTTGTCCCTGGATGGGACAGACAGGGTGGGATCATTCTGTCCCTGGTTGTATTATGGGCCTGATTTAATACACTGAACAGTTCATCAAATTGTTTCTGTTTTCTAAAATTCAAAAGAAGGTAAAACTTCCTCAGGTGTTAAGAAGATGGGCTTTTTATCATTTATTGAGAGGTTTCAGCCTAAGTGTTGGATTACAAAATGCTGCATGTTGTGATTGGTTGGTATCCTTCATCATTAACATCTTTTATCATGTCTTGAATTCTTTGCTTTTCCACTTACTGTACACACAAGTTGTCTTGTTTCTCCTCAAGTTCTCCAGATAGATGAAGTTGACACAATCTGCTCAAGTGTTCTGCAGAGATACAGTAAAGTACAACCTTATCCTTTCCCCAAGCTGAATTATGAGTGATCCTCTATGAACAACAGCTAATAGCATTCTGTGTAAGTAAACATTCTTGAATCTTGCTGCCAGGCTGGTGGAAATGAGAGGCTTAGCTGCTTTTGCTGGTAGTTGGCTGGGTCCAGGACCCCGCCCCATCTCTGCAGGTATATAAATATCCACCAACCTTTGTGGTTCTTAACTGAGGTGCCTCAGTTAAGAAAATGCAGCATCCCTCAGGCACTCTCAGTGTCTCCTGTTAGTGCTGTCTGTTTTCCTGTGGAGCAAAAGCTCCTCATATGGAGGCTGGTGTCCAGGGCTGTGTCATTCTTACACTGCATCTGCATGTCTCCTCGCTACCTGTGCCACCTGACAGAGAGAAACAATTACAGACTGTATCACTGATTACCAGGGCATCCTAAGTCAGAAAGATATTTCTAATGTTTGAGATTTAAGAGAATCCTGCTTTTGTAGCAGCATCATAGTCCTGATCTTGAATAACAAAGCCTGGTTTTGAGTAACAGAGAAGACAAAAGACAAAGTCTCAAAGAGAGATAGGTTTCTTGTCAGTCTCAGTTATACTGGCATCCGTATATTTTCTTACTTGCTTTTTCGATTCTGATGTTGTCAGTGAAATGCTTGCCCCCAAATATGACATTAAGCCATTTTTTAGTGCTTACATATTTGCTTACGTCTTCTGTGCGGAGTGCTCTGTCCTGCTGTGTTGCTCTACATAACTCCGCTGTTACTGGCAGAAATATGTTACTGCCACTCACACGCTGACACAAATTCAGTCATTCTTCCAGTGGATGAATGCCTCACCTAGATTAAATTAACCAATATTTGTTGTATGAAAGCATTTCAAGTTAAAATGGCTTAAATCTGTTAAATAACCAGTAAGACCAATGATTCACCACAGCTGATATCCTTAGTTATATTGGCATTATACCCTTATCTGTTCTTGAAGATGATTATTTTTCTGCAGCCTAGATTTTCTTACTGCTGTATGCAGCCAGACTTTATGATTTAATTTTCTCAGAGAGTGGAGCTGCATGATTTATTTTTCCTCCTTTCCTGGATTTCAGGTGTGGTGGAACAGTTGCTCAGTCTGACATTGGTAGCAGCAGCTGTACGGGTGATGCTGCAGGCAGGAAGTCCCCTGTGTGGCACCCGCCCTCTGAGTCCACTGGGCCACTTCTCTCTCCCTGTCACGCAGCTGAGCATTCGGTATTGTGCCTACACCTTATAAACCAAAGAGCCTTATCTTTGTGGGGCAGTGTGTTCTGAATGACGAAAAGCCTCTCCTAATGATTCTGTGTAATAGTTAANCATAGGAGACTCTTTAAAAAGCATGAAATAAGTCACAAGAGGGAAGCCAGTCTTACACAGAATCATGAAAATGCTTTGTCTGTGTTTCTTAGAATGGTCAAAAATATATCTCCTGAATACACCAAATTATGTTACAATTTTTTATACTAGAGAGACTGTGAAGTTCAGCCCACTTATTTAATTGACTTGAATTGGCTTGTTTCCAGTCAATTCAATAAAACATCATTTCAAGACCAGGCTTCATGTGTTCCTGGGCAGTCTGATCTAGTGGCTGGTAACCCTGTCCGTAGCAGGGGGGCTGGAACTAGATAATCTTTGAGGTCGCTTCCTGTCCAAGTCACTCTATGGTTCTGTGATTTTCAATCCCTTTTCATAGCAGATTTGGGGGGAGATTTTCTTGAGGCTGAAGGACCCTCCAGTTTGCACGTGAACATCTTCACTGTTACTGATGACGTGTGCTCTGGTGTTGGAAACAGGAGACCGAGGGCTCTGTGAGTTCTATGAGACTAGTAGGACATAAAGAAAATAGAACACAACTGCCCAAATGGTAGATTTTAGGAAGTATGCAAAATAATAAGAATTTTCTTTGTGACAAGTATTTGCTAGCTTCTGTGCAAAGAAATTTAAAAATCTCCTCTCTGCTCAAACAGAAAAATGTCCAGATCTCTCAAGCTGCCCTGAGTGGCTGTAACCCAACTTAACTATTTCTGCCTATGGCTGGAGAGCCTTGGTAAGCAGGCCCCCATTTTTGGTGACAAGCTGGATTCTCAGTTAAACTCTTTCTTCAGCTGAAATGCAGAGGAACGTTTTCATAGCTAGTTTTACTTGTCTGATATGTGTGAGGTCCTGAATTACTCTGCAGAGCTCATGCTCTGGGTCTCTGGGAGCTGGATGCCCTCACTCCCCCATGTAGTGCTCATGAGGTGCCAATGTGTGCCGCTGGAGTTTTGTCTCAGTAGCAGGGAAATAAACACTTGTTTATTTTTATTAAAAAGGAAGAGCATTTGGGGATGGTTCACAATGAAAACAATTTGTAGCAAAGCTTTGCTAGTTTTAGATCATTTAAATTTATGGTGAATCCTGGGAGTAGAGCGAAATAAGCGAGGAGGTGAAATACATTTAACTTTGTCTGTGTTGGGGCCTAAGTTGTGACCTTATGGCTGAGAAAGAATAAGTGTATTTTTCCTGAGAGGAACAGTAGTACTAAACACGGTTCTTCTCCATTTCTCTCTTCCTGTCCAGCACTGTAAGAAACAAGGCATTATCAGGGCATATACCAACCTATGCTGCTGCTCTATATCTTACCATACCTTTTCCAAGGGATCTTTTTTTTTNAAAGACAGGTCTAATTTCTAGATTGATGTGGTCATTATTCTGTAGTTTTCCCTTTACACATGCACTTTACTGCAGTACTGGGAGAGCTGGGGCTGTTCAGCCTGGAGAAGAGAAGGCTCCAGGGGGACCTGATAGCAGCTGTACTAAAAAGGGTCTGTAAGAACGAAGGGGACAGACTTGTTAGCAGAGTCTGCTGTGATAGGACAAGTGGAAGTGGTTTCAGACTAAAAAATTTAGATTGGATAAGAGGAAAAAGTTTTTTAAACTAAAGGTGGTGAAGCACTGGCACATCTTGCCCAGAGAGGTAGTAGATGCTCTGTCCCTGGAGACATCCAAGGGATGGATGGGGCTCTGAGCACCAGATCTAACTGTAGGTGTCCCTGTTCATTGCAGGGGAGTTGGACTAAATGACATTTAAGGATCCCTTCCAACTCAGCTGATTCTGTAGGGGTACTCTTCACGTAGACAGGGATAAGAAGGAGCTACAGCTTTCCATGTGGTTATGAAACAGCAATTCAGAAACTTGGATCTCTCTCTCATTGGTAATTCTACAATCAATTTTGTTACAGCAAAAAAAAGGAATGGAATAGATTTTTTTTCCATGGTATTATGTATCCAAAAGCCCTATGGGTAACTCGCAAAGAGTTTAATCTAGCTGCTCACCCGACCCTCAAGGCCAGGTATAGCTTACATATCTGAAATCAGAACCACATTTGTTCAGAAAAGACAGCTACAATCAAGGCTGTGAAGTGGTTTCCATTTGGTGAAAGGCAGTGGGTTTTCATGGCCCAGTAGAGCTACCTAGTCTCTTTCAGCAGAAAGTCTGGCTCCTTCGGTGCCGACACAGCTTTCTGTCAAAAATGGCTGTTGTTGGGAATACATGTCAAAGTTAGACAGGCCCAGAGCTAAGAGACGAGGCTGAAAGCTCTGAGCACAACACATGCTGATGCCAGGAAAAAAACCTTTTTCCCTGCTTTAAGAACTAAATAACTCTGATGAAACACCTCTATTGAATCTTTCCATAGAAAATTTCAAAAAGATGTAGGAATCTGTGGGTATGTAATAGAAAATCTTCTGAAGGGAGTTGCAATGGAATATAAACTGGCCTGACTTTTTAAACAGGCTTCAAACAGTAACAGTCTGCATATGATCTTTTAGCAGATTATTTATCTCAATTGCTGTTCTGATTTATTTGCTTTTTGACAACCCTATCAGCTGTGATAAGAGTTCTTTTTCAGTCTCATTGTAATAACTTTCATTGTATGATGTGGTTCTCACTTGAATGAGTAAGTAAATACCAGCATTTTAACTCTGGAAGGGCTGTAATGTCTCAGGTTGAATTTGAACTTATGGAGGTGGCCTGGAGGAAGGAGAAATAATATTATGAACTTTCAGCCAGGTAAAGTTGCTGTTAAAATCTACATGGGATCCGTGTAAACAAAAAACAGAGTCTGAATATTTCATTAATATATATATATTTATAAATGTACACTAACCAATGACAACGTTGTGGCATTCAGATGAGCGGCTACACTGATGTGTAACATTTGAATAATGCAACTTTTGACTAGTACCTTAAATTTAGTGCTATTTCCACTGAGGTAAACTGAGCTCAAGAGTGGCAAGTTGTAAGACCAAAAGAGCATTTATTCCATTTTTTCTTTTAATCTCCAGCACTGACCAGGCCCAGAGCTTTATTAAGGCATCCTTAACCCAAAGTCTATTGAATTCAAAGGAAAGCTTTCTTTGCTGATTCCAAAAGGAGCAGAAGCAGACCACTTAATTAGCAATTATATACTCCTTGCCTGTTTCCAAGCATAAAAATGAGCAAATATGTTGAATACCCAAAAAGCAGTTGAAGTAATTTGCATTAATCTAAGGTAATACAAAATAGCTCAAAGTTGAAAGGATTATAATAATGATATTCTCAGTTCAACTTGTAAAAGCATTTATACTTGTCACCATGAGATTTGTCTTGCCACTGGTGCGCTTCATGGGAGACAGTTTGCTGCCAACTGCTAGTAGTGACAACCAGGTGAAGTCTCAGCCCTACTCTGAGCCAGGTCAACAGAGCTTCCTCATACTAAGAGCTGACACTTATAGCTACAGTAACAGGAAATGTAAGCAGCCTTAATGATCACCTGAGTGTCTCTTGTGCCAGTGGGATGAAGGGAAAATTATTGGAGTGTAGATGGAGGTGAGAGGGACCATGGTGAGCTTTGGGAGACATAGGAGTTGGGATACGTGGATTTTGCTGCCCATCTCAAGAGTATTGTGTTAGTCCACCAAGAACTTCACCTGGATGGATACTTGTAAAGGCCTTTTGTGTCCCTGCAGAAGAACCAGGCTAATGTGTTTTGAGAGGTAACCTCAGTGCTCCTGAAAGGGGGATGAAAAGCTCACGTTTTCCACAAACTGCTTGCTGAAGAGCTTAGGCTTCCAGCCATTTACACAGCTCTGAAAAGGAGACTAGGATTTACACCCTTGATTGGTCTGGAGGGTGTAGCAGCCTTTTCAAAAAGGCTGATTAAGGAGGTAGCGGCTAGTTAATATGCCAGTATCTGTAAAATGTGGTTTTATACTTTATGTACACAGACAAATAAAAACTTTGCTCATTTCTTTGTTGCTATAAAGATTCGTACAAAAGATCTTTGCAGGAGACATTTTAGGCAGTTAAAATGCAAGTGATTTATGTGAATCATACGAGAGAAGTCACAAAGTAATTAAAGAATAGACACGATTTTCAGCTTTTACTGTTAGATTCTGCTTTCTGTGGCACTGGAGACTGAAAATTAAGAGTTGCAGAGGCAAAATGCAGAGATGAGAGGCTCTTGCAGGAAGGAGTTGTTGGAGTGCATAACATTTTATCAAAAGAAGTGCAACACAAAAGAATTTTAGAGTATTTTCTTTAAGATTTAACACATGCTTGTTCCAAATTCCCTTTGCTTCCTTTACCAAACAGAGCCCTGTGTCAAACGGATACTGGATCACAAAGCTTGGAAGTTGCTACTCTTCAAACTCCTTGCACACAAGCTGTTCTTCTACAAGTCCTTAAGTTATGGCCAGATACTCAAAAGAGGGGGGAAAAGGAGGACCAACCTCCAGGCCCAGCTGTTTCATGACAAGCCACACTCCTTCTGCAGCTGATATTCCCCAGACACCTGGTGCTTTTTCTGTATTTTCTGGCTCATGTTGTCTGGAAACTGTCATGGAAAGCGCAGGCAAAATTGTCAGAATGCTTATAACTGCAGAAATTCACCAAGAGCTGCCAGGATCAGACATCTCTACACTTTGTTTTCAGTATGGTAACACACACTTAGTTACAAGTATTATATGTGCACTTAAAATTAACAGACGCGTAGTTAGCGGTAGTGCCATCCAGATTCCCAGCACAGCAGAATGAAGACTGCTCACACTGGCATCAATGAATGCCACAGAACACGCTGACCTGTAGCGTGTAAAAGACAGGATTTCTTCTCCGTCTGTTTATGTGTATCAAATATTATGTGAATTTAGATGATGATAATTAATGCCGGTTGAGAGTGATTGGATGTGGTGCTCTGTTTTGAGCTCATCTTTCATTAAATCATGTTCATCAATGCCTGGATCTGTTTCACTCTCTGGCAGCTGGGAGTTTTTGAGGCACAGAGAGCTGCATTATTTTGCTTTTTGTTATTCTTGTTATGGAAGGATGGCAGCTTGGTTTGGGAGGAAGAAAGACAGCGTAAGAACAACCTACAGAATTAGGAAAATACAGTTCCAAAGTGAATGAGAGCGATGTCAAAAGACATTTGCTGCCAAGGAAATGCACTGTATTAGAGAAATAAGATCACAATTTTCTCATAGAATCATAGAGCCATTTGAATTGGAAGGGACCTTTAAAGGATATCTACTGCAGCCACTGTATTTTGGTTGTTATCTGTGTTACTGCCTGGATGAAACAGCCAGAGGAGGAAAAGCTGCTATTGCAAAATGATGGAGCACACTTGGTATGAAGAGTAATCTTTTTTTTTTTTTTTTTTTTTTAAAGCAACCTTAGAATCAGACTTGATGTTCTCATTGGCACTGTGGGATGCTCTAGAGCACGGGATGCACACACACCCTGAGGCTTGTGTCTGAGGCAGTCATCCATCCCTTCTTTCTTCACTTTTTTGAATAGATCTCAAACCTGATAGCCAGAATATTTCCAGAATATTCTTTGTGTGAGAAACTGTGTGTTAACAGAGGGACAAGTAAAACATTTCATGATTTAACTGATCAGATAGGTTTGACTTTTCACTTAAAATTTTCCATGTTATACAACTCTGTTATTTATCTGATCCATGGTTTCACCCTTTAGGAGATTAGGCACAAGCTATCTAGCTTTCTTCACATGTAAATGGATTTGATGCATGCGGTCCGTAAACCCCATAGCAGTTCTAAGGTGAATTTAGTGGGGTCCCAAGTGCTGCTTCCTCATACAAAAAGCAAGCATTACAAATGTTGTAATATTAAACTCCTAGAACTTGGAACTGGTTTTAGATCTGGATCTGACCTTTCCCAAAGTCTATGAACGCAGAGATGATTGTTTAAAGACTGAGAAGCCAAAAACTAAAGATAACACTTGATAAATGTCCACAAAGAAAAGCACTCAGAAGAACAAGATATTTTCATGTCCCATAGTTGATAAGGCTCGAAACTAAATGACAGTGACTCTCTAGTGTCTTTGTCCCTTCTTATTTTTCAGCAAAATATTTCTCTGCTAAGCTGAAAAGCTGCACAGACATATAGGTTTTTTAGCTAAAAAGATGAGGTAAAGTCCCTATTTGTGGACATGTTGAATGAGAGCAGGAAACAAAACCAGAATATGCCACTGTAGTTGGAAAGCATTATAAAATTACTGTTTAGCTAAGTTCACGTTTTCTTCTACAAAACATATATTTGGAAGAGAATAGCTCCTTTTTCCTTGCTTGGTGCATAGTAAGAAAGGTCTGGTAAGAATAAGCACTAAAATGAACAGCAGCTCTTGAAATAGTCAGTCCATCACAACTGTTGAGAATAGCTTATATCTGTGTATTTTCTAGGATTTATTCCAGTCTTGTTATGCAGATTTTCTGGAAACATGATCCAAAGATTTTTAGATGTTTCTGTGTCCTGCTTTGATTAAGTGATAATTCACTCATATTCTACCTAGGCTTTTTCATACTATGTTGCCTACTACCATTCCTGCTTATAGTCCATCCAGCTTCTTTCCACTATCATTCTCATACCTCCAGACTCGTTTTCATTGGGGCTGAGTATTGTGGTGACTGCTAGCTACATCACCCATTTTTCAAGTAAATTCTGAAAATACAGTGAGATGACATGGTAGAATCTAGATGTGACAAAAATTAATAGATGAATAGATCCTGAAGGCAAACTCACAACCTATATAACACCCAACAAGGCCCATGGCAGCCATGTTTCAGGCTGAAATTTCATATGATATATCAAGCTTTTTATGTAAAAAAAAAAAATCAGGAGTATCTGTTTATTTTACAAGAATTCTATGAAGAATGTAGCATGATTCATTTTCAATAGAAATCTCAGAAGTAATGTTTGGGAGAGATTCTTACTGAAGCAAGTTTTCTGAAGGAACTATCGATATAGAAACTCTGAGTGTTATGCCTGTTTTAAACTGGATTTCAGAGGAGAAATTTAGGCACAAATTTGACCTTGTCAGGTCTCTCTAGTCCAGGGACTTGCTTTTCTGTAGAGCGATTTTGGCTCTAGAGTAAACTTTTAT
>JACDJE010000045.1:2422373-2684955 GCA_016647715.1 Pavo muticus | reverse complement strand
GGTAGATTTTAGGAAGTATGCAAAATAATAAGAATTTTCTTTGTGACAAGTATTTGCTAGCTTCTGTGCAAAGAAATTTAAAAATCTCCTCTCTGCTCAAACAGAAAAATGTCCAGATCTCTCAAGCTGCCCTGAGTGGCTGTAACCCAACTTAACTATTTCTGCCTATGGCTGGAGAGCCTTGGTAAGCAGGCCCCCATTTTTGGTGACAAGCTGGATTCTCAGTTAAACTCTTTCTTCAGCTGAAATGCAGAGGAACGTTTTCATAGCTAGTTTTACTTGTCTGATATGTGTGAGGTCCTGAATTACTCTGCAGAGCTCATGCTCTGGGTCTCTGGGAGCTGGATGCCCTCACTCCCCCATGTAGTGCTCATGAGGTGCCAATGTGTGCCGCTGGAGTTTTGTCTCAGTAGCAGGGAAATAAACACTTGTTTATTTTTATTAAAAAGGAAGAGCATTTGGGGATGGTTCACAATGAAAACAATTTGTAGCAAAGCTTTGCTAGTTTTAGATCATTTAAATTTATGGTGAATCCTGGGAGTAGAGCGAAATAAGCGAGGAGGTGAAATACATTTAACTTTGTCTGTGTTGGGGCCTAAGTTGTGACCTTATGGCTGAGAAAGAATAAGTGTATTTTTCCTGAGAGGAACAGTAGTACTAAACACGGTTCTTCTCCATTTCTCTCTTCCTGTCCAGCACTGTAAGAAACAAGGCATTATCAGGGCATATACCAACCTATGCTGCTGCTCTATATCTTACCATACCTTTTCCAAGGGATCTTTTTTTTTTTTTTTTCTGTAGAGATCTACTTCAGTGTTATTTAGCTTTCTGAAAATAATTATGTATTTAAATTCTCCAGCTCAGATCTTTTCCTTTTCCTTAAACCTCCCTTGAGTGATCTCTCCTGTTGTGCAGATTCAGTTGTCTTGTCAGGTCCTTCACGTGACTGTTATTCCCTCTCCTGTATCTGACTTGAAAAATAACATTATATTACAGTTTTTTACCCTAGCTAATACTTTTCTCATTGTTGATTTACTATTAATTTCCCGCTGCTGATTCTGTGCTGCTGTGATGGTAATCTGTGAGTGATCTCCCTGTCCTTATCTCAGCCCCTGAGCCTTTTTCCATTGTATTTTTTCCCCACCTTACTTTGAGGAAAGGCAAGTGGCAGAGGGGAATGGTGGAATTTAGCTGCCCATTAGGGGGAAACTACTACAACATAGAAAATTAACTAGTTTGAGGTAAGAAGCCTGAAGTGATGAAACCCAGCTTTCCTCAGCTATTGTGCAGTTTGACTGCCATTGGGTTTATGTCTCCATCAGAAAATATTTCAAGGGGTAAAATTAGATTGAGAGAAGTGGTTTGGCTCAAATAACCTCTTTGGTCAGGACATTGCTAAGGTTTAATTGGCTCACAGTTGTATCAAGCTATTTTGTCAGCTTGATGTATGAGCCACTTCTGTCCTTTCCAGCTAAAAGAGAAAGCCCAAAGTTTTTTACTTGTCACAGAAAGTGTGCCTTCCTGCAAATGGAATAACTTGGTTTCTTCCTATAGAGTGGAATAAACAGAGAAGGCAGGGAATATTTGAGTAATGAATCTATTGAGACCACAGAAAATAAAATGTGGGGATAGTAACAGTGTAAATATTTCCTAAAGTAACTTTGCAAAACGTTTGACCAAAACAAAAAAATGTTTTCCTTCTTATCATTTCATATTTTCATTTCATCTTTCTGAATATTTATTGTAGCCAAGATGTTACTCGTTATCATCTGCCTGGGAAATAGAGCAGAAGTTTGGCTGCCTGCAGAAAGTAGAGGAGAAAAAGGACTGACATCTGTAATGAGCTATATTTGTAAATAACATGATTTTATCTGATTATCTGTGACATAATGGAAACTTATTATGCATAACAAAACTTTACAAATATCTTTTATGGGGGAAATGAGCTAAGCAGATACGTAAGGAACCAGACAGTTCTCGGTGCATACTCCATCAACTTAATTCCTATCTGCAAAAATAGCAACAATTAGTTGGATAAACTTGGGAAGGAAGTTTCTTTCCCTTGGACGCTTTCCTTTTTCTTCTTTGGAAGTGAATGGCACTCTTTAATGGGTTGTCTATTTCCCAGCTGTCTGTAGTAGGATTTGTTCCCTTCTCTTTGAAATCTGCAGATACAGCCATTGTGAGAGACAGTGAGTGGAAAGGAACACGCAGCACTTCCATTGCTTGGTCTCCTCTGACTCACCCTGGGCCCAGACTTTGCTCACTGACTTTGGTTGATGTTATGATGGGATATGTTACTCGGAAAAAAAGCCAATAGTGATATTGCCTTTTCAGGACAAATAGGGAGAGTATTTATACCACTGAATTAATTCCTGTCATCCTGGGTGGTTGTCTGATTTCCTTGTAAAGATCTTCTCCTGTCAAATAGCAGCCAGGCAGTCTTGGTGTCTTCCACTTCCCACCTGTCAAAGGAGAGCTGCTTATATTAACAGAAGATTTCCTGAGAAGGAAAAAATATACTGTTAGGACTCAACTGCTGTGTGCAGTTGAGTGACTGAGGCTGCAGCCTCTGCTCCTCCAACCTAAGCTCCATGCATCTCTGAGATGCATAAATAATGGCATACTTATTTCTAGATGGGAGATGGAAGAAGAGAGAGGTTGCATGTAACACAATGAGATCTTGATAGCAATGTGATTAGAAGTCACAAACACTTGTATTCAGTCTCTGCTTCCTGAACATTCTCTGCTGAAGGCTGCACATGAGTTCTATGAATGCATCCAATGAAATACAGAATACTGAGTGGCTGATGATCTGGTACTGCAGTTCCTCAAAAGAGGGAGGCTGAATACTCACCCACTCATGAAGAGCTGGATGGTTAGAAAAGAGGGTGTCTTTCACACTGCTCTGAGATGTGTTATTGCAAAAGTGTGGTTAATTCAATGATAGTTGAAGCTATGTCGCAACATAGACACACGGTATGACCAGGCACATCTCCATATATTTTAACAGTAGAAATGGCAGCCTGTGCTTGAGCGTATAAAAAACTCATCATTGTAAACCTTAGGGGCAAGAATTCTGCTTAACTTTCTATGTGGAGGAGGTTGTCCTCAATGCAGCTTCTGAGGGGCCAGTGGATGTTGTTCTGGTGTTCCAGCCAACACTAGGCTGTGCCTCAGCTACTCATCTTGTGGGAATCAAACCAGCAGATGTCCAGTGACCTTACCTCAGAATACTTCTGTTGATCAGAAAATGTCACTAGAAACATCCAGAATAGAGAAAGGTAAAACAGGGATGGTTTATTTCTCTAACACTCCTTGATGTCATGTTAAAGTCAACAGTTGCCGGAGAGTTGATCTGTTCCTTGGAAAGTAAAGCACTGTCATGACAAAACTCCTGAGTAACCTCAGCTGCCCTTGTGCATTCCAGGCAAGCCAAGCTGTTTCAGAGGTAGAGAGGGATCAGGTTATGCTGGAGCCATGTACTACAAGTTCTGCACTTTGAACTGCATCCAGAAGTGAATAGGTCAGTAAGGCACCCACTGAGGAGCTGAGGAAAACGTCTCTACTATTTAAAGTTATCTAGATGAGGAGTGTCCAGCTTCAGTGCAAGTTGCAGTTGTCTCAAATATGTAGAGTTTTTGCTACACATCGCACAGTGCGTACAATTCCCAGTGAAGTGCAGAGTTGGAAAGTTATTAAGTTGACTGGTAAACTATTTCAAAGATGAAAAATGCTTCATAAATGACAGTGAGGAATACATGATTAGCGACAAAATAAAGAGTAACATTCTGTTCGTGTAACTGAACCACATTCTCAGAGGGCAGAGATCATCACACTTGCACTTCTCCAGCGCTTACTGTATTCCACACATCACTCTCCCTTACCACTCATAGAAAACACAGCTCTGCACACTGAAAGCTTTGGGAGAAAATTGTAAGAAACTTTATTCCAGCTCCTATTGTTATGAATCCTACTATAGAACTGCAAACCTGTCTGGAGCTTCTTCAGAGCTACACTGATGTGGTTGATGGTAGAATTTGGTCTCTATCGCATAGTTTGCAATGTTGAGTGAAAACTATATCTTCTTTTCCAACACCTTTGTCGTTTTAGGACATGACTTGAATATTTTTCCTTGTTTGTGTAAAATGAAATGCAGAGGATAATCACAGAATCCTCTAGTTGGAAAAGATCTTCAAGATCGTTAAGTCTAACCACCAACCTGACCTGACCTACTGAGCCCCATCGTTGAATCATGCCCCCTCTCAAATACCTCCATGGTCAGGGTTTCACTCTGGCTTATTCCACATTTCCTTTCAGTATTGAACTCTCTATTTTGCACTTGCACTAATTTGGCAAAATCTCTGTTACTTTCCACTTCTTGAACTCTCTTTGATCATGGTAGATCTCTCCGTTCATGCTGTGTTGACCTGGAAAATCCAGGCTTTTGTCTTCTCTGCTGTTTCTGTATTCATGGTGAGACAAAATGCTCAGTTTGTTAGTAATAGGTGAAGTGTTTATGGCTGGCTAAGCTGATATAGGCAAAGACCGTATTAGCTTTGATTAATGATCATCTACAGTGCTGAATGCCATTGGTGCTTCCTTCCCATCTGAACTCTGACACTGTGCTCAGAGCTGTAGGTCATCTGTTGTGGCAGAGTGGACTGAGAATGCCTCTTCTCTAATGCATGAAGATGTGTGGAAAGGAACAGCAGTGTGTGTGATGGTGGTGGTGGGAAGCAAAGTTGTTACAGTTCGTAAAGGTTTGAACCTTCAAGGAAGTCAACATCTTCAGAAACGTGGTCTTCCATGCTATGTATCTATTTCTAATTAATCACTGTTTTCAATCTAGTGAGTGTATTTAAGCAAAGAATCTTACCATGTTATCCTACCTCACCTGAGTTTTCAATTAAGATGAAATTATATTTTTAGCATCTCTCTATCTGCTATATAGGACACAAAGCAGTCTAATCTAAAAGTAATTACTCTAGCTCATGCTGAAAAATAAGGGACATAGCTGAGCATCATACAACTCCTGGGAAAATGCATTTCTAAAGCGTGACCAGTTCTTCTGGAGCCTTCATATAGTGAACGCAATTCTTAGGAATATTTTCTTGCTTTATTTATATGTACTCTATATCATGTTTTAAAAGTTGGCATTTGAAATTTATTTCTACCATCTCCAACATTTTAAATTGGTTTCCCCATCCTTCAGTTAAAAACTTATGTTGTAATAACCCAGGAATAAATCTGAAGGTGCTTCAAGGTTTTTATCCGAGAGGAAATTTGTGTTGTAAGACGTGAAGTGTTTTTCAACTCAGTCCTTTAATTGTCTGATGCACTATAAATCTTTTGGTGTGTCAGCTATAACTTTAACAGACAGTCTGACAGCTATGTTTGATTTTGCTTCTCTGAAAAATTCTGGAGGAATAACAAGAATCCATTTAGGCAAGGGCAAGAATGTCTGGTCTCTTATTTTTCTCACTTTTGAGAAAGTACATTGTGTTTGCTAATGAATAACTCCAGCAAAATGAACAGTCTACAGGAATCTTTCAATTCTCTGACCCTTTAGTAAAACTCTTTCCCACTTCAACAGCAACAGTAAGATTCCAGGCTAAAGGGCTTGGGGTTTTAGTTCTTCTCTGATGCAGAATGTAGTCACATTCTAGCTGCTCTTTATTCTGTTGAGAGCTAGCTGTAACTTTGGCAAGGCTGGTGCTTTAGCCAGGTACAGCTTGGTCACGCAGTTATGTGTATATTCCACCACGATAACTCACACAAAATGTGTTCCCTTAAGGCAGTGGAGAGACAGTCAGCCCTGGTGGAAAAATATTCCCTGAAGCCACTTAAAATGTCATGACTGCAGTGAAATAAAAATCAAGATTCAGCAGTTTTCCCATCTGTAAGCATACAGACACCTTGCACTCAGAAGTATTTTTGTAGCCATTAACATCAATATTCAGAGCCTTAGTCTGGCTCTAGATGAATTCAAAGCAAGCTGAATGGAAGCAACATCAGCTAGGGAGTTTATTTTATGTAAAATATAAACATGTTAACAGGAGAAAATACTGATTTCTTATGTTACAACCTTAATATCCAACATGAGATTTATCTTACAGTTCTGCAGGTAGCGCATGGTTTAATTACATGTACATGATTAAAAAGAGTAGATACTCTGATACACACACACTGTGTATTGTGTGCTTTACAGGAAATTCAGTATTTTTGTGTCTGCGGTTGTAAGCCTAATAGTTTTACTACCTCTTACTCTGTTTAAAAAACTAGCACAAAATATGTAAGTAGTTTTACTACCATTGCACCTTTAGGACCAGTTAGATAGGGACTACGTATTTACAGATATACACATCCAAAGCCTCAGACAAGCCAGCTCTTTCCATATTTCTGCCTCTGCTCTTTTTTCTTCCCTCCCTACACCCATATTCATGCAGTGATGCTGACTTTACTCTCAGACATGGGTAAGTGACAGAGCTCCTGTTAGTGCTCTTTAATGAAAGCCATTGAAGCTGGAAAATAATCTCTAGGAAAAGTACTTGAATGTGTAATACAGCTGCCTTGCAGTTGCTTTTACAGTTAGAACAAGAGCTGTGAGAAGATGAGAAAATAACATCATGTGAATAGAATCCATCATGGGACGCTAGAATATGAATGCAGTGGCAAATGGAAAGCTGATGTTTGAGCACAGCCTCTTTAAGGAATGTATATATACCCAGGGTTTGGGGGATGGAGGAGAGTGAATGCAGATATTTCTGAATTATCTACTGTGGCAGGCAAGGTGTTTTGTGAACTGCAAAGCATCTTCCCAAAGGGTTTGCTTCTGCCTTTTTGGAACCTCTGGGAGAAGCAGTAGGGTCATCTAGAAAATGAAGCATCAACTTCATCTGGGTAAGCTGAGGGTTAAGGTGCTACATGCCAGTCCAGACTTACAGCCCTACTACACTAACAGAAAAATCTCTTACTATTCAGTAATCTTACATGTAGTGAAGCTGCCACCTGTAACAGACTTCATCATATGCATTAGGCTGCCAAATTGACCATTGTGAATGGCACAGAAAAGTTAATTTATTATATATTGTGCAATACTCCCAGCCCAGATAACCCAATGAAGTAGATTTATTAAAGAATTATAGCAACTCTGAGACCGTGAAATAAAGGGAGTTATGTGAAGTCTTATATTAAATCCTTCAGGCAAAGCCAGCAAATAAACCTCCTAGGGGGTAAAGGATCATTAGTGTGTGAAAAGGTGCTGGTTTAGCCCAGCTGGTCCCATCAGGTGGGCACATACCTCCTGGTAGGTGTTATCTGACCTTGTAGGCAAAAGGGCTGTGCTAATCTAAATTGTTCTTGTGGTTGGGTTCAAGTAATCTCTTTGAAGTAATGCATGTTAGCTGGAAAGAAATTAAAAGCATGTCTATTGAGGCTTGTCAAGGGGCATTTAAATATTCAGTGCCATGTTAAACTGAGAAAAAACACTGCAGCAACAGAAAAAGTCCAGGGCTTTTTGTTGATCAAACATAATACTATGTCTAAAACCCTAACAATAACTCTTGCCCCAGAAATATGAAGCAACTTTCTGATATGGTTACCACCAGCACTGCTCCATAAGGAAGGTCCAGTGCCTCTGATAGATGGAGTGCTACTTTTTTTAACACTAGCACATACCCTGCTTCTCATCTTCCCTTTATACGAACCCAAGTGGGGAGAGGAAATATTTGAAAAGATTTCTCTCCTTGCTTGTACACATATAAAGGCCATGAATAAACGCAGCTTTTCAGATTGCTCACGTTTGAGATTGCACAGAGAGCAGATAAAATGGCAAAGAACAATACGTGCATTATCGGTTGAATACTGGCTTAACTGCCTGTTTAGTAAAAAAGATTTTTCCAGGAAGAAGTGGAGCTTCCCAAAATTATGATTACTGATAGCTGTAACAGACTAAAGGATTGCAGTCATTCCCAGATAGGCTAGCAGATAAGAGTGCAAACAAGACTGTGAAACATGCGGTGTTATTGCATTCATCAGGTATGTATTGCTATACAAGGTGAGAGGACAGGCATGCAGTAAATACTGCATTCTTGTTACTTATGAACAAATACGTATGAACAAATCTAGACTTCCCAAATTTCCACCCAACTAGAAATCCAAACATAGGTATGGAAATTGGGTTGTAACTAGATATGTTGGATCATAAGCAAAGGGTTCCAACAAAACAAAAAGCCAACAGCAAAGTGATAAGCTGATTGGAATTTCACAAGATTGACGTTGATGCTTAAAGTGCTTGGGTTGTTTACATGTAAAAACTCAAAGTACATAAAAATTAAAATACAGAACTAATAATATTAACTGCTTAAATTATTATACAGATACAATAACAGAGCAACAAAAAAGAAATAAATTAAAACAGAATTTGCTAAAAAGTACTAACATGGAATGAAGCTAAAACTAAAACTTGTCAATATTTCTAGTACACGTTCAGCTGCAAGATACTGCTCCAACTCACCAACCACAAGCAGCAAAAAAAAGACGAAACAAGGGTCTGCTGCTGAGAGGCATCACGTCACAGGTAGCTGCAAGTTATCAGCTCAGGTCCTGTGTACATGATGCTATAACAGGTGGGTGAATGACATGTCATGTCTGAAGATGAAAGAGAGACGTGACAGCACTTTAGGAGCCACCATGTAACACAGATTCCAGTTGCACATTTGATCTTTTATATCTTTACTCAATCTAACGTGAAGGAAACACCTACAGCTTTATTTTCTTCATCCCAACTGCTAAAGGAATAAGATCTTTAAGATGCTGTTTCTCTGTGGTTACTGTAGATTATTAATATAGAATTGACGGGAGTCATTTTGGGACTGCAACAAGGTGTTCTGCTTCACTGATATGTTTCTCCATCACTCCTTCTTCTGCCTCCCTCTGCTGTGTCCCAGAAATAGAAATTACATAAAACCCTGACAGCTTGCTCTGTGGAAAAGTTGAGGTCTGAGCTCATCCTCTAAGATAAGTGATTAATCCGCACTGCAGTGCTTCCTTGGGTTTGGTGGAAAAATGACATGTTCTTTTTTTCTAAGTAAGAATATGATAAGTTTTTCAAGTTTAATAAATGGGCAACACTTCTCAGCAGCAGCATGTGAAAGAGGTAGAGAACTTCAGATACCATTAGGCCTAATACACTCAAAGCCAAACATTATAAAAGCAGCAATTTTAGGGAAGCACAGGGCACTTTAGACACATACTATCTTTATTTTCTGACTGCTGGCTGAAAAGCTGTGATTGTCCTAGATACTTTACCATTCTTCCATAAGGGACTGGACATCTATGTATAAGCGTGAGAGAAAGGATTACATTTTATTTAATCAAATAAAACACTGTAGTGTTGTGCAGTGTTGTGCAGTGTTTTATTTGACTAATAGCACAGGAACTACTGTTCCTGCAAAGATCCTAATCCTGCAAAATTTGGCATAGATCAGAACTTCTCCCACTGGAAGCAAAACTGCCCACACGGCTGTGATGGACAGCTTTGGCCTGACTGAAGTCAAGACATTCAGCATGCTGTAGGTTGGATATGATTTATAGAATTATAACTAACTGCAACTTTCTGGAATCATAAGAAAATACCCCTTAATTAACTGTTACTAGCATAAAGTGAGCATTCCATGATATTTCAGGGTTAATGTCAGAACACTGATGGTGGACCGGTGTCATATCAGTTCCATGATTTTTCATGAGATGAACCTTTCCAATAACTTGTCATAGATCTTGTGCATTTCTTGTTAGTTATAGTAGAAGATTTGAGAGCTTCATTTTTGAGCATGGTTTCCGTACTTGATAAAAAGCTCATTCTACGAATTTTGTTCTCAATGACACATAGCAATTATCTGTATGTTTTACAACCTAGAGCTGTCTTGCAGCTGGAGAAAAGCAAAGAGCATCCTATAACTTATCATTTAAATATTACCTCATTTTCATAGAATCATAGAATCACCAAGGTTGGAAAAGACCTCTGAGATCATCCAGTCCAACCAATAATTAAAAATAATTCATCAGATTAGTTAATTCAAATATTTTTTTTTAAATATCCTAAAATTGAACCAATTTTAATGTTATTTTTGTGCAAAACTACTTTACGTACAAACATGAGCTGCATTAAGGATGTTTTTTGTTGCTTGTTTGGAAACTGAAGAATGCCCTATGAATGTTCAGCAGTAAACCATGAAGCACAGATCCTTGGACTAACAGTGGTGAATGCTGATCTGGAAACTGCCTTCATTCATGAGCAGGAAATGCTCCTGTTTTAAAATGCAATTAATTATCATATTTTTAATGTGGAAATTTGGAATGCACAAAATAAATCCACTAAATAAGGATTTACAGGTTTAGCTTTTCATGGGAAAAGGTCCTGGGCTTCAGTGAGAGCTGAAGTCTCCTGTAGGATGTCTGTCTTTTGTGTTACAGACAGAACATTTCATTTCATCGATACAAGAACAAGAATGGCATCTCAGTTATGCTTGTCTGTAGCCTGCAAAACAACCTTCATTCACGTGAGAGCTCTGCTTTTTATGTACCCAAGGACCCTAAGTTTACACTCTACATCTTTTTTTTTTGTACTGGTATAATGACATGATAAATCACAAAAAAATGTCATATGAAAAGCTCACTTCTGATTCTCCTTCAGTGTAAAGTGCTACATTCCCTTGGTTTACAAAAGGGCCATAGATAAATCCGTCTGTTCAATCAGTCTTGGTGTAAAAGGTAGTATTTCATTTTCCCCATTATTCAACAAGAAGATATTTCATATTCACAGTAGATAACAGTGAAAAATATTTTTCTCTTTCCTACAGAAAACTTAAATAGAAGATTTAGCTGTGCTTCAGAAGCAGTTTTCTGAAACTTCTGGTACAAAAAGGAAAAGTACCAAAAGCAACATTGTCTAATAAATACTAAGAGTGAATAAAATTTAACAAGTAGAAATACATTTTGTGAGATGAGAAAGTGTCTTTGCAAATACTAGAACCAGTTCTCAGTCGCCCTGAAGATAACAGGAGGTTTTTTTTTGCTGTTGATTTAATTTAGATAGGTATTTGGGTGCTAAGGTTCAAGCACTGTACAAATGTGTCAAACCAAGCAAGAGAGATACCCAGTGCTACCTCTGCCTCACCCTGCTTTCCATCCCTTCTCATACCCTACTGACACATTCTTCTACATTCTTTCTTTGCCTTATTCCAGTATGTGTGTTTGATGGTTTTATTAACGAGCGTATGACTACTGCCAGACAAATTCACCCAGTAAAATCAGAAACAGTAGAACTAAGTCTGATCAAAATGCTGTCCAAAAAAAAAAAAAAAAAAAAAAAAAAGTAGGATGGAGACCTGTTTTATGTAGTGTATGAACAGCACATCTGTAGCTGGACTGTGTAATTTCAGTCCTCATGGATATACTGTACGTGAGCAGTGTTGTTGTCTCTGCAAACTCAATTAAGTCAAGAATGTATTACACTGTTTTAACAGAATGATAAGCTCAATCTCTATAAAAGTAATTTATCTCTGTATTACACGTGTCATCTTGCTGACTTTATTCCAGTGCTCTGTAAGTTCTGAAATCTCACCTCATCTGTATTATCACATTGACTGGGCGTACAATATTTCTTAGTTTCACTGTAATTTATATCCCTCTATGTGAATTTGAAGCCTAGCATTATACACTGAAAGTTTTTAACAACCCCAAAGCTTAAATGATTCTGGAAGATTAACTTTCTTTGCAGTTGAGAGTAACATGCAAAAACAACAACAACAAAAAATACCCTATGACAATTCCAGTCATTATGAAGCAGATTTTTTCCCCCCTTACATTTAAATTGATTAAGTAAGTCAATACACTCCAAAATCATTTAGAAAGCTTTTAACAACTTTGGCCTAAACACAGTGAGCTCTTCCATATAAAATACCGCTCTGGCTGGATTTGGTTTAACAGCTGACATCTGATTCTTTTGATTTGTAAATGTTATTCCACATAAATTCCGCTAAAATCTGATTGCAATTAACTTCTCAATCAGACTTAAAAACAACAAACTACCCTCCCCTCCCAAAAGAAAGTTCTGTATGTCAAAAATGAACAATTATGGTCAATACCACATAGGCCATTTAATGAGAGACAGGATATATCATTTTTCAACCATACAAGATGAGGTCTTTGTAAAAGTCAGTTCAGTGGGCCATCACCTTCTTTGCCTGCAGAGTTGTTGTGTGCAGTTGTGACAGTTTCCCAAGTCACTCTCTTGACTGGTAGAATAAAATATAACCAGACTCTGAATTTTTTGATATATCAGAAGTCAGTCCATAAAATTCTTCAATAGCTTGAGCATCTATTTTCTGTAAAATAAATAGAATCATTTAATGGACTGCTAAGTAAAAGAAATGACAAGCATAGATTAAAAAGCTATATAAAAACAGAGGACAAATTCATTTATATGTTTCAGAGCAGCAGTTAGCAAATTCTCTTTGCAGTTCAAGCACTGAAATGGTAATTAGTGTTCAGGTGCTAAACCCTACTGATCGCTGTCATTGAGATCAATAGGAATGTTGCCTTGGAGAACCTAAAGGAATTAGGCTTTTTCAAATAACACAGTCTGTTTGGAATGCAGTAGTAAACAAAAAGCATAAACGTGGCCTCATCTTTCTAAAAAGCGACAGAAACCCTCTTCAAGTCATGCTGTGTTCCCAGTGCTCCTGAAGTCCCAATTCTTACTTTACTCCAATAGATTTAAACCTGGGGAACTAGACTCAAGACCCCAGTTATGCCAGATGCCACAGTGACATAAAGGGTTTTCTTGGGAATAAACTGCACTATATTTAGACAATCTGTAATAGCTGTGGACCACAACCTTCACTAATTTTCATCCAGACAATCCCAGACTGACTACAAAATTCAGATGCTCTTAAAACCTCCTAGCTGTTCAAGAAATAAAACTCCAAAAAAAACCCCTAACTTCATCTAGTCCAATTTTGCCAAGTGATGTTGTCAAAGATTGCAAAATAGTTCCTGTACATTTTAAGTTTTAATGAATTAACTTGATCTTATTATGTATAAAAAACCATTCCAAATTAAACACTCAGAATCTGATACTAAAAATGTTTGATGTTGCTTTAAAATAAAACAACTGTCTTTTACACTGACAGGGTAAGAGCTATGCCATTAATCATTCTGTTTGCAATCTAACTTCCTAACAGAGCCAAGCTAAATGTCACGTTACAACCAAGCTGTGGCTTTGCAGACTAGTAATCTATACCCAGATCTGGATCAGAATTTTAATTCCAAACAAAGAAGAGAGCATAAACTCAAGTGTTGTGCTCGTGTCCTTCAGCATACTGACCTCTACAATGTCATCATCAAACAAGAGCCAAAATCCGTGACTTTTCACAATAGTAATATAATGCCCACGATTCGGTCCACTGAAAAGGTAAATGAAGAAAAATCTCAAAACCCAATATAACACTAGAAAGTACTATTGGGTCCATTTTGATAAGACACATGTCTATATAAAAGCAAGTGAAATTAGAGTTACATGCTAAGAAGAATACTGTAAACCCATCTCTCGCAGTACAGTATACGTGTTCTCTTTTTTCTGCCTCATTGCAGTGACCTAGACAACTAAATGCATAATGTGTTGTTTTGATTCGTGCTATGACCATCTGCAAATTGATCTACACAGTACTGAACAATTTCCTCATAGCTGGCATCAACTATGGTAAATATTTTAGTAACAACATGAATTAATTTTAAGGGGAAATGGTTTGAAAATCTCATGAATAGTAACTTACTTATGGTTTTTGAGATTAAGGGAGAACAAGACATTTCTCCAGCCCCAAGGATTTGTCTGTTTGTTTCATGTCTGACAATGCTTCACTTCTGAGAAGCTTTAATAAAGCTATCATTTTCATTGTCCTGACAGGAACTGGCTGATCTGCTGCAGAGCCTACATGCTAACACCCCATGGCCCTCCTGGCTCCAAGTGGAGTGATGAGGAAAGAGACAGCTTCCTTCTTCCTTTCTCCTGATTTCAATCTGGTGACTTTGGGGAGCCTGAAGCACTATTTTTCAAAGAGGTACAGATTTACTGTGAGAAAGTGTAGCTAAGAGCTTCAGGCCAAGATATACACAAGCTGGGGCAGCAGCACAGCTCATGTCCCCTCTTGCAATCTCCCTCCATTTTGTCAGGCATGCCTCACCCTTGACAAATGCCTGGAACCTGTAATAAATTGAGATGCAAGGGAGTCTTACCTTCCACAGTGAACAACAACAGCTACTAAGTCATACATCCGGTCTAAGTTGACAGCATCACCAGACGTGTTGAAGAGACGTAATTCCAGGGGTAATACTACGCGATAAGACAGTTTAGTATACCTGTGCAATTGCTCCATGTACTTGAATCTCTTGAGATGTAAGGCAAGAATCATTGGCAACTTTTTTACTCGCATCCTGTGAAACCATAAGAATGCACATGGTAAAGGTCCAGTTCAAAGCCACTCTTTCCTTAATGAGTAAAGGTTTGCATTAGAAAAGCACCTTGTAAGTAATAGTAGTATACTAGCAGTAACTTCTACACTAAGTGGTATAATAGCTTTGAATCTGTCTGCAAGTTCTCTGGTCCACACAGAGTGTGTATGTGGGGTGCAAGTTCTACAAACACAATAAATGTTAAAGACAAGGCTTGTCAAAGTCCAGGAGCAATATATTGAAACCACCCTGCTCTTTGCTTACCTTTTCTGTGCCTCTTGTTTACTGCAGCAGGTTTCACAGTAGTATTTCTGCTCACTACATAATGTCTCTGTGTTACTGAAGTCTCTGTAAGTAAATACAATTATCAGTTCTTCAAAGTTCTTAATGCTTTTGCCCCAGTGCCACCCTTGGACTGTGGAACTGGAATCCTAAAAAGACACACAGGATGAAATATTGTTTCCACTGGCATCCAGTTATCTAAAACACCTAAAGCAATTCTACTGGGATTTGCAAAGGGACTTACAGTATCTGGCTGTTGGGACAGCTTTGTATTAGGTGCTGAGACTCTCTGTGCAATACAGGAAAAGGGTCAGCTACCTCTAAATGGGACTTATATCCTCATCTCGTACATGTCAAGGGGCTGCCTAGATTTCAGTGTAGATACTTAACCCATCCGGTGCCTTTTAAAATTATTTATAGAATGGAACATCTTCAAGCGCACTTCTTTCATCCTCAGGTAGTTCACATTTTATAGTGTTCTCCTTTAAGATAAGCTTGAATCTTCTTATGCAGAAAAATAAATTGAGCTCAGTCTTCTGCATCCCCTAACCTCTGAACATTTATCCAGAAGTTATGTGGTTATACCTTCATGATATCTAAAAAGGAAAGTGTCAGCTAGTATAGTGGTTTTTGTCAATATCACTAAGGTAAATATGCTTGGAAACGTTTCTATACTGAGCTTTTGAAGAGAAGCAGAGTTGGCTTGATTGTGCTGCACAGTTTACAGAAAAGATATGTCGGAAGTCACAGTTTTGATAAGCTTTGGAACAGAACTTTAGGTGTCTAAAAATCTTAACAGGAAAAAAAAATGACAGTAATTTGTTTTGTCACCTTTAGTGTTACATTGCAACTAGGCAGGTGTTCTGAGATCCGGAAATGCAGACATAAACACCTATCTTCCACTTTAGACACACCTGTGCGACCTGGTGTAGGGAACCTGCTTTGGCAGGGGGGTTGGACTCAATGATCTCTGGAGGTCCCTTCCAACCCCTATGATTCTGTGATTCTGTGATTTTGTATTCTATCATTCAAATACCTTGGGCTGGAAGGGACCTTAAAGCTCATGGAGTTCCCACACCCTACCTTGGGCAGAGACATCTCCTGCTAGATCATGTTGCCCAAAGCCCCATCCAACCAGGCCTTGAGCACTTCCAGGGATGGGGCATCCATGACACACAGCTACTTCTGTGGGCAGCCTGTATCAGTGCATCACCACCCTCAAAGAGAATACTTTTTTTTTGTGATATCTAATCTAAAACAAACTACTCTCTTATCTATCCTCTACCTTCCACCTAAAAGGCTGTTCCATATTCTACTAAAGCAGGTGAGGCACAGTCACAGAACCTAGAGGCACTACTTGTTTACTGACACATTAATTTCTTTGTCTGTACCAAGAACAAAACAAGTAGCCTACATACAAGCAGGCAGTATTTCCTTTGGGGAAGAGATGTACGGAGGAAAGTTAGATGGTTCTGTTGCCCTTCAAAAGTGCAGTTTCTGTAGTTATTTCATCAATCAAGAATTCTCAGCACGGCACTCCTAAAACATGTTTCACTCTTAAAAACAAGAACTACAGGCTTGAGAAACCTTTCTCTGCAACTGCAGAATGAGTTGCAAGACATTTCTAACTCCCTCCTGTTCCATTAATGGGCCAATCTGCATCTGTTTATATGGTCTTTTAACAGGAAAAAGGAATTTACTCTCTCAAGACAAGCTAATTCATCACTGACCTTCTACACTCCCACATTTCTAGAAACTTTACAGGCTCTATACTACAGTGCAGAAGATGCTTTCTATTGTTTATATGTGTAAATAGTACAAATTTTCTATTTTAAGAGACGACAGAATTCTTGTGGAAAAAAACTGGACAAAAAGCACAGGCAGATTAGTTAGAAGTTGGGATGAAATGGACTGGTAAGCTTTGCAGCTCCTAGTGGAAATAAAAATAATGGAAACATACTATATTTATTGCTAATTTTTTGCTGCTTCAGGCCCAGCTGTCTGCTCTGTGGAGTTAAGACTATGCCAGAGGCTTATATTCTTTGGATTTCTTACATAGACAGGACCTTTCCAATCTGAAAAGCTACAAAAATAACTGAAAAGAACATTCATCTATATGGGAAAGAAATTCATTTTACTGAAATGTTGTATTGCACGGATTTTTTTAATGTACCTTTTCAATGCAGTAGTATTTAAAGCTGTAAAGACATAGCAGAGCAGTTACCTTTGCAATAGCCATTTCTCAGGACAGTTGTGTCCACAGAGAAATCACTGCCATCTGACTCAGGAAGTGGTTTATACCTTGTATGCTTTCTCTTTCTGTAACTCCACAGTTGATGTGAGATATCAGGCAACATTTCCTAGGCATTCCAGAACAACTAACTGCTAATTAGTTTCACAAGTTGTTCAAGCTCCAAAATTGCTGCCAACGTTGAACAAGTAATTTGGCCAATTGATAATCATTACTTTAGAGCAGTAATATACTGTCTTAAACCTAGGTACCTGTCTATTGCATCGATGCCAAAACTCCATATATTTTATGTCTCTCAGAGTAACCATTCACGCAAATCTGAAAATCACGTTGATCTCTGAAGGATTTGTTTAATATTTAGGCATGAAATAAGAGCAGAACTGACTTAAAAACTTCTCATTATAATTTTAGGATGAGATGTGCAATAAGAAACTTACATGGCACAAAAGAAGACTTATAGAATCTTTTGCCCTCTAAGGGCTCTAGTGCTCTACAAAGCACACACTTAACTTTTAATACATGCATAAATCCTAATCAACAAAGCACTTGACTAAAAGCTTAAAGATAAGCACACACAAATCTCTTTGAAACCAATTATTATTCTGCAGCAATTCTTCCAGATGACAAGGCAATCCATTTTTCACCAAGAGAGAAATTGTTTTTTCTCTTCCGAACACATACATTGAAAGCAAGAGTAAAACAAAATCCATTAATGTGTATTTTGTCACTAGAGGAGGAAACCAGCTTATAGTAATATTCTTCTGCTTAGGAAAAGCTCAAAACACAATCCTATTCCGCTTCTCTTTTCTGCATCTACTAGATTTGGAAAATATAACAGTCAGATAGAAACATTCATCAAAGGGATGCATTCATTTACCTTAGACAGTGTGTAATTGATGTGTTCTGCTCCACATCAACAGAAAGGTCAAGAAAATCTTCATCTTTGCTACTAACCTGTAGCAAAAAATATACATGTAAAGCAGATTTAGTAAAACATCATGCATCTAAATGCCGTTCATATCTACTTTCAAATGCTAAAAGATGGAATGATTTCTCAAAACAAATTACGCAAAGTATTTATTTCAATTGTTGTTTTTTTTTTCCCTAGATCAGCATGACCATATTCATTCTGCCAAGTAAGCAACCAGACCAATCCAGTTTCCAACTTCTGTCTGTTCCAGTTATCCAAACCCACTGACCACAGACTGGTGACTGCACTTCGCTATCCACAAAACAGGGAGCATCACCCTGTACGTTAGCTCTGGTTGGTGTAGTACATATGTTCTATTGTTACACAATAAAGTCCAGCTCCTTATTGTACTCTAATTTTATCTGTGTATAATGTATTACATTATGTAATCTCAGTTTACGCCCTACATTATTATTTCCGCTATTAAGGATACAGTGAAGATACTTTTCATGTAGACTTTCATTGAGAAATGTCATATTCAAACACCTTACATTTTTTCTCCAGTGAAAATTTAAAAGCCTGGCTTTGTGTTTCTTGTTGGCACACCTGCATTTCCCCATGGAATATTAGTGTTGATCAGTAATTTTAACCGGACTGAATAAGAGGTTAGAGGTAAAAATGGCAAAGTGGCAATATTTTGTAGAATTCCTGTGATTTTGTCAATGTTTTGCTTAAGTGAAAAAAGATGAGAAAAAGTCTGATAAAAATATTTTTCTAAAATATAATCTTTAAAACATTTTCAGAGTGATGAATCCTGGTTTTTGTTTTGAAAATGATTTTTCACCTAGAATGTTTAATCTTGAAGAAGATTGAATTAAATATATATACACACACATGTATATCAATCTTCTACAACAGATAATTGTTGTACTTCAACTGAGCCAAAACATTTTCCTCCAGAATTCTCTTGCATGGAAAATTGTGGAATTTCAATGTTTCTTTGCAGATTGGAAATATGATTTTTAAATGCCACTCCTGTACCCTATAGTAGTCTCATTAAAGGTCCTTCATCTTTTGTATCAGCTTTGAGATTCAAAATTAGGGAAATCTTTGATATGTCAATTCATAATAGGTGTAGTTTAGCAACTCTTTGAGGTAGTTGGGAACTCTGAGCTCAAGCTTCTCCAAAAATCAAAGATGTTCTAAACTTTGGTTATATTTGGAACCTCTCCCCAATGAACTTTAATGAGCACTCTTTCAGGAATGATAGACAGACTGTAAGAGGTGATCCCATTTTGGGTCATCTCAGATCATAAAGAACAACACATCTTATTCAGCCTCTTAATATATATTTTTGCAAATTAAAGATTGAATTAGGACAGGGTAACCAACTGAATCCCAAAATTTAGTGATTTTCTCCTCATCCATTAATTAGTTTTTAAGGCCTTGAACACCTAGAAAAGACATCACGGTTATTTTTCAGATGAGATTAACTAAGACTATAGCAGAATTACTGCAGATGAATTTAGTCGTATTCATAACAACAAATTCTGTTTATAAAGTGTTGCATGAACACTCCATATTTTGCTTTGTGTGAATGCTTTTCCTAAGAAAAACTAAACCTGACAGGACTGCAAAGTTCAAATCCAGAACTTCAGCGAGGGGTTCAATCTGCTGTTCTGACCCCAGACACTCATGCTCAAATTTCTGCAGGTCTGTGGGTGTGGAAATTATGTACTACTCTGAGCTCATCTTCACATTATGTCATCCTATAAACATGGTGAATGCAGTCTGAATCAATCCTGAACCCAGAGGAACACCTTTAGCAGGATAAATTTTGATATTATCAAGGAGGTAGAGAGGCATAAAGTACGTTTAAATAAAATGAACAGCAGTTCTTCAAGCAAAAATCCTCTCAGATATATGATTCTATCCAAAGAGCACAGGAAACCACAAAACTGGCAGCAATCAACTGCTGTGTGCTGTAAACACATAGATAGAATTCAAAAATAGAGCAACAAAACTTCAGAGAACATTGTGTCTCTGCTGCTGGAAGTAGAGTTCTGTCAGGCATACGGCACATCTAGAGGAAGGCTAAATATTTGGAAAAGTCTTTGGCAAATAGAGCATTTCATCTGAATACCACTAAGAAGTTAGGAATCCTGATATTGATTTCAGCATATAACATATTACTCAAAGGTGGGATGAGTCCATTCAAGCTAGAATAATGCAACTATAACTAGAGGTCACTGAAAACACAGATTCAGACTGCACTCTTTGTGAGAAAGAGAACTACTGGAATCTGAATGATTCCTCACGCAAAATACATTCATATTTTAGCAAAGGGTTACCTTTTAATCCATTTTATTGTTTCCCAAAGATTTCAAGGTACCATAATAAAAGAAAAACATAAACAACTGTAGAGGTATACTGGGCAGAACACCATATTTCTGCATTCATAGGAAGCTGCAGACAAGCCTTCCTACAGCAGCAGCACTTAGTGCTGTTTTTTCCATACAGCTTGATCACTTCGAATTACAAACTGGGTGTTGTGCGGTTTTGCTATTACTCGGGGACACATCCCGACTTCATTACAGTTTGACTGAGCAAACATAGGATGTTAATTGAGAATCAGGCCACAACTGTTTAAAGAAGCTTGTCTGTCAAAAAGAATCCTATCCTTCCACTTTTTTATCTTGCTATTACTATGTGAGCTATCATAATTAAAATATACTAAGGAATTAATTTTCAATCTCTCCCTCTCACATTTTCTCTTTAACAGTCTTGTTCCAGATTTGGTCCACCCCATTTCTCAAGCTGATTGTCACTTTGTCACTCTTCCCTGTCCCTGAACACAAGCTCCTGAGAAGTCATTTTCTTGGAGTACAGTGTTATAATTTATAATTAAAGAATATCAGAATATGTCCTTCTAGACTTTTATCTCACCTAAATTTGGCTGCCTAGAGTTAGACATTAAACTTCAGCCTGCTGCTGGAAGGTGATTTCTCTGGGCACCTCCTTCTACCTTCACGTGAGTAATCTAAAGCTGTGCTTTCTTTAGACGAGTTCCATAGTAGCAATATTGGCCTGAGTTGGAAACATCATTCTTAGGAGAGATCAGTTTGTTGGCCCAATTTACAACCCTGCTGCACAAACAATTGCAACAGCTCAGTGCAAGGACTGGAATGAGAACAAGCTGTACTGCTTAGATGGAATACCTGATACTGCTCAGACTTTCACCTCACAGAACAGCCTGGAGACAGATGGAGAGAGATTCCTGAAGAAGGTACTTTGCAAAATATCAGCTATAGAAGGAGCTGAGAAAACTAGTTCATCCTTGACACCTCCCTTTCACAAAGCAAAAGTTAGGTAAGATTTGCAAACTATGCAGTGTTTTACTGAGACTTCAAATATAATAGACTTCCACCATTCTTTTAAGAATATTTCAGAAGACAAAAGAACACATATGGTTTGTTAATAACAAATCCTTGGTTTGTCAGTCACATTCTTAGATATAAATTAATGCAAATCCATCTTAACTTTCCACTTGTTCTTGGAATACCAATGCAAATACCTTCTCCTGAAGTTACAGTAGTAAAGAAGGATACTGATTAACTAGCAAGGGTTCTAAGTGTAGAGGTACACGTTATGACAGCCAGACTTGGCAAAGGCTAGCCAAGAATCACCTAGAAAAATAAATTTTTAGAAAAGAATATACTCACTTCAAGAAGTAAAGTCTACAGGAATATCCACAATTCTCAGATGTCTGAAAAGATTCATATATTTATACATATAAAATGTATTTATCTATCAAAGGGCAACAACAACAAAAAAAATAATCTATCCCAATGCTTACGGTTTCACAGTTCAAACATCTAGTTTCGTTAGTCAGTGTTCCCTGAAAAATCTCATGCACCCAGGTGAGTTCTTGCTTATTGTTCTCTTCAGCTTCGTTCATGTTGCCATTTTTCAATTTCCCATTTTGCTTTTCCTGTTTCTTCTCCTCCTGCAAAATGTCGGCGATTGTATTCAGCAAGTAATTTAAAAACTCGTGTGCATCCTGCTGCATGTAGTTGTCAAAGAGATCTGTGAAGAAGAGAGTCAAGATTTCTAAAGCTGAGCGTATCTTTTATTTCAAGAAATCAAACTAAAGTCATTGTTTTCCAAATACACGTGTTGGTCCTTGCTCAGCAAAATACTTAGAATCATGCCAAAGAAAAGTACTTTGGCTTCAGAGAAGCTACTTTGAGGGAAGGCTTCATCTCTCATAACCTTAGCGTGTCTAAAAGAGTAGGGTTGTATTTGAAGTTAGCTGTGTAGGCTCCCACTACAGTCAGTGAAGAAAGCAAGAGGGTGGTCCTCAGTGCAGCCAACTACCTGTGCCCACTGTACAAGAAAATTAGTGACTACAGAGGGAACTTACATTAATTGCTTGCACCCAGTGCTTAACATTCCCACCCATACATTCCACATCACTGAGTTTGGACAGTACAACACTTGGATGGGGAAAACGAAGAGGCTGGATGTGAACATATAATTATAATAATAATAATAATAATAATAACAACAACAACAACGTCATCTAACAAAGCTTATTTTTCGCACACAAGTCTGCTGAGCTCAGTCTTCTCTTTCATACAGAATGCTTTCTGGAGCAGAGACTACCTCAGTGGTGATGAAAAACAGGCTTCTTCCCTAGTGAAGGCTTAACTTGCCCACCACGTTGAAGAAAAATAATTTGCGTTCCCAAGAAATGTGTGGTTTTATCCCTCTGCTCCTGGAAAAAGCCCACATGGATTTCCTCAAAAATACTGTACAGTCCTCAGCTATGCAGCAGCTAGCCTGAACACAGAAGCACATTAATATATCCCAAATCTGGCCGTAATTTGAAAAAGCTGAAAACATAAGACCTGGTCCCAAAAGGTGATCCGAGCAGTGATGGGGCATTTATCACTAAGATGACTTGGAGCTGACTTTGTCTCTGTTTACAATGCCTGCTTTGCAATGGACAGTCTGTCCATTTACATGCTGTCACCAGGAGGCAATTTCTCTCAGGTGTTAACTCACAATTCTTTCTTCTCTTCATTCAAAGCTCCCTTGTTTCCAAGTACAACACCCACACTGATACGAATCCAGGCTGAAAAGGAACTGTGTGGCAGGCTTCCTTATTTCAAGACATTCCTCCCATCCCTTGGGAAGAAACACTAAAAGAACAGGCATATGCTGTTGCCAATGCGGTGCCCAAAAAGGGCCTGATGCTTCGCAAAGTCACACTGCACCCACTGCTTCTAAGAACAGCAGCAGTGGTTGACACGCAGCCCACTGAACAACTCCAGACACAGTTTCCTGTCCTCCAGGGTGTTTTGGGCTTGTAACGCCTGTAGCTCTAACAGGCCACACTGTTTCAGTACTGCCAGCTGCCCGCAGCGTTTCTCTCTGCCACGCCACATTAAAAGTAAGAAAAAACCTGGGGCAGAATGCCACCCTCTTCCCAGCCCTAGCTGACTGCTCAGCGTGGTCTGTCATACCATGCACTAAATCATCACCTCTGAGAACTCAGGAAATCTGGAATAGCTATTTCAAGCATAATACTGCATAACAGATACCATAATATTAATATCTAAAACCAAGAAAGTGCTAAAATTCATTTACAGACCTAACCTGAACATCTGACTAATATGATCACATTGCCCAGTGTTTAGATTTCCCTGATCAGCTTACAGATATCTAAGAAGATTCCAGTTTCACACTTACCATTCTCCTTTCGTAACCTTGATATGAACTTCTTTGGTGGAATAACTCCAACTTTCTTCTTCTGAGTAGCAATACTGTGGAAAAGATCTGCCAGGCAAGTCAAGAGATTTTCCTTCTTTTTCTGCTGGGCCTTGTATGATAACACATTTTCTCGGAATGGCCGGCAAAAGTACAACGCCTGCAGCACGGAGTTACAGTAGCAGGTGTTCCCAAACTGCCATGTAAAAGCAAAAACAATCTTTATCTCTGTACATCACAAGAAACTACTCAACATCTGTCTTCTGTGACACAGCCATTTTGCCAGGCAGCTGCTGTAGGAATATATTTCCACACCCATCCCAACAACGCATAGGAAAACAAACGAAATTATGGTGTTCTAAATTAACTAGGATATAATGTAAAAACTCCACTTGCAAGAAATATATTTATTGCAATGAATTTCCTTAAACTTGCTTCCATATATCAGTACATTCCTGCTAGGCTCAATCTTAGTGCTCAGTAAGAGACCTCGGAGATCACTGTATCTAAACTTTTGTACAGTTCCATCACTTTCTTACCAAAAATTAAAGAGACTGTCCCTCATATTTTATATTATATTTAATATTTTATATTAAAATAGTCTTGTAGCTTTATCAAGTTTATGTTCTAACCACTGGAAATATTCATAGAACACTAAACTGTTTTCTCTGGGGAGTATGAAGTTATCTTCAAAACTTCTTTTAACAGTTTTGCAGCCCATTCTGCCTAAAACTGGAACAGGCATGGCACTTTTTCAAAACAAGGCAATCCTGCCTTAGAGCAGCATTGGGAAACAAACAAAAAAAAAAGTAAAACTCATAAAAACCATAGTTCTATATAGGATTTGTTCGTTGAAAATGATACTTACATTGACCAATCCAAAGTAGTGTTCATTGATGGGAAACTGCTCTGGGCCAATGTCTTTTTCCAGAGCAGAGGCATTGGTGCCCTAAGGAAAGAGGGAAGAACTAATGTAAACTATTAAAATTCTAAAATAAAGTCATGGACATCGAGATAGAAATGCACTTTTTCCTTTCAGTTACAATTAGCCAAGCTAACTCTACCCTACTAATGGCCAAGCACAACAGTCACCCGAGCCAACACAAATATTTGCAGTTGTAGGTAGTGAAGCTGGCCTGACCTGGGTGCTCTGATGATGGCTGACTTGAAGTGAACAGGTCACAGCAACAGTGGTTCTCCCCCCATATACCTCTCCCTTATTTCATACTTCGTACTTGAGCAGCTGGATCCCATTACACTTTTGTCTCATAAAGATACTTGACTTCTAAAGTTATCTTGGATAAACCAGTTTTAGATGTTGAGCAGGTTTTCTAAGCGTTACTGAAACTCTTCTAAGCGTTACTGAAACTCTTCTGTATCCCTTCTAATTTGTCAGAGGCCTTTAACAAAACCTGAGCTCCAGAACAGCACCTTGTTCGAACAAGAGCAGCACAGAAGTTAAAAGTAAGCATAATACATGTGGTATTTTGTTCTAACATTGAAAGGTGCGTAAGTCCAAGCACTGCCATGCTTCTTGGTCAGTGCCTCAAATTAAGTTCAGCTGTGTCTTCATTTCAACAGTAAAGTCGCTTTCACAGCTACTGGACTGTAAAGTACAATCACTACTTCTGTGCGTGTTACCTGTAGCTTGACTGTATGAAAATGCCTATTTTTAACAGGCTTAGATCACCGAACTAACAGGCTACATTGCTGCCAGTGCCAGTGCTGTCACTTCTTGCTACTCTATAAACATACAGATCTGATAAACATACTGATAAACATCAGTAAAAATGCTGTATTTGGAGAAGTATTCCCTATGTACAATTATTCAAGGCCTATTGGTTAGCCAGTTCTCAATCTGTCTGATAATTGCTTTACTGACAGCAGAGAGTCATTTTCTTACTGAACTTGCTCTGCAGTAGGTAGTATTAATATATTAAGCCTTTGTAATTTCTATCATGTAAGAATGGCACAGTTGGCTGACTTTCTTTACAACATATAAACTGCCACCACAAAGATGCCAACATGTAAAACTTCATTATCCTTTGACTCTTTACCAGCTACCTCCCATACATATTTGGTTTTTTTTTTTCCTGAGGTTGATATCAGATTGTATTTACACAAGTCTATTCAGAATAAAAAAAACATTTACATGCAGCGTTTTTCCCTAGTGCTCTGAAATGACCCGTGTTCCTGAGGTTTGTTCAATATGGGCTCAGAGAGCTCATCAATTAAAATTTTTAAATTTAGTGTTAATCAGATTTGGTAATTCTGGTGTTTCTTCTCAACATCCGACTTTTATTTCCTTCCTGCACCTAATATCAACATTGCTTGCTCTATTAGATTATTATTTCATGTCAGTTCATCAAAAGAAGATGATTTTACTCAACCGAATCAGCGGTGTGAAACCCAGCACTGGTGCTTCTTAACAACCTGTAAGTCTTGGAAGTAAAGAAACTCCTTCAAGTTGGCAGAAAAGCTCCAAAGCTTCTGTGTTTCATAAACCCTTACCAAATCACTTTCCAGTCTCTTCCTTCCTCTTACAAGCACAGAGCTTATTTCTTAGAACAGGTGTAGAAGATTTCCCATTTATTCCCTTTGAGACCATAGTAATTCACCTGCACAAGGCTCCATGAAAAGATTAAGGAATATGCTGTATGTCCTTGGAGGGCTCTGCTAAGCCTCAATGAGAAACTCAGAGAAGGAAGGATCAATACAAAACCATTGCTGGCTATGTTTCAACTGAGATGACGGTGTGATAATTAAGTAAGTTCCATTCGAGGATCAGGTTTCTTTGCTTGGAGAGGCAGCCTTGCCAAAAATGCATACATTCAGCAAAGCATCTGAATTCCCATGAGGGAGGAAAATGATAGATGTTTGCCTATCTGATACTAACAGCAGAGAAAACAGTTGCTGGTTTAATCAAAGCCTTGGCTGATAGAAGAAAAATCTGAATACAGAAGATCAATGCAACTTCTGAAGAAAACCATCCTCATGGCACAGCATTCAAAACAATGCTCAGGTTTTCTTCAATTATACATTTAGCATTCAAATTAAATTTTCTAAATTAAGAATGAAATTGGATTTGGGTTGGTTTTTTGTTGTTGTTGTTTTTGTTTGTTTGTTTTTCATTTCTGCAGGAAGATTTTTCCATGCTGGAAAAAATTCTCCCTCTAGAATTCATGGGAAATAATGCCTCTCAAAAGTGACCTCCCACTCTTTTACAGAATGTGGGTTAGTGTATACTGTTAGCAAAATACAAGTGCTTGGCTAACTAGTTGCTCCTCTGTCACCCCTTTGCTTTTCCCCAGGCCTAGGTTTCTTACTTCAAAGGATGCCAGATGGTTCTGACAAATCTTTTTCAACATTTAAATTATTTTGAACACATTGAGAGAAACAGCAAAACCTAGGTTTTACCAAACAAAATTATCACTGAAAAACAAACAAATCCATGATGCGCATTAACTTATCTTCGTACAAAATCTATACCCTGTGAGGAAGTTTCCAACAGCTCATCATAGACCTGTTCTATGAGTGAGCTACACTTCACTCTACAAAAACAGGCCTTGGCTGTTGCAAATGCACAATGAAGCACTGTGTTCATCCCCCAGTGAAACTCGTGAGCTAAATGCAGTCCCTAGATAAGCAGCCAGAACTCCAATGACTTCTCCAGGAGCTGTGCCTTCTTATACCAAAGTCCAAGAATATATAAGTTAAATTTAGAGAAAAAGGAGAGTAGGGAAAGAGATCTATCCTTCAAAGCAATTTACGTTTATTCTATGGAGGAAAAAAATCTTGACAGACTATTTAAAGTAGACTCAAACCATGACGCACAACATTAATTTCTATATGTTACATGTTTGACATACAAAAGCTCTCCAAAAGCAGTTGATATGATGGCACAAGGAAAACCAGAAACTGTACATCCAAGCCAGGCTTAAGCTAGAAAAAAATATTATTAGAGATGTGTTAAATGTGTGTGTGTTTTCTGTCTATAGCGATGTTCAACCATGACTATTTACACTGGGTTTTAAGCATGATTGTCCTGGTTCCCAGGCCCAGAATTCACTTCGGTCACTTCTGCAAGTGAACGACTGCTCAAACACTAAAGGGCGGATACCAAATGGATGGGACCAGGCCCTTCTGGTTTTGCTCAGCAGCTGGACAATGGGCAATGGGCACAAAGTGGAACACAGAAAGTTCCATGGGAACATGAGGAAAATCTTTACTTTTACTGGAACAGGTTGCCCAGAATGGTTATGGAATCTCCTTCTCTGAAGATATTCAAAACCCTCCTGGACGCTTTCCTGTGTGACCTGCTGTAGGGGGTTGGACTGGATGATCTCCAGAGCTCCGTTCCAACCTCTGTGACTCTGTGATAATATTTCTAAAAGTTTAATTTGTACCTAACATCATATGAAACAGAGTTTTTTAAAAGTAAAACAAAAACAAACAAACAAACAAACAAAAACTCCTGTTCCTTTGGACTTAAGCATACATACAAAAGAACAGTGCAGAGAAAATAAAACAAAATGAAAACAATGAAAAAACCCACATCTCATTAGATCAGTAAGTCATACAAAGCAAAATAACCAAATACAATTATTCTGTGGAGGATGAGAAATGAAATAGAGCCAAAATGAAAGATGCTACTAGCACATTACAGCAAATCAGACCTGATATTGTATTCTGATAGAGCTAAAATATGTCACTAACTTTCTAGGAATATATATGAGCTACATTTAAAAAAAAAGGAGTGCAGTATAGAAATTGGAAAGTTTCCTAAGTCACCTGTGGAAAACCTATTACATAGCTATTTTCCCAATGAACAGAAACGCAATATGAATTACCATCAAACCAGAAAATACAAAGTAAGAAACAAGAAATATTTTGTTCACAAGAAAATCTAAACAAAATAAACCAAAAAACACATAAAAGTTGAATTGTGAAAACAGATATTTAACAAGTATATAAAGAACAAGAGATCAACAAAAGATGGCAAAGAATGGCTTCAGATCACGTACACAGCTGTGAACTAGATGTTCTTTCTCTTAGTATTCAAGCAAAGTGAAAGCAATGTGGTAGAAATAGTGTTGTTTCCTGGAGGAAGAAACTGAAGACTTAAAACAAACTAAGGGTGATGCTGGTGCTGGTAGAAGAGAAATTGGAACAAAAATAGATATGGCTTTAGGGCCAGGCAGCCTGAGTTTCAGAATTTTGAGCAGCATAGCGTATGGAATGGGAGGGAAAAGAAAGGTAAAGAAAGATGTGGAAGGCCCCCTGATCAGCAAATGGCTGTGACAAATAACTGGAAAGAGAGCAAGCAATGGTAAAGAAAATCCAAACTTGTTTACCAGCAGCAACACCAAAAGAGTAAGAGAAGAGTGAGGGAGATCACACCGGGCAGTATTTACACAATGGTCCTCAACAGATACATCACATACGCTCAGCGTAGGACCTTGACTCCCCTTGGGACAACCTTGACTTCCAGAGAGAAATTGGAATACTTGAACACACTTCCTTCAAAATTCACATATATGAAATGTCAAACCTGAAACATTTTTGTAATTCTTAAAGTAACAAAAAAATGGTTTAATTTAGCCAGATTTGCATCTTTTTTCCTGCAAAGAAATTTTTTATTGTTCCACCAGAACAGCTATTTTGAGTTCCTGTTGCCAAGAGATAAAAGAGGAAAGAGAGGGTGCCATGAAAAACAGAGGGGATGATAGTAAATAGTAAAAGGATACTGACAGACCTAGAAGTCAGTATGTGATCGTATTTTTGAAAGAAGGATGATTTAAAATAATAATTGTGCATATTTTCCTTAGAGTTTTCTGACCATGAAGACAAATTCTACAAGCTTTAGTTGTCCGACTCATTTTTTTTTTTTTTGCTGGAAGCACCGAGCTGTCTCCAAACATGGATGTACATATTGCATATACCATGAATAACTTCAGCACTTTCATTGCGTTATTACCAAGAAACTGAAAAAAAAAACCCGAGGCCTAAAATCCTGAATCACTTGACTATTCTGTCCTAGATTTTTAAGGCACTCCGTCTTATATGCCTTAAAGGACAAGTATTGGATGCAAGGTTCTAGTGAAGACCTACAAGTTCCATATTTAAATCCATAAGTAATTTTGTTTTTAAATCTTGACCTTTAAAGGTTCCATAATTAGGCAATATTTACCAAACTGCAATTCAGTATTCTCTTACAAATCTGTCTCCATTCTTAGTTTATTTGTTCTTGGATTACTAATCCAAGCACTTGGGCTTTTTCCTGGAACAAATTTTTTTTTCCCCATTTGCACTTCAGAACAAATAAACTCAGTATGGCCTCACAAATGGAAAAGAAACTGAGGTTTGCTCACAGCCTGTAATTTCCTCAACAGCACTTTTGTCTGGGCCACAGTGATGACACTCGTGGTACCTCAGAGCATTTTAAAGGTAAGGCATCTTCTAGACTTCATCATTGCTGCCCCAGCTGGAGTACTCTTTGTTAACATGGAGGACAGAAGACAAAATATCTTCATTAAATCTCATTATAACATGAATTATGAAGGCTGCAGATATACTGGAGGACAGGCTTAGAATTCAAAATGATTTTTTGACCCATTAGAGAAATGCTCTGAAAATGGTTGAAATTCAGCTAAGGCACGTACAAGATTTTGTACAGGAAGACATGAATCACCTGTACATATACAGAATGAGTGATAGCTAAGCTAATAGTTCCTGAAAACAAACAAACAGCAATGTCTGGAGACTACAGCATATTATTGAGATGAATAAACATTAATGATTCTGCACTGTTTAAAAAAGACAACACAATGAAATTCTTACAGACAGGGCTCTAAAAAGTTCTTAAAGTGACTTTCCAGTTTAACTTGTGACCGGTAAGACTTCAGACAGGACCTCGTGCCCAGGTTTGGGTGCTAGGCTTCAAGAAATACAAACACAGCCAGAGAGAGTCCAGAGGAAGGCAATAAAAATGAAAAACAATCCTGGAGAAAAATGACTTGTAAAAAGGGATGAACAGGGTCATGTATAAGATAGAAAAGACTGAGGCAGGGCATGAGAATATTTTCAAACACACAACATTTATTACAGAAAGGAATTAGTCTGTTCTTGGTCTCAAGGGTGGACGGGATGAGAAGTGGGAAACTCAAATTATGGTAACATAAATTCAGGTAAGACACTGGGAAGTGTTCTAGCCATAAGGATGCTGAATCATTGGGATAGATTGCCTAGAGATGTGAAATAGTCATTGTCACCACAAGTCTTCAGGTTAGACAGACATAGGTCAGAAACAATACTGGTTTATCACATGAAATTTCACTGAATGGTCAGGCACATTGTGGTTTTATGACAGTTTACACAGCACACATTAGTAAGTGATTAATAGTGAAAACAGAGTAAATAATCACAACAATATCCAGTATTCAAGCTGGCTTGAAAACATCAGCATAGCATCCTTCTCTGCAAAGTTTGAGCGTGTCCAAGAGCATGTTTATAACTTGCTTTGTTACAACAGATACAAGGCCATTTGTTCCCCAGAAGTACCGATACACTGTGGAGTTGGGTGTACATAATGTACATAAATGTACAGAAGTGTATCTACCAAACAGCCAACCAAGGACAGATTCATGAGGCAGAGGAGATTTTGCTGACTGCTTCTCTAATTGGCCATAGTTTACGCTCCATAGACTGGTGGCTTTTTTATCCCACCAGAATCTCACCTCTCAAGTGTCACTCACCTGCCACGCACACCTTACCAGAGCCCAGAGTCAGTTTTTAATCCATCTTTTCCACAGTTCAGACTCACTCAGCCTTACTGAAGAAGTAAGAGGTACTAAGAGATTCCTTTTCTAAAGTATTTAGCATAACCACTGGTTTACTCTTAATTCAGCAACTAGAAGCCAATGACTGTATGCAACAAAAATAAAATACTATACTATAAAACAAGAATTGTTATGAATTGTCCTAGTGTGCTTATCATCTTCTAAACAGCTGGGAGGTGTATGATGACCACTTTTGCCATAAAAGCAGTACGCATGCAAGGCAGTCTCTGTCATTATATCAGGATGTTTCCCACTTCACATGTCCTCTAATACCAGTATCTTTCCTGGAATTCTGATGGACAGAACACTTTCTGTTTGTCAGTTTGGTGCTCATTTGCCAGCCATACTCTCAAGTTTTTCAGTGCTTCATAAAGGTGCCACAGTAATTAGGCTCCACATTCCCTATATTTGTCATCTTTCATTTCTGTATTTCCTGTAGGTCGTGCTGAAATGGTACAGTCTTCTAAAATTGCATTGCTTGAACTGTCTGTATTAATATTTTCAGATGTAGCAATTTATTTTCCTTTATCAAACCACAACATTTTTAAAAAGAATATCTATATAGCATCTACTGAGAGCAACTGTGAGGTATCTCAAAAGATACTTTGTGTCAGAAGCCATCCAAGTGTGTTCAAAATCAATTTGTCAGGGCATGATGAAGTGCAGATCAGCTTATTTGAAATACTCTTATGAAATTATGAAAGGGGAAACTAATATCTGTTTTCAGCAGAACTCTAAAAGGTATTTAGGAGAAACATGGCCCACGGATCTTGTTAGCCATCTTCGCAAAAATATGTCAATACATTCTGAAATGGTAAGATGCTGTTTGCTGCATGTAACAGTAATATTCCTCAGGCCACGGCTGCTGCATGAACTCAAGGCTGTATCAAAATCTCATAAACACAGAAATATACTGCAAGGAATTTCAGTGAGCAGCAATCTTAAAATGACAGCATGCCTTTTTGCCTTTGAACTAGCCTTCTGTACTTGAGTTGTCTGAAATGTCTCACAAAAATGATACCAAAGAGGATTACAATGTACTATGGTCTAAAAACACACCCCTAGTTCATTGATAGAGCCTACGAGGCTGACATGACATGGGGTGTTGATATTCTTCTAGGAGTTTCTTCAACTTATCTTATGCTTCTTCACTTCTACTGCATCTACACAACCCAAAAGCTGGTAATTGCCCACTGCAGACCTCCTGCTGTGGCTAGCCAGTATACAGCCCTCATGGATGATCTCCCAGCATCTGCAAGGCAGTAAGAGGAGTTTTCTGGGAGCTGGATCTCCATTTCAGTGAGAGTGGCCACTGTGCCCACACGAGTGCCACCAATTCCATCAGGTAGAGGGGCATTCATCACACTCTAGCCCTAGCAGAAGTAATTTTACATCCTTGGCTTTGTTAACCAAGTCAGTGAATAACTAATGCTATCGTAATTATAACTGGGGAGGGGAGGGGGGTGGGACAGGGGGGCAAACTGGGGAAAGACAACAAAGTAATTTTAAGTCTAGAAGTTATGCACTGCAATATATGCTACAAATACTTATGCCAAGTAGAAGGGGTAAACCTGTTTTTCTTACTGGTTAGTTCCTTCTGTGTTTCCCTCAGCATATGGGAGTTCATCCAGTGAATTTATAGTACTGGATCTCCTTTGCAAGCAAGTTAAAAACAGTCCCTGGCTTCCTTTGCTTCACTACACTTGTTTTGCCTATTTCTTAGCCACAGATTGTGAGTGGCTCAGTTCTTCAAGCACCATGTTATACTGCAGGAAGATCAGGGAACATAGGTCTTTGACAGATTTCTACAGATGCCTTCTGTCAATCTAGAACTGCAAAATAGTTTATACAAACTATTGTTGGCTTATGTAACTCTAACCTTCCTAAGTCCTATTCTTATGGAGAGATGCCCAACTCCTCTTACAGTCCACCACTTTATCTAAGTGGGCTTATCTTCAGAGAAGCCATAATGCAGAGATTGCTGGTATCTTCAATAGTTTACGTTTAGCTTAAAGACCTAGATTCCTGTAACTTTCTGAAAAACCCAGCTTTTGTATCCTAAAATAAATTAATAATCCTATGAGTTATGCAGTGAAGACAGTGTGGCTAGTATAACACAACGTCTCTAAAAGCCACATACATATAACCTAAGGAACACACAGCTTAAAGCATCATTACAGTTAAACCAACTTCACCCTCTGTCTCAGCGTTGAAATGATGAGTCAGAATCTTCTTTAATTTTGAGCTCTTGTGTGAGACTTTAATTCTTCCATTTCTGACATGCCACTTTTGCAGGATCTAATGGCAGCAGCTGAGCAGCACACCTTTAGAATAAACCCAGCAGATTTGCTCTGTCTGTGCAGGTTTTGGGAGAAGCAGACTGTATGCAAGCACATGCCTGAAGCACACGAGAGAAATCACGGAGCTCCTAGAACTTTAAGCCAATGCTAAAGCCTTACAACCATCTAACAGCCTCCAGCTCCCCTTCATGCAGTGCTTGTTGCAGCATCCCTGACACAGAGGACTGGAAGGTATTAAGAGCGGTGAAAAGCTGCCATTGCCACAGATGGGAGCAGCTCACACCCCGCGCTCCCTCCCCAGCCCTGCAGACCCGCGGGAGCCGGGCCTCTGGGCTGTGCCCGCTGCCTTACCCCGGAGGCAGGCTCCGTTCTCCAGGGCAGCTGAATGGTATGTGTGGCATTGCCAGCACAAGGCATGCTGGGGCACCACATGGAGGGAAGCTGGCAACTGTGTGGAGCTGCTCTTGAAGAACCTGGAAATAAGGGGGAAAAATACAGACTAAACCAACAACATGTGCAGCAATTGGCTTCTCTTCTGTTTGCACTGGTGTGCTTAGCACTCACTCGTGTCTTTGGCAAGTGTACTACCACCTCAGTGCATTAATAAACCTTTGACTGATGTACTTTAAGCTCTCCCCCACCAAGAAGTTTAAGAAATCCAAACTGAACCAGATGCTCCGAGTCAGTAAAGGCAGGACTGCAAACAGACCTAGGCACAGTGAAGAAATGGTCTTTTCAACTATTCCTGGGATGGGAGTGGCAAAGCTTGAACACAACAAGCAAAAATATTAATATTTCCTTATTTCTTCCTCATTACACAGTGCGAGTTAGAGAAAGTCAAGTGTTTTGAGAGTCATTTGTAAGCAGCAGTCCTCTCTGGGTGGCACCCAGCAGGAGAAAAACCCTGACAGCAGCTAAAGCTGAGACTTCCTAAAGCAGCCCCCAGCCTCGGGACTAAAGCCTCTAACACAAGAACACTCCATTCCGTGCATTCCCCGGGAGCTGCTGGCCGCCTGAGCCCGCAGGGTGCCTTCCTGGAGGGATTTAGCGTTCTCACTGAGCGGGTATGGGTTCACAGCCGAACTCCGGGGTTCCTCAGCAGCGTTCTTAGGGCAGGAAGAGGAAGGGCGAAAAAGAGGAAGGACAGGCGGCTGCGGCTCCGTCTTCAACGTGCGTCGGCCGGCGCCAGCGCCGCTACCGTCGGTGCCTCCGTCCCTCCCCGGGACGGTCCGCCGGGCTTCGGCTGCTCCCCGGCGCAGCCTGCCCGGCTCCCCGACACCGCCTCCTCCTCCTGCCGGCGCCCCCCGAGCAGCCCCCGCCGCCCCTCCGCCGGCCCCAGCAGGCCTGCCGTACCGCCCCGCCCGCCGGCACTCACCATATTACAGATGGAGGCGATGTTTCTGACAGTCATTAGTCTATAGGTTGCAGCGATCCCACACCGCCATCTTTACGAGGTGAAAACGGCCCCGCTCATGGTGGGAAGAGCGCAGGAAGGCAGAGGGGGCGGCGGCGGCTCCGGCTCGGGGCTGGGATGAGCGGGAGGAAGGCCTGCCCGCGCCCCGCGGCGCAGCGGGGAGGAAGAAGCTCGCCGCCCTCCTTCCTCCTCCTCCTCCTCCTCCCGCGGTCGAGTGACCGGCAGCTTTAGCGGCGCGGCTGGAGCAGCCGCATCTCCGCTCCTCCCGCCCCTGCCTCCCGCACGGGCCGCAGGGCCCTGGGCTCCCGCCGAAGCGCTCAGCCGCGCCTCTGCGCCAGCCGGCCCCGCGTTAATCCCTGCCTTCCTCCTCCACCTCCTCCTCTTCCTCCTCCTGCTTCTCCTCGCCCGGCGGCTGCAGCTCCATCGCTGCGCGGCACGCTCTGACCCGCGCTGACGGCGCCGGGCCGGGCAGTGAGCGGCACCCGGCACCGCCGCAGCCAGCGCTCCTCGGGGAGGGGCGCGGGGTGCCCTGCGGCGGCAGTGCGGGGTGCGCTGCCCGGACAGCTCCGCGATGCCCCTGCGGCGGCCGCCGAACTCGGGCTAAAGGGCATGAGAAATGCCATTTGCAGGCAGGAGGGACAAGGAGGCGGGAGAGCAGGCAGGTAGGGCGACGCAGCGTGTGGCAGCGACAGCACCGCTGTGCTCTGGGACGTGCTCTTCGCACCCGGCTTGAAGGACTCACGAATCCAGGCATTTTACAAATTATTTTACAGCACGCAGGAGTATAACTTACTGCCTACTCTATATGCTTTGCGGTCGCTGCCACTCGTGCAGACATTTACTTTTACAAGGGCTATGTAGGGACTATGTCCACGTGATGATGCATCTTAGCGCTCAGTCACAAATTTATAGCACATGGCATTTATGCAACACTGCTAATGCAGTCAGCTCAGTTCATCTAAAGACACTGCAAGAAATGAAGGCCCATGCCATCCTCTAGGGCGTGAGGGCATTAAAAGGTATGAGCGCCTTAAATTTGCACTTGTGGTGAGGCACAAGGATGTTATCTTGTGGCCATGTGGCAAATCTCATGGAGAAGCAAGGATGGAGTTCACCTAGGATATGGCCTCAGCGTCCCTTTCCTTAGCAAATATCGCTGTTAGCAGCAGAAACTTCAAGAAAACTTTAAGAGAGGAAGCTGGTAACATTTTGGTAAGCACCTGGAAACATGGCAGCTCATGCTTGGCTACACTTTCCAGTTCGCACTGCTAAAAAGTAATAATTTCAGCCTGCAGAGCCAGGCTCCACAGGCGCTACTTATAAGAAACATCCTGCAAGGGTACATTTTCTGAGAGCCTGAATTTGAAGAGAAGGTCCATGATTATTATTAAAAAATCTGGCAGTGGCAGCAGCAGCATCTGAAAGATGCATCCCACCCTGCGAACGCTGCTGAGACAGCTGGCTGCAATCCACCTCCAGGTGGACAAGTGCCCACTTCATAAAAACAGCACCAAAGCTGGCATTACTTGGTATCCTGTTGGCTGTTTCAGCAAAGAAACTCAAAATAGAGCTGTCACAGAGGCAGAACTTTCTTTCCTTCATAACTGGAATTAATTGCATCAAATCACTGTGTATATGTTTGAAATACAGTATGGAAGAAGCTGTACTTCCAGCATCCCTCATGGAGACTTTTGGATGTTACAGACTGAAGTCAGCAGAGCCACAAAACTGCCTCATAGACTCACAAATCACTATGTAAAAGAATCATCAAATAAGATAATACAGAAGAAAAAATTGTCTTCGGTGTAATTTTATTAAGTCAATCATCTTGCACTATATGTCAGTTTGACTCACTCCAAGTATTAATTTGCTTAATCCCTAGGGCCTGGATTAAAAGTAATATTAAGGATCTTGTTGAATTAACCAAAGGAAATGGGAGCTCAGCCGTGATGTCATTTCATGACTGGCCACCTCCTGCTGCAGTCCTGAAGCAATTGAGGCCTGACTCCATCTCCAGTGCGTATCAAAGTAGCCCACAGAGACTGACAGTACTGTACTGTAGCTGGTTTTTAAGCCCAAACTCCTTTAATTCAGAAAGCCCAATTCTATACTCTTTGCTGCACAGTATTTATTTTGATTGACTGTAGGGTATTATGCTTGCTCTTAGTGAAAATCGATGAAATAAATAAACCATTTTGATAGGTGATTACAATTTCAAATGAAACAAAATATGGCAATAAAGTCATTTACATACATAATAACCTTAGGGTCACAAAACCCAAAGAAATACAAGGTAGAAGTTCAAAAGAGGTAAGACAAGGGTAAGAGGTATTTTCATACACTTGCTTTCTTGCTGATCCCCATTCCCTGATTTCAGAGTAAGGTTCCAGGCAGTTTCTGTTTGTTACATGTTGGTGTTGCCAAATAAATAAGTTGCTACTAGGTAAGCTCTTTGTTGATGCTAAAGGAATTGGGCATTGTGGAAGATGTGCTTATTTTGAAATATGGACATACAGAATCACAGAATCACAGAATGGCCCGGGTTGGAAGGAACCTCAAGGATCATGAATCTCCAACCCCCCCCCCCCGCAACAGGTAGGGGCAACAACCTCCACATTTAATACTAGACCAGCCTGCCCAGGGCCCCATCCAACCTGGCCTTGAACACCTCCAGGGACTGGGCATCCACAATCTCTCTGGGCAGCCTGTTCCAGCACCTTACCACTCTCATAGCAAAGAACTTCCCCCTGACATCCAACCTAAATCTTCCCTCCCTTAACTTAAAACCTTTTCCCCTTGTCCTGCTGTTTTCTACCCTTTCAAAGAGTTGATTTCCCTTCTGTTTATAGGCTCCCTTTAGGTACTGAAAGGCTGCAATGAGGTCACCCCGCAGCCTTCTTTTCTCCAGGCTGAAAAAGCCCAGCTCCCTCAGCCTGTCTTTCTAAGGGAGGTGCTCCAGCCCTCTGATCATCCTTGTGGCCCTCCTCTGGACTCTCTCCAACTGCTCTCTGTCTTTCTTGTACTGAGGGCTCCAGACCTGGACACAGTGCTCCAGACGGGGCCTCACAAGGGCAGAGTAGAGAGGGACAATCACCTCCCTCTCCCTGCTGGCCACCCCTCTTCTGATGGAGCCCAGGATACCCTTCGCTTTCCGAGCTGAAAGAGCATACATACAGACACACGTACACATATATACACATACTGCTCTACGAAGCATTTAGCACCTTTCGTTGAAGGGTGGATGCCTTTTATTTTTATTATTATTATTATTATTATTTGCTTCAGAAGATTCATGATAAGAATAAGGAATGTGCTGGTTTAAGGATCGTTTAGCACTGACTTATTTGCTCTTAAGCTGCAGATCAGGCCAGACAAGAAGAAACTTTCCCTCTTGAAATGGGGTGATGAGGGCATTGGTTTTCCTTCAGCGCTGTCCTTTTCAGAACTAGAAAGTTGATTTCTGCAGCTTTTTGAAGATAAAAAAATCTGCTAAGAAAAGCAACAAAGTCTAGCTGCAAACACTATAGGATCTGTGTAAATAAAGAACAGTGAGCAATTGTTCCCACTCCAAAGCATTGCCCTATCATCTCCTCATAACAAACAACCAACCCAGTGTTACTTCTGAGTGCTAAACAAAGAGAAGGAAAACAAGGGGCTATTTATAACCTGAGAGCGCTTACATAATTTCTGTTGAAAGGTCAAAAAACGTCTCCTGCATTTACTTTCAGAGCAGTCTTTCTCCTTCTGCGTTTACTTTTAGATGGGTCTTTTTCTCATCTGGTTATACATTCCAACATTCTTGTTTCACTATATAAAATAAGTTCCTATTGCAAATATCCCCTTTGGCTGGCTGAGGCTGTGACTTTCCTAATGGTTTCCACCTGAAGGTCTCAGACTACTCTGTAAACATTCACTCCGAGCTGTCAAATTACCGGGAGACGAGTTAATATCAGCCCGTTTTACAGAGAAAACAGGCAGCAGAAACTTTGTGTGAGTTGTCCAAATGTACCCAGCATAGTTGGTAGCAAAGCTAATAGCAGCTCACTGTGTTAAGAGAAGACATTCCATTTCCTTTCCAGAAAGGAGAAATTTGCAGAGAGGGTTCGTTTAAATTTTTGTTGTAATAAACAATTCCAGAAATGAGTCCAGAAATGGGCGATCATCCGTCAGTTTTGCTGAAAAAGTCTCTGGAATAATCAAATTTGGGTTCCATTTCCAGGAAATAGGGACACATTTTTTTAGTGGCAAAGGCAGTTAAAACAAGACTCAGGTTTTCTGGGGGGCAGGAGAGTACATAACAGAAATGAAAGAGAATTCAGCTCTCCGAGCTACATTATCAGCACTACTATCAGTATGGGTGGAATTTTAGAAACGCTTCATAATCTTTCACGTATCACAGTATTTGTTCTACAAAAATGACCACTGTAGATGTAAAAGCATGGACAAGTACACTGATAGAAGCATGAGCATAAGGACAGATACATAACAAACCCCTCAGGTCACTGAGACTACAGTTTTTAAGTCGATCTCTGTTGAGAGAAAGGAAACTTCAGTGACGCTTGTTCCCACAGCGTTGAATTTTTATTCTTGAGATACAAATATGTCTGGCATTCCATTTTTCTGCAAGGTAAGACAGTCACACATTGTAGAAACGCTAGGCCAAAACTTTTTTACCTTATTTGGGCTACATACTGCCTTCAGCTTTTAGTACAACTCGTCATTAACTTCAGCGAGAAAGATCAGCTCTTTGGGCTGTCACAGCAATAGGAATTCACCTATGTGGGGACCACTGCAAAGCTGGACAATTGTACCTTCCAATGCTATATCCAAGAAAAAGAGAAGACGGAGCAGAAAATCCCATGATAATCCCTTTCTAAAGTTAACAGCAGATATTTTCCATGAAACTTGGCTCCCATTGCAGAACAGATTGAGGGCTTTAGTACAATGCCAAATGCCAGCTTGCAGCCCATGGACTGGACTTCCTAACAGGTCCACAGGAGATATTCTATAGATTTCTGGAGTTCTAATGATAGAGCTGTGTTGTGGTCTATAAAAAGTTCATGGCAGCCCATGGAAAATGAATGTGGAGGGGTCCCTAGGGGTCCCTTAGTCCAATAAAAGCCCCAACTTTCTTCTCTAGGATGGTATCAGCTTTACAGCAGCTTCTACCCCCTTTTTTTCCAATTCTGTAATATTTTCAAAGTTTAAATTATGATAATCATTTACTTATAGGATTTTAGCAGACACAGTGGTCACCTACCAAACTTAAAGCAGAGAAAATGAAAGCTTGCATTAAATTCATCTGTGAGTCTTGCCTACCTGTGCTAATAGTAACATTATACTGGCTGGCAGAGTGGGAGTACTATCTTTTGCTTTTTTTTTTCCTCAGAAATTGCTGTTTTTCAGAAGTAAATCAGATACATTTGCAGCACCTGACTCCATTTTTTTTTCCATTACATATCAGGTTTGAAAACACAACATCAGCAAAAGATAGATGCAAATACAGCAGAAGCTGACAGAGCAGATAGAAGCAGTTCATAGCTCTATGGCGACAACCATTAAACAATTTGTTCTACAGTCGGGCTGTGTAGGCCTTTACGGTCAGTTTGATGCTCAGCAGTAGCCTAGAGGTGTGATTATCTCATAACATCTTATTCTTGCTTCTTTCTTCAGCTTAATTACCCCTCAAAAATTGTGTAAGGAGCTTTGAACAATAACAGTAAGAGAACTTCTGCGTATCGGGCTATTGCTTCATTGATTTTACCAAATGTTATTCCCTGTCACACTCCTCAATAGAAAATATTCCCACCTATATCTGTAAGATAGATGTTTGCAGTGTGGCCTCTTTATAACGTAATTCACCAAGTTCACTGGTACGTTTCTTACCTATACCAACTGTGCTTTCACCTGAAAAGAAAAAGCTCCATTTGAGTTCTAACCATTACGTATTGCTGAGGTGGCCAAACTTTACCGCCATGGAAGTGATTTGCCATTCTTCAGAAAAGACTCACTGAGGAAAAACACCAGAAAACCTCAGAGATAACAAATCTGATTTGCACTCCTCCAAGGATTTCATTTATTGTTTTTATTCTATTCTACAGGCTCCGATTTTATCTAACATACACACAGAGAACAAAACACAAAGGATATTTTGATAGCAGACAGGCTGTAAGCTGTATTTAGTCTATTTTGGGCATGAATTTAAAATGGCCCTTTCATTTTGTGTAAATGGCTGCATAAATTAATCAAATTGCATTTTTAATGAATTAACACTCCACAGATTTAATTAAGACACAGTCTTATTGCACTGGACATATAGATTAAAATAATAATAATTATTATTATTATAAAATGGAAAGCTGCTTGGTAAGGTTCCAAATCTGCCAGCTATGTAGTGCAGATGGATACTGACATCCATCAGCAAAGACTGATGGCTACATGAAGATTTTATTTGCTTGATTTTCCTTCATGTCTATGTGGAGAAAAGAAGTGAAATTGAATAGATACATTAAGAATAATGGTGCATTTTGATGAACTCAGTGTGGTGTTTCTGAACAAATGAAATTCTGTCTACTAAGAAAGGTATCAAACCAATGACTTAGAGAAATTCATGCATCCTACAAGGGGGGACCTTGATGACTAGAGCACCAATCTGCAAGATCTGAACAGCTGAATTCAAATTACCATAGACTCTTTAAAAAAAATCAACACTAAGTGCACAAAACAACCAAGACAGTCAGCTGTCACTTAGGTAAGATCAAAACACAGACCTCCAAATATTCTTCACAATGACTGCTTAAGTCAGAGGTGCCCTGGTGTCAGCAGACAAAATGGACTACTGGCATGATCAACTAGGGACTTGATGAGTTTCTCCTGGGCATGTGCACAGCCTGATTGCTAACCCCTCACACTGGCAAGAAGTGATGGCTCAGCTTTATCAGGAAGTAATCACTGTGGATCAAAAGCAGCACATAAGTACCTGAATCTTAAGTACAGGTCTTGAAACAGCTCTCCTTAACCATTCCTGTCCCCCCACTCCCCTAGTACTTTTGTGTTCACTAGTCAAGCTTCCAAGGTAACAGTCATGGATGGTAAAAATGTAAGGGCTGAATGCGTCTTCATGCTGTTGACAAAATTACATGAACAGACTGATCCAGCTTACTTGTCTACCTGAAAAAAAATAGTTATCATGCAGAACCTCACATGAAATCACCTGAAGCTAGGTGCATCTGCAAACTCATAAGCAGAGCGGCTTGCCTGTAGTCATGAGGCTGCTTTTGAATCCCGATGCTGTGGTAACAGGCACACTGGCACAAAAGGATTGCATCTGCAACAATGTTTTAAGCAAGTATCGAGATTTAAACAAGTAACTACTAGTGGTAAGAAAACTTCTCTAACTATCCTTTGGTTGTAACTATGTGTCTGCTTCTGGTTTGTTTTAGCCTGAATCAAACAAACTAGTCTGGTTGACTGTAATTTAAATGTAAAGACTAGAAAACTCCCAGGAAAGGTGGGCCAAACGGTGGTTTTATTTCCACACACCTTCAGGTAGGTGCTGTTTGGGTGGCAGCTCAGCACGAGCGAAGAGGTGCTGTTTTTCACTGAGACAAGAAGCCATGAATTATCATCAGTATATCCACCCCTGTGCAAAGATGTGATTGCTGCTGAACTCACAACTCCATGGGAACCAAGGTGTCACAGCTCTCACCTCCCAGCTTTGCTGCACAACAAGTCTGTGAGCTACAAACTCCTAATTTACAGTTGATGCTAATCTGCTGGTACCCACCCTAACACCTCCTAGCGGGATCCCGGGTCAGGCAGTGCATCCCAGCTTGGTGGCACGTGCTGTGTGTAACCTGCAGTGCGCTGGGCCGGCTGGCCCTGTGCCTGTTGCCCAGGCGTGCTCACCTGCTGGGAATCAGCAGGGTATTAGCACGGCCTTGGGGCTTGCCTTGTCAGCCTTACACACAAATCCTAAGTCTCCTAAAGAAGGGCTTAGATAGGAGTTTAGACAGAGATCAGCTGTATTTAGCTCCTCAAAACCGCTATACAGCTGGTACTTTACACTGAATGTCTGCACATTAAAGACCTCCGCACCCGTGCAGCTCTCATCTGGGTAGAGCTGAGTAGCCATGTCCCAACAGAAGCCCTACAGGCCCTCACACTTGCCTGCTCCTGACTGAGGGGCCTGGGGCCCTCCCACACCTCCTGCGGCGCCGAAACCCGCACGCACACGCCACTGCCCGTCAGGCGAGGGGCGGAATGCCTCCTCCAGTCACGTGCTCCTGCTCGACCAATAGGCGGCGGCACCCATCCCGCTGGCTCCTCCTTCCCGCCTGCTCCAGCGGCGTCGGGCGCGCGCGGATCTCGCGGGAGCGGCGGGCGCTATTTAAGGGCCGCGGAAGCGCCACCTGCCCTCTTTCCCCGCCGTCCGGCGGTGAGGCGGTAAGGCGTTCGCCCGGTGTTCCTCTCGCATGAGGGGCGGGTAGTGTGAAGGACTGGGGGAGGTTCGTGCCGGTGGGCGGAGGATGGGGCGGGGGCCTACATCGCGTCTTCCCTTCACATTTGCCCTCTCGGAGCCTGGCAGTGCCCCGAGGAGTCAACACAGGGGGATAGAGTGCCTTCCTCACATAAACCCAGCGCGGAGCCGCCCCTCCGCCCTGCATCCTGTCGTGAGGCACAAGCGTCCCCTCCCTTCGTCCCCGGCCCCTTCCCTTCCGTCCCGCGCTGATATCTCTCTCCTTCCGCAGCTTCAGCTGTAGGCTGCCGCTGCCTCGAGGTACGCGCAGGGCCTCTCGATGCCCTCCGGGGCTCTGCCTGCCGGCCTGCCCATCTGGTTGCTCCCCGCCCCGGGTGGCTGCTGCCATGGGCGTGCTGGGGCTGGAGCCGCGCATGTTGATGCTCGTAGGTAAGGAGTGTGCCGGCTCAGGGTGAGCCTTCCTATGTCTGCTCCATGTCTCACTGGTCGAGCCCAGCGCGTGGTTGCTCTGCCTCTGTGCAGCAGTTTTCTATAGGCCCGGCATCCTCTTCTGTCTGCAGTAGTTTTTGGTGTCTCCCAGTGGTTCTCCGCCTGTAACTTGTTGCAAGGTATAGCAAATAGGCACACGGTGGTAACAAATTAGCCAGTTAAGGCTTCTCTTAAGGCTGGGAACTCACAGCTTCAGGGTAGTGTCAACACAAGAAGTAATTTAGGCTTTCTGTTCAGCAGCGTATTTAGAGATATTAAGAAGATGTGTAACATTTAGTTTAAATGGCCATATTAGAAGAGAATATCCCCATCCATCTGATTAAACCATCTACTACACCTTGCTGTAGATATTTGATGATGAACTTTGTAAGTGACTTCTGAAATTTTGCACTGTAATAATTTGTTTCTGTTATTTAGGAGTCACTTAGCGATTCCATGATTGAAGCAGGCTAGAAATGGATGATCATACCTAAATTGAAAGCAGTTCTCAGGACTCCTTAGGAATGAATAATACCTTCTATTGAAAAGGTAAGTGCTTTCTAGTATAATGAGTTATTGACCATTTTAAGTCATGCTTTTTGATAAGTCATGAGCTTCAAGTAAGTTATCTAGTTTGAATAAATGGTAAATTCAAATAATCTTAGAACAAACTGGTATGATCTACTCCCCTTTTTAGCTTTGCCCTCTTAAGTCTGTCGGTGTCTTAAGTGGCCAGTACGGAGGGGTATAACAGTTCTCTCTCAAACCCAGAGGTGAGGCTGAAGCTCTTCTTTGGATCACACTGAGAGGAACACATTAATGAAACCATAAAACCACTTTCATGAATTTCAGAAAGTTAACAAATCAACTTTATTGCATTCAAGGAAGCTTCTAGGATTTGAGAAGTCATCTGATGATCATGTTATCTAATTCTGTTTCACATTAATCTTTTTCAATTTTCAGAGTTCTCAAGTGTGTTGGTACTCCTTGACCTCCTAGAATATGCTTCATGAGATGGTGATGAACAATGTGGAGTCAAAAGAGTTCCTTATAAATTGATTGGTCTCCAGGTATGTAATATAAAAAGTCTTATCAGACTTGAGTGGATGGGGTAGTGTTATCTCTATGTAAGAAACTTGAATTCTTGCTTACCTGAAAGTTAAATAAACAAAAAAAACCTCTTGAAACTAGTTTGGACTACTGGAAACCTCTGTGGAATTTTTAAAACTGATTTTATGTAGATCAGCTAAACTAAATTAAATAATATCTGGGGAAAGTGGATCTGTTTTTTTCTTACTAGACTTGCCCTGGACTGGAATGTGCACTAATGGTATGGGCAAGGAAAATCCTGTCCTGTAGAAATGTAATCTTTATTGAGAAATGCCTTTGATTTAAGGTTAGTGTCATGTAGCTTGTTCATATAGCTCAATCTTAGGCCACTTATCTCCATTCAGGTATTTGATGCTGACTGCAAATTAAATAAAGCTTTTCTTTTACAGAGAGAAAGCCAACAAGGGATGTGCAAGGCTGCAGAGCTGATCTGTTGAGTGGATGGTTACCAGCTTCACACAAGATCACTCATTTGTCCTATGTAATGTTTTGTCTTGAATTGAAACGGTGACTATTACATCTTCAATGATCATGTTTAAACAATCCAGCCATTGGTTGCAACAGAAGTTTCTTAAAAGCTGTGGCAATTTACTTCTGTGTGGATTGATTTAAATAAAGGTAATACCAGAAGCTTGTGTTGTGAAGTTCTCTCATCTACGTGCTTCCTATTCAAAGGTATTCAGAAATTAAGAATGCTAAGTTGCTTTACTTTGAAGTCACTTTATTTTGAGGTCAGTGGGCCCACTTCTGAATCACTTAGTTTGGCTATGGTTATTTGCATATTGTCCAATTAGTCAGTAGATGGTCTCAAACTTGCTAAAGACATAACAGGTAAAGGGATCCTCGAAGATTGCTACTTAAAATACAACAAAATATTTTTCTTCCTTGTAAAGAACTATTATGAAGGACTATGAAGAGCAGGAACAATGCTCTTGAGCAATTGAAAGGCTGCATCTCCTAGGTCAAGAATTCAGGTTAACATGTGAAGTTTGAAACTGTTTGTGTATTCTATTACTAGCTGATGCTTCTATAGAAGGCATAAGCAAGAATAAAAACAGTTCAAACTGGCTGTTAGGCAATCCCTACTGCTGAATTGGTGCAGTGAATTATTGCAGGGTTAGGGCCAAACGTAAATAACCTTGGTCAGATTAAAATTCCATCCAGCCAGGAGGTATGTTTCTGGTTCTTCACTTAAACGTCTGTTAAATGGGGCAAATGTTTGGAGATTCATAATTTCTAGCCTGTCAGATTTACCTTAAGTATAAGCTTTGAAATGTTTTCACTTTCTGGCAACTAGACACTTGTTCCTCTTCTTTCTGCACTGAGAAAAGTGCCCTTGGAGGACCTACTTGAGAACTTTGAAAATGAAGCCTGTTCTTTTGGGCCAAGATTTGTGATTACTTGCTGACTTCTTCAGAGACTTATTTCTGAGGCATTACTGCTCTTCATAGTGTGTTTGCATGTCTTGTAATTCTTTGCTGGAGAACACTCAAAGGCCAATGAGTGGTTTGCACTATCAAAGATCAGTATTAACTAGTTTTATTTTCCAGCTAAATGACATCAAGCCAGACTCATTTTATACGTTTGTCTGAATGTTTTGTGCAATAGGAATCCCAAGAAAAGCTGGGGAGGAATACAAATGAATGAGAGCTACTAGGTAGCTTTTGATCTGTGCATTTCTTGTAAACTCTGGTTATTGTTTGCATACCTAAGGATGATGCTTTAGCATTTTGTTGACTAGATCTGCAGTAGTGTCGATTCTATTCAGGAAGATGGTCAGGCAGGCAGGAGAAGGAGTATAGTTTTGTCTGTATTTTATGTTTTAGCAGACACTCATGAAGCACAGTTTCATACCTCAGTTCCTTTTAGTAAATTATTACAAGTGAGTTTTAGACTTGATCAAAGGAGGCATAGAAAGAAGATGAAGTATATAAGATGCTTAGGGATTAACCTCTTACACTGGAGAAACCTTTCTAAAGAGTCTAAGTGTTTAAAAATGATCTTAGCTAGGGGGATTCTTTTATTTAAAAGGGGCAAGGAAAAGGGATCAAGGAAATGGTGGAGCACCTTGTTCTGAAGAGGAGGTAATGTAAGATTCTATGCTTACAGGAGAATAGAGAATAAGAGCTAGAATAAGCCCTGGACATCAACATCTCTAATGATTCAGTGGTAGGTAGTGTGGGTTGGTTGATTTTTGTTATTTTTCTGTTTTCTCTATCTATTTTAAGCATTTAGCGGATTTGCTTGGAATGTGAGCAGGTAGTTCAAACGTTTATTAGGACTCACTTGGAAAGAAATTTTAGTCAGGATTTTCTGTCAGAGGTAACTAGCATCATCAACTGTAGCCCATCAGCGTCTCTTGAAACGCGGGCAGTTATATTCACTAGGCTAGTGGGTTTGTGATTCTGCAGCTGGAAAACCCTAACTCTGGTTAAGCATGAAACTTTATGGAAAGAAAACCAGCAAAATATCAGTAGGGTGAGGATGTTGTATGAAAGCTCTTGTACCTAAGGAGCGATGAGTGTGCAACCCATGCATTAGTTTGGATTAATGCAGGCAGGCATTAACGCTTTAGCGGTCATTAGATATCAGATATGTGTTCTCTTAATGTTTTTTACATTCAGTTTCAGATGGAAATAACATTGGATTCTTCAACACATCAGTACTTTTGTCTAAGCGAAGTTGAAAACTGCATGACCTTCACTGACGTTCACTGCTGCAAAGAGGGTCTTTGCTGTTTGGTGTACTCTGATGTAAAGATCAGAGATTTCCTCACGTGGTTTGATGTTTGAGTTCTATGGTGTTGACTCAGTGCTCTGAAGATGTTACTACTCTTTCAGGCTAAAGTGTAGAAGCTTGGAACAACGATTTATTATCTTCAGATTGTTTTGTATGTATTTTTACTCTAAGGCGCTAGCTAATGTAATCCAGAATGCGCATTTTAACTTAAATAATCCTAATTAAACTCTTGAGCAGGAGTAATTGGAAATAGGTATAATCCTAGGAAGACAAGTGTGCCCAAAACCAAGGGATAAATAAACGTGGGGAGTTCCAGCTTTTAGCACTCCCTGGCCTTGGAGACAGCAGGTGATGCAGATCCCTGGTTTGTCTCGTGGGAGCAGGCAAGGTCATTTGTTATTTCCTTCTCAGTGGTTTATTGCACTCCAAAGCAGAGGTGGTATGTGGCCTATGAGTCAGAGTGTTTTTCAGTCCTTCTCCTGAGAAGTGAAGGTGAACTTGAAGATGAAGTTGTGTAAGGGAATTTGCCTTAGGTTTTATTAGTGCTTCTGCCATTGAGTCTTATTGCAACTGATGTAGGAGGATGAAATCGCAGCTTCCGTTTGGTTATGTCACGATCTGTCCCTTAAAAATAGAGTGTTATCTCATGCAGTTTGGAAAGTGAAAGAAAATAAATAGGAGCTCTCTGGAATAATTTCTCTGCATTTTCTCCACAAGCTACTTGAAAAGATTGCTCACTATAGCATCCCCAGGATCTTAGTACTCAATCCTATTAGATTCATCACTTCATACTTTTTTCCAAAGTGTGATCATGAAATGCACCCCACACACTTTGTTAGGAAAGTAACCGGAAGGAAGTGAAGCCAAGTAAAGTATGCAGAAGGATGCAGTTTGTTTCCAGCAATAATGTGTTCTTTTCTACTCATTCAGATTTGAAGATATTGGTTTCTCATTCCCCCTCCGATAAATGGGAAGAGAGAAATGGCAACAATGGACACAGAAGGCTGAGGTATTCTACAAGTTCTTTGCCTCAGTCTTCCCTGGCAGTCAGGCTTCCCACGTCCCTTGTGTCCCTGAACCTCTAGGTGGGGACTGGGGGAGCAAAATCCCTCCTACTGTAAGCAAAGACTCGGTAAGGTAGACTCAGTATTGATATGGTTACTCAGGATAAAAACAGGAAGTGATGAGATAGCAATAATTCATTGATATTCAGGATTAAACTGCAGAAGCTGCGATGGAAGAAAAGATCACTTACCGAGGAAGGTAAAGATTTTAATTCTTAAAGAGAAAACCAAAGGTAAACTATAAGTCAAACTATAAGCTCGTGACACTGGGCTGAACAAGATCAGAAGTGAGTTCAGGTTAGCAGCAGTGAAGATTTGTGAGAAATGGAACAAGTAACCCCACTTCATGTAACCCAACCCCTTCAGGCTGTGCAGCGCAGGAGAGGTGAGATGCTGTGACAACAAGGAGGCACAGCTGAGGACAGGACCTCAAATCTTGTTAGACGTCAGTATTATGAACAGCAACCTCAGAAAGATAACCAAGTTTTGTAGAAAAGTGATGGGACCTGTCCTTACTCTGCTCAAGTGAAATTGTGCAGTTTCATTGAATTTCATGCTGATTTACACCATCTGGTCCTGCCTTTGTGCTAGCATGCTTGTCACCTACTGTACTGGTTTACAGATCCCGGTGACCTCCTGCCTAAGAGCAGCTCAGTTTTAATCCTCACTTTTGGAAGTTTTGAAGTTACCTTCATTTGAGCAGTCCTTTCAGCTCCTAATTGGTAGGTCTGAAGTCAGTGATAGCTGAGAGCAGCCCTTCCACCACGCTATGGTTTACATGGAATGACATCTTTTAATAAAATATGCAACAACTTTAACAATTGTCTTAAAAATATGTCTTAAAAATGGTAGTACTCTTTCTATAACTTCTTCCATGTAAAAAAGAATTACGTGGCAGCCATTACTCACTACATAGCAAATGCTGTGTCTGCAGTTCATAAAGTGACAGCTGCACTGTAACTCATGGTACTGTGAAGCAGTTTGAGATGCATAGGGCATTTCAGAGGGTATATATTCACTGTTTACCATTTGATTTCATCTCCAAAATCATACCAATAACTTGACATGCAGAGAGAGCCCTTATCTGATAATTGATGCAGTAATCAATTAATAGTCATCATTCAAATAAAAAAGGAAAACTGTCAGCTGCTTTCAAATATCATACATAAAAATACTCGTGTTCTCAGTGTTTTATGGTAAATTCTTAGCACACTTTCTTTTTCCTTAGTGATTTCCTAACATCATTCTCCAGGTCAGACCAAGAGCACAGAGCAGACCTACCTCAATCAGGCTGGCTTAGATCACCTCCTCATCTCATATGCTCCTTAACGCAGCTTCCAGGAGGATCCATTCCCCTATCTCTGAGGCACAGAGGTGAGACTCACTGGCTGGTAGTTCCCCAAGTCTTCCCTTCTACCTTTCTTAAAAATGGGAGTGATGTTTCCCTTTTTATATTCACTGGAGACTTCACCTGACAGCCACAGCGTTGTGAATATGAGTGAGTGAGGCTTGGCAACTGCCTCACTTGGTTCCTTCAGGACCCTGGGATGCGTGTGGTCTGGTCCCACAGACTTGTACACATTCAGGCTCATCAGATGGTCTGGAAGAAGGTTATTTTATATCTTTCTGACTTTTTGTGTATGTATGTGTGACAGCAGCAGAAAGAAAAAGTCCCTTATAATCTGACATCAACATCTTGGACTTTGAAATAGCATGTGATTTAAATAAATCTGGTTTTTATTCTGATGGACTTCTAAATAGTTTGTATGCATTTTTATTGTCTTGGGATTTCAGTACAAGTTGGAAAGCCTGACTGGTTTTTGCACAGAATGCAACTTGCAAAATGCTGTTGCCATTTCCTCGTGGAAAAGTAAATTAGAGTTGAATATTTCATGTACTGGAAAGGAGATGGAGAGGAATTGGTTTTCCTTCCAAAAAATTATTTTTAGTTGCCGGATTTCAAAGCTTCAAGTAAGAGTATTATATGGATCATCTGTTTGCTTGTATTCTCAGCTGCACTGCAGATCTACTCTGGCAGAATTTCTCATGGTAGATCCTATAAACTGCATATTTTAAGTAATTTAAAGTAAGGACTTTTAGGGTAGGGTTTTTCAAAAGTACTCAGAATTGGTTTCTTTCTAGTCTTTTTGAAATTAGAGTTCTATGTTGATGTCAACAAAGCAAATTTTGGCCACTGCTGAATAGTAAAATCAAAATCACTGGTGTTCCTTAATCAGTCCAGGTGACAGAGCAACTTTGGATCAGTAAAATCATTTTAACTGGCCACACTGAAGACGTCAATGATGTTGTAAAGCTCAGTATATCTAGCCTGCATTGAAACTAAACTTGTGCTTCCTGTTTGATGGTACATGTCTACCTGAACCAGAAACATTTCACACACCTCGCATTTCCAATCGCTAACTCAGCAAGAGGTGGGGTATTCAGTACCAGGTGTTGGTTATCAGTGTCTGCAGATGAACAATTTAGGAGGCTGACATATAATTTTTTCACAATCATAACCTACTGAAAAGGTGTCTGCAACATAAGCCACATGATTAAGCATTTTACATAGCAACCCAGTAACACTGCTTTAAAAGCTCCATTTGATGTTTCCATGTTGCATCATTTTCCTCTCTAAATTTGTTTGCAAACAGCTTGTGTAGAAAATGAATCGTTCATTTATGTAATTGCTGTTAATTTGCCTGAAAAACGAAAGCAAAACACCCATAAGGTAATTTCACTTCTCTTTGTTAGAAAAGCAGTTCTCAAATTGAACACGAATGCCTCTGAGTTGCCAAATGCAATTGGTTTTACTGGCTGTGGTTTCTGCCCTTGTTGAGTCAGTCAGCAGCAGGTGAGGTCTAGAGCTAGAGCTTCCCAGCCAGAACTCTGCAACCTGTGCTGGGGGAGGGAGGCTGCACAAGGCTGATCAGGATGAAGACAGACAGAAGCATGGGACTGATTGGAAACAGAGACTCCAGACAGCCCAGGGGCACTGTAACCTCAGGAAAGAGGCAGGGATGAGAAGGAAGGTGGTGGAAATGGATGGAGCTCTCTTACACTTCGCCTTCCGGTGGAAATACGCACTTAGCCGGCTGCAGGCAGGACAGTGCACAGGACCCTCACTTAGGAGTTTATTTTCTGTTCTCTCCTTGATATACAGATCTGCAAATGATTCTGAAGGGATGTGATCAGTGCAGTGTAAATGAGTCCACAGTAATTCGTATAGAATCAGCCCTTGTTGTGGTAGCACAGAGAAGCATCATAAATAAGACTATGGAGAACATGGTGAAAATGCATTTACACTTCTTGCCATAAGCAAGCCAACCTGGTTAGACTTAATTGTGCAGGGGGTTTATGAAGCCTGTTATGTCCTAAGAGATCGGATCCCCTGTTGCGCTGGGCATTCAGCGACAATGCAAGATTTATCGCGTTAATGAATTTATAGCAACGGTAATTATGATCTTCTGCAACAGTTTTGTGCAGCTGGAATTAGTGTTAGATAAGTCTCCTTATCATCACACGCCTATAAATAATGGATTTTGCTGCATGGAGAAAATGAATTCTTTCTTGTGTAATCCATTGGCTCTGTACAACAGCCAAACATTTCAACTGCCCAAAGAGGAAAGTGCTATTTTCTTTGAGGTTTACTTCTGCCTCATTTATTCAAAGCATCTCGTTAGATTTTCTGCTTACAGTAACGGAAATACTTTTTATCAGATGATAATGTATAGTAGGTTTGCCTTGATTGAAAGCAACATAAAAAGAGCTTCCTTAAGTCCCAGGAAGAATGAAATTCTAGAAAAAATGTTTTAGGTAAGGTTTCAAAACCTAAAAAATTGTAACAGAAAGCCTTTTGGTCTTGAGAAGGAAGTATTTGTGTATCACATCCAGGATACTGGGGGTAGTGGAGAGACCTTGCTTTATTCAAATTACATCAAGTGAAATCACAGCTTGGCTTGAAAGGAGAAATACAGAACATGGGGCAAAATGCTGAAAGACAAATATTGCTGAAAAGGAAAAAATGCAGAATTGTATCATCAACTACCATGAAACTTCTTTCTGAAAACTAAGCTTCATTTATTCAGTCTTGGAAATCTCAGATTTATGCAAACTGAGGAGACAATGGAAGAAAATCAACCAGAGGGTCACAGAAAGGTCCTCGGAGCCTGTGTGAGATCCAAACCCACCCTTAAAAACAGCAAAGGGTTAATAGTCAGCACTGAAGGCATGCAGACGTGGCAAGATGGGATTGAAGGGAAGACCAACGACTTTTTCTTCTTTATCTGTATTTTCTAACTGAAAAAAAACACCCAAACTCTGATTGCTGAGACATTTGCTAAATAGTTGCATAAATAATAACCATATTAATCTCATTTTAGAATTCCTGTAGATCTATGCCAGAGCCCGGCAATTTTATTTCTTAATGTATGTATGCATATTACGGAGGCAGGCAGCCCATGCTCTGCTTTGTGCTCATTTAATCTCTCAGCATACTGGGAAAGCAAGAACTTTTTGTTCTCAAAACTATTTTTGTAGGGGTTTTGAAATCATTAAGCTTTAATCTTTCACCACCTCTATTCAATACTGTACTGGCCTACTCTATTGCTTCTTTTTTCCTACATATTCAGCTTCTAGCAAGTAGAAAGAACATCATCCAGCTTTCCTTCTTGTTCCAGCATGAAAGCAGGGGACTTAACACTGTCACACTGTAACACTTGAGATAATTTTCAGTTGATAGGAAAACACTGAAGGGTGAAAATAACTGAATGCAAGGTGCCAAAAAAAAAACAACTTTTGGGGCTTTTTGTCACCAGAAAATAAGTCAATCTGCACTGTTTTTAAGGATGTTGTGACCTTGCAGGTAACATTCTAATTGGCTTGGCAGGGTTCAAATTACAATTTGTTTCAAAAATAATACCTGGGTGCACATGTTGCCAGAACGCAGCGATGGAAGACAACAGTCTTATTGATTGCTTAATTGAGTGAAGCATGTGTTGTCCACATTTGTGCTCCTGGTGGTCTGTTGTCCCAGCTGGCAGTGTGCAAATTCAGGGTACCCATGGCCCTTTTCAATAAGCAGATCAATTCAGTTAAGTTGCCTAAACTGCTTGTACATTTTCCATGTTCCTAATTGAAATTGCTGCTTGTCAGTGGCATCAGGGTGTCAGCACTCAAGAAAGGAACTGTTCCTTTTGTTCCCAGTGTTAGTACAGTGTGAGCTCTCTCATCCAGCTGCTCAGGATGGCTGGGATGAAGGGGGAATAGTTCCCATCCTTCGTCTATAGAAAGAGAAATCGAGAGTGGCTGATCTTTACCTCAGCAGTGCTAGAACTAATGGAGGAGTTGCTGCTGAATCATATAAACTGTTATGAAAATTCTATCACAGTCAAGAAAGCGTTTTCTCCTTGCTTGACTGCGTGTTGGAAATTCCTGACCCAGTGCTCCCTAGAGGAGGCAATGTTACATTTATCTCCCTGTAATCATGTGCCTTTTTATGAACCAAGCAATTTAGCAGATATATTTGTTAAAAATACGTAAAGTTATATGTCTGGCAGTCCACATAGAGTACCTCATTCAACTGTTAAAGAGCAGCTTATGTGTACTTGAATCATCTCCATGTTAGTAACATAGTCAAGATCAGAGAGGCCAAACAAGTATGTGCTGAAGTTCTTGCTGATACTGCAAATTCCACTAGTCAAGACATCTTTGGTTTCCTCACCTAGGAACACGTCAGTGGAGGACAGAAGGTGAGTAGAAGATTGCATTAAATGCTGTTTCTCTCCAAATCTGAATGTTTTGTTCCCTTCCATGTCTTCTTCCGACTGCTCAACCTTATCCCTCCTTGCACTGTGGGACAGGGAAACCCACAGTCATATTGCCCAAGCTCTCCCCAGTCCATGTTGGCTGCACTCCCACCTGCATGGAGCCCGGTGATAGGGCTGATCTGCACCTGCCGGAATGCCCCGCGGCTCCACAGCAGCACAGTGGCTCCTCTGTGTCCCTGGTTAAGCTGTAACTGATACATAAACAGGAACAAAAAGCTGACTTTTTGTTTGCAACAAGCAGTGCGTAAAGTTGGGGTGGATTAGATTTGTGTTTGGAAAAGAGAAAATTTCAGCGGCTTTTAAACACTTGGGTTGCGTTCAGATCCTGCATCATCAGAGCAAGTATGCAAATCTGGATCCAGGCAATCTTCTAATTATTAGAAAGACATTTCTCTCCATAACCTGCAACTGTTCTCATATGTAAGACCGAAGAAATAGCTTTCCCCTTTTGAAAATTTGGGAAAAAATAATAACAAGCCTTTTAAAGGTCATATTCCTTTCTAGCACTTTCTTTTGAGGATGAAGTGTAATTGTGTGTCATATATTAACACCAGAGTGGTGTTAACACTGAACTGACCCTGAAGCACCAGCTGCTGCTCGTCACTGCCAGTCACACTGCGCATCGTGGTCAGAGGCCCCAGCACTGGCAGGGGAATGGCTCTCCATGGCCATCATTGCTCAGACCAGTGGGTAACCAAGACAGATTTCTCAAGAAAAACTGCATTGTTCCTTGAGGTCAAAATGTGCAGAACAGACAGATGTGTTGTCTTGGCACAGCAAAATCCTATACATAGGAGACTTCTTTAAACCAGAGCCTATACCTTGCATTTTTTTCCCCTTCCATTAATTTAAAAACAGATAAACTCAAACAGAATAGCTTTCAAACCATCCTCTGTTTCTGTTCTCCAAAGAGACAAGTAGCAGAGCATGGGGGAAGTGTCTCCACGAGTGGGCTATATCTCTGGGTGACTTGAAGAGCTTTCCTGACTAAAGAGGTTTTCCTGACTCAAGTCCCAATCTGAGACAATTCAGCCCCTGTGGCAACCACTTTTACTGTGATATCTGAATGGCTCTGGAGTCCCAAATAAGTTTATCTCCTCTGAGATAGGGGCCGGCTGCACAAAAATTGCCTAGTTAGACAGAAGACCTATGGCAAGGAGCGAGCCTCAGAAATCACAGTCTATCAACTCCTTGAAAGCATTCTTAACCTTGTTAATGTTTTACTAGTGGGGTAGAAGCTTTTTTTTCTTTTTTTTTTTTTCATTACACGTTCCCAGGTGTCTTTGCTCTATCACACTTTGTTTTAGAATGTACTGGTTTCAGATCATAGCTCAAGTTGAATCCCTGGGCCATTTTTTCTTGCTTGCTGCTAATACTAAAGTACCATTGGATGCATTTTGCAATAAGTCGATGGCTGCACCTTTGAAGGAGAGAAGGAAAGGTAGCAGAACATGCTGCTCTCAGAATGTTATTCCCCAGATCTCTCTAGAGCCAGCCTCTGACCAGGCTGCATCTTCACCTTGGTGGGACGTGCTCTTGTGTGGGAACCCCTACAGCAATCCCCCTGAAGGATGTTCTCAAGATCACCACTGCTGCGGCCCCAACACACCAAGCTGGATGAATTACAGTCTCCCGGGCCTTTCCTCTATCACAACAATGGGTTCACAGTGCTGCTTGTAACAGAGGAGATGGCATTAAAAGTAACTGAGAGCTGTACGACCTCCGCACTGGCACCAGTTCCCACTAGGACCCTGGTGAGAGCTTTGGGGCTATTTTACAAAGGTTAACAAGGGAGAGGAGTCTCCAGCATTGCCTCTCACCTTCAGAGTGATCCCTATCAGATTACTCCCAGCTCTCTTATCAGGGCTGCGGGGTGCAATGCAGTGTTTCTCCAAGGCCCGCTCTGTCCTTCTGCATTTTTTGTGGGTGACTTCAGCCTTAAAGACATATTGGAGGAAATGTCGGTACAGTGAGTTCATGGCATGAAACTACCTTAATTTCCAGTACAGACAATGCATATTCTACATTACTGGTGAGACACTGTGCCAGGTCACTGACATGGGTGGCAGTACCACGGTGCTTGGGTACTCCCTGCTTGCAGAAGAGGTGAAACTGAAGCTAATCCAGGCCTTTCAGAAAGGGCATATTTGTTTGGGACAGAGTGGGACAGGGAGACTTATGTCCATGTTTTATTTTCTGCTATCTGCTATGTCCACTGTAGTTTACGTTAGCTTTTCTTTCTGGTCTCTCTCTCCTTCTGCAAGGTTTTACAGAGTCTGGAGGCACAGGATCACAGACCAAGAGATGACACAGTACAAGTAATGATCATTGCAGTCTGATTCATGCTGGGAGCCAATTTAGAAGTGTAAAAGCTGTGGAAAGGTGCTTCTGCAGCTTTCCTTCCCTAAGCCAGCAGCAGCCTGGCTGGAGGTGTCAGCAGGGGGTGGGGGGGAGGACAGGTTCAACAGGCATCAGCTCTCTCAGGGCTACCAGGAACATCTTTGCAAAAGAACAACAATAAAAAAGTAAATCTGCATTTTAATTTATTTATTATGATCTATTTGCTTTCTTTACTTATTTGCACTACCTATTCTGGGCAAAGGAAAGATTTTTTCCTTTTCCGTTCTTGTTATTATTGACAGAATGTTCTGACTTTTGTCTTCAAAGTGCAATTTTGTCTGAAAATAAATGGTTTTAAGATGAAATGGAAATTGCTAATACATATTTTCATTTTGCTTAAGGTTTAGATATTAGGCAAAGTGGAACTAAATAATAACCCTTTGGCAAACGAAGCTCTTGCACACATGCTATATACTGTTACCCAACGACCCAGCGATGTGGCAGCCAACGTATGTACAAATCTATATCCACTTTCCCTGTAGTTAAATAAACTTTTAAAGCAAATGCTCCATTAGCTCCTGACCATCCATCTTAACATAATAATGGGACTGTTTAAAGCTAGATAGGCTTTTCCCCTCTATTCTATTAAAATATTTACATTGTAATAACTCAGTAGTGTTTTTTTTTTTTTTCTAAATGGAAGGCCTGTAAGTGGGTGAAAGTATTTTAGAGCAAGGTGAGACTGAAGAGAGGTGACATTTTATTGAATTAAGGGCCTTAGAAGGTGAGGGCTGTGCAGCCATAAATTCCAGGAATGCGGATGTGACTCTCTGAATGTGTATATGAAGCTGACAGGGTCTGACAGCTACCATCTGTGAACAATAATGTATAGAGAAGCACGGCTGCACGATGCTGGCTGGAATGCACCTATCAAGCTTGGAGGACTCCAGCAATTTACTACTCATTATCAGCGACCATGGCCATGATTAGCTGCAGGGGCTGGAATGAAACTTGGAAATTATGAGAACAAAGTTCCCCTTGTTAAAGCAGAGTAATTAGTTTTATACGTATGAGGAGAAAGCAGGCAGGAGACTTCCTTTTTTCCCCTCTTTTATTAAGTGTTTGCCATCCAAGCTCTGCTCAGGAACACTAAAAAAAATCAGCACGGTGAAAATGGATAGACTGTTACTTCTTTCTGCATCATTTGAAATATGAGAAAATGGCTATTTTTATTTTATGCCCTTACTCTTCCAGAGTTTTCCTGGACCCTAAAGGCTTTGCATCAGAGAATGACGGAGACATAATTACGTGATAACTGTGCTTATGCTACATTTGTTGATCAAAGCTGATTTCTTGTGGTCTGTACTTTTCTGTGTTTTGTCAGAGCATAGCATTTTGGCCAAAATATGCCTTTGAGTCATAGCATCTTGTGTGTAAAATCTCTATTATTTCATACTTTTCTTTTTTCTCAGTCCTGCATATTACAAACAAACCTGTGTATTCCCAAAAGTTTATACTGTTCCTCTGTGAATGCCATGGAATAGAGTGCGACTGGAGCTGTAGAGAAATGCTGCGGATTCTCATTTAAGGTTTCTTAAGTACACTGCCAGCCAACACTGCCATTCACCTTTTTGCTTGGTGTAATCCAGCATGGGCCAGTTGTATGTGAAACTGCGCTGACATAAGCTGAGAATCTGCCCCAGAAGATCAAGGGAATTATTAGATAAGAAACAAAAAATCTACCTTCTACATAACGTGTGTCTCAAAGCCCAGTATAATTAATGTTCCTAATACCTTTCGGCAGGCATATGCTTTTCTTGTAAAAATGACATTGATCCCTATCTCCATACCTTGATCAGCAGTGAACTCCAACAGCATTTTGAGCTCCAAAAACAAGGTGCCCAAGTTTCTAATAAAGGCATTTGACTTTGAAAATTACACAGCAAAAACAGCACACAAAAAGAGAGAAACAGCATCAAGTCTATTGAGCAAAAAAGATACCATCAATCCTCTTTTAGCTGAGGAAGAAATGTTAAGGCTGGTTTAAAACGAATGTGTGAACAGATAGAAAAAGTAGAGTAAGCGGTGTCTGTGAGAGGTGGTTTAAATTTGGTTATTCCTGCCTGGAATGGAGATGTGGGGTGGGCTGTGTGATTTGGTTTGGTCCCTTCTACTGCTGTTGTTCTGTGATAGGAAAAGATGAAGAGTTTTCCTCAACTGAACAGTTGCATGCTGTGTTATTGCCTGCTTTAGAAAACCATATACAAGTGAGGCTATTGATGGAAAGCTGTTAGTAGAGATGTGTTGTATCTATGTAAAATGACCTACTTACACAGACATGACTTGAAGGTGCCTGTCCTGGTTCAGATGTGCACCTTCTCTCTTGGATAAACTAACGCACACAGAACATTGGGCCGGCACACTTCTAGTGTCCAGGTTAGCCTGCTACGTTTTTTTCTTCTGCATTGGGAGTACTGCAGGCTAAACATGCCACTGCAATGGTGAACAGCTGGGATAAGCAAAATAAGGTATATCTCTTCTCTCTTGTGTTCCCTATTTGCACACTAGCAATGCCAGTCAATGTGCACATGACCTTATAAGCAGATCAGAGTATTTTTCCTGGTCAGATAATATTCAACTAAAAGTGGAAAGAAGTCAGTGTTTTTCTCAATATTTTTTTTACTTTGCTTTGGATAAGCTGTATCACAGAATTGGAATAAGGGTGTGTAGGTTACATTTTTGACAGAAATATTTTACTTTTCAGTGTAGAACAAAAAAACAAAATCATTTTTTTTTTCGTTTAGCTCTAATTGGTAGCGTAAGATAGTTTCTTTATGGTAATTAGCATGCAGATGACTCTGGTGTTGCTGTAGAGAGTGGCAAGGAGTGTAACTATGCCATGTTGCAGTGAGGTATGCTGACAATTATATAAACTTGTGTTAGCTCTTGGATGATTCACCCTGGAGGCGTTCAAGGCTAGACTGGATGGGGCTCTGAGCAGCCTGGCCTAGAGGGAGGTGTCCCTGCCTATAGCAGGTGGGTTGGAAATAGATGGCATTATAGGTCCCTTCCAACACAAACCATTCTATGATCCTATGATTGCAGGTAAGTTTTAGTCACTTGTCTGGCAAAAAGCACAGACACAGCAAGCTGCCACTTCTGGCTTTACCACTGTGCCATTTTGTGCCTTCTTTTCCAGAGCCCATACAGGTGCCTCTTAATCCAAATTAGTGGCACCCTTCCCCTTACATTAGGCTCCTTTATTGCTTTGCCCTATTCATGCAGGACATGCCACAGTGTAAGTAAGAGCATTAATGCAAAGTTTAAAAATAAGTTAGACAGCAGGTGGGGAGTGCCGTTAATTGGGCATTGTTACCATCTGTACCTACCTGTGTGTTCTGTCTGTAAGACAGAAAACATGCCTACACAACACAGAGTGGACTGACAGACTGGAGCATAACCCAAACACAAACCAGCCTGGGGCTCAGTGCAGATGTTACAGACAAATGCTGGTGTGGAAAACCCTTTCTACCCTCTCTGTTCTTCCTGCTTTTGTTATCTGTAATAGAAAGATAAAAGCCTGTTAAGGTTCACTATTCTATTTCATGTCCTTTATTTTGCTGCATAGACATTTCCAAAGGCATTAAAGTCTTTTAGACTTTCAGCAGCTTGTAAAAGAGAACCGTTTTCTAAGCCTGCCTGTCTAATGCAGGTAATCTACCACATTCTTTCAAAGCAGTAAAGAAAATAGCAATGGGCCTGAAATTGCCTGTAATTTTCCTCCTTATACTTTGAAACTGGAGCATTACTGTGTTATTTTACCCCTCTCTTTTAGGTGGGAGCAGTTTCTGAGGATTTGGGATTGCATTTCTGTAAAAAGTCCCTCTTTATATGCTTTAAAATTTCATTATGACATTAAAGTTGGTAGAACAGCTACCAAATACTTCAACAGCAAGTTACAAGCATTTCTTATCTTTACCAGCTTCAGTATCTGATGTGCTGCATGTTTGTTCCTCTCCCCATCCCAAGTCAGTGGGGTAGTTGGACCGGGCAGCCTGACCTCATTCCCTGCTCTTACTGCTTGTTAATTTTGAAACCTGTTAACTGTCAGCCAGGAATTTGTCTCATAAGTTCCTCCAGCTCCCAGTTCTCCATTGCATTCAGGCTGTCTTGCGGTGATTAACTAACATAAACACAGTAGGAATTATTACCAATAATGGGCCTAACCTAAAAGGATGGTGCCCTCAAAGGCTTGTGTGGCTACTTCGTACCTCATAAGTTCAACCTCAATAAGCTTCCAGAGTTAACACATTAATTCCTGTAATATAAAGTGGTTTTGAGACATTGTTGGGATTTTTTGCCTACTTTATTGCTTTTGATTAAGCAATGTTTCTGAATGCACTTTCAAAACACGCGACTCAGCAATTGCTCAGTGATAAAATTTTCATTTGTTTTCACTGTTCTCCACCTCTTTGTCCCTGTGCTCACATGACACTAATCTCTATAACTTAGAAGACAAAATGTTAATTCTAAGCGATCAGCTATCTTATTGTTGTCTGTCCTTGTAAACTGTTGTAGAAAGCAAACTGTTTACTTTCAGTTTTACTGGAGAGTAATATTTCTTCCTACTCAACACAGCTTTTTAAAACATTTTTATTTCCATTTAGGATCTGGTAGAAATCTTATTCTTTATGCTCATTATACACCAATGTTTGTAAAGACATGCAAACCCTTTTTTATTCTGCTTAACTGAGTGACCTTTAAGACACAGCTTAGGCACAAGGAAAGCCTTAGGGATTGAGTGCCCTTGTTCCTATGGGATTCATGTCTAGAGACAACATAAGATACCCAGAAAAATGGATTTGAAAGAAAAATCTGATGGGAAAACTTGATAATGAAGGACAAAGCATCAGTCTACAGCACTGCACTACTCTAGCAGGCAGGCCAGCATCAGCAGCTAGCCTGAGGTGAAGGACACACGCAGACTTGTTGCCTTGTCTCCATATCGTAGCCGCTGGCTCCATGCTTATCAATTAAGAAGTAATTGAACTTGACCTCACTACCTCTCAGAGCTCTGGATCACTGTCAGACTCAATCCCCTGCTGTTCTCCAAAGCAGAGTCAGCAGGGGGTGGAAAATGAATGCCTTGAAATGCATGCACTTGGCCATGACCTTAACAAATTCACCCCAAGCTGGTTATTGCTTGGCTGCTGAGCTAGCAGTTTTTAGAAGACTGCAGGGCTCGCTTGTGACTGTAAGTCAGAGAATAGGACTGATCTGTGAAACTATCCATTTTTCTGTCCATCCCCCATTTCACTCAGCACAAGAGGGCTCAAGGCCTAACTGGGAGGTCTGAAAACTTGCCACAGAGTATATGACTCATTACACTGCAAAGGTAGACTCAGGCTTGCCTCTAGTCAGTGCTACAATGAGAGCACTGGTTGGGTGCATAAAATAACCTCCACAATGGGAGGTTACTTTCATCAACAGGAAAACAGCCTGTACCTTTCTAACCATTACTGAGTCATTGGCTTGTCTCTTCTAAGATGGGATATGGCATTCTAGCAACAATCATCAGGTCTGTTTCCTTGAGAAACGCTTTATTTTTCAAGAAGATGCCTGTTAATTATTTTCACAGCAGTAATGGTAGCATGTATCACTTAAACTCATCTTACAGCTGAATTAGCAAATGCCAATAGTTGTCAAGTATACTTAGGCTGAAGATCTTATTTTATAAAATAACAAGAGCAGATTGTTACTAATTCTTTTCCTGAATATTTAGTGCAGAAGGATTGGATAAAAATACCTTAAGTTCTTCTGGTAGAAGATAACCCAAAGACTCCTTCCCTTAGCTCAGTCCCCACATTTGTGAACAATGTACAGAGGTGCCTCTGTGCTTCTTCTCTCTCTTTCTGGCTCTTTGGAGTTTGTTTCTTTTCTGCTCTGTGACTCCACTTTGAGAGAAGAGGTGGAGAATGTCGTGTCTCCATGGAAGAATGCAGTCCAGTGGCTGGAGGAGATTCCTAGAGGGGTCAGGACATAGTTTGAATCAACACTGAAGGTAGCTCTGCTTCTTTTTGGGTAAGCACTTCAATATCTAGGCAGTCATGGGCAGCACTGCCACCACTGTCCTTCAAAGAGAAGAAAAATGAGATGAATACCTGCATCCAAAGTATTGACCTAGGTTTCTGAGTATCACCGTCCCTAAATGTCTAACAAAAGCTGGATCTAACAGACATAGCATCAGTATTAATCCATCCAAATCATCATGTGATACTACATCATTTTGGACATGGCAGTGTACAAAAGCATCATCCTTCCCACAGATTCTGGCCAGTAGCAAAGTTTCTGTGAAGCTCTATGGGCCACAGAAAGCCCTGTGGTGGTCCTTCTGAAGCAGCTATGGCCATACCCCAGGAAAGGAGCAACACAGACACAATGGTGGCATAGAGCCTCCAGGACTTTTACCTCATCCTTGTCTCAGCAGAGTTTATGGCTTGCTCTTCCATCCTTCCAAGGTGATAGAAAATCCTACTAGGGAATTGTGGGACTTAATTCCCTGCAGATTCCTCCAAATTTTGTCCTTTGCCAACAAAATCTACCCTCATCTACATACCAAAAGCACCTGCAAAGGTTTTGCAAGCCACAATTTTGCTAGTGATGCAATACACCTCAATAGTGTTTTTCATCCACCCACCTTAGAGCTCTTGATGGTGCTGGGAAACATTACTGCCCTCATTCCAGAGATGAGAAAAATGATGAAAGAGTCAATGCAGCTTGCTTTTTTATAGTAGTACAGCATTAAATAGCCATGTGAATGTTTCAGTGTTCATGGTCTATCAGAAAGGGCTAACTACAGACTTTATAGTCAGGTGAGCAGCAGTGCATGTTTTGGAAATGCACACTCTGTGGTCACAATTTATAAACCTCAGTGTATATTAGCCAATCTGGTGGATGGGGAAGGAGAGGAAAGGGAAAATTTAAAGGCAAAGAAGTTTTTGAACTGTGCATAAATCAGTTTGTTGCTTTTTCTGGAGATAGAAAACCAGCTATATATACTATTTTTTTCCTTTTTCCTTTTTCCTTTTTTTTTTTTTTTTTTTTTTTAGTATTATATTTGTGTACAACATATTTCCTCTTGACTGAATGCTGAGGCATGTAGAAAGTGCGTAGAAAGACATTAGCAGCAGGCCTAAGGAACCTCCCAGAGCAGCGGAGCTGTCCCAGGAGCTCATTTGGCTCTTGTATCAGACGTCTTGTTTGGGATTTCTTGACATTGCTCTACTAACCCTATTTAGGCTTTCTCAGAAAACGCTGTGTATCATGAAAACATAGCCCGCTAGTATATAATGACAGAGCACATATTGTTTCCACTTGTATCCTTGAAAGATATTGTATATCTTTACCTGCAGTTTATCCTCTCTGCTGGGCTGAGGTATGTGTGAGCTCACAGAAGCTTGCCTCAGTTGTGACTGCCAGCTAGGCCTGCTTTTTGTTCCCAAAGGGCTGCAAGGCAGGACAGGGCAGCTGAATTTGGCAGGCAAATAAAAGCTGTTCGCAGACTACAAGAAAAACAACAGCTACACAGCTGAGAACCTCTTGCAGAATCACACAGTGACTCAGAATATGTCCCTTAATGCTTCACAGCAACTCTGCTCCTGATAGCATAGTCTTGCACTACAGCCTTACAGTGGATATATTTTCACATTGTAATAATACCTCCATTTTCTAGACATGAAGTACATGTCCTCCAGTAATATGTGATGAAATGTAGATTGTATGTATTCTGTATCCAGTCTTGTCACTCATGCTGGCAGCCTCTCCTTGGGAGTTTCTACAGCCACGTGCACCTGGTAATGCTTACATTTTCTTATACATACGCCAGCAAAACCCGAAGACACAGGTTTCACCTACAGACCACTATCTTGCGTGTTGATAGACTCGGCCAGGGAAAAATATTTTAGGGGAAAATACATGAAAAGATGTGGACAGAAAAAACAGAAAACCTTGTGACAGTGAACAGACCAACTTGGCCTGACAGCCACGGCTTCCTGACCTCGGAGCAGGCCATTCACCTCAAGTACCACTGCTGAGACAAAGAGATGGTGAGCAGCCAGACCTGAGCTGGCTCTGCTGTACTCCCAGTGACTCTGGGCAGTCAGCCAGCATCTGGCTGGGTGCCCTGTCAGTACTGGTGGAGTTGTGGCCTTGCACTTCTTGCCCAGCAAGCTCTCAGGTACAAGGGTGGCCTGGTGCGGGTAGGCCCAAAGCTTGAAGGGATGCTGCCAAGGCGGCAGCTGTGCTTTTACTCGGGACACACATGCTGCAGACATGCAGGGGTGAGGTCTGGGCTTGGTGCATGAGTATGGGATGGGAAAGGGGTGGTAGGGAAAGGCATGGGGTTTGGTTGGAGCTGGCCTGATGTTAGGGTAGCCAAGCTCTGTCTTGAGGTGCAACCAGCAGCAGGTCCATGATCACTGCTGTCTGAGGTGCTGGCTATCTCTTCACACCTTGGTACCCACTGCTGTCAGTGTGGAACCCAAACAAGCTACCTTTGACACCTCGTATCAAGGGGGACACTTGCCTCCTGGAAGCCCTATCTGAAACCTCTGAGCTCAAGAAGAGATTGGGCTGAAGTGAGTGGAAGTGAAGAGTTTGTTTTCTTACCTCTTCTGCTCTCCTTGTTCCACCTCCAGCTGTGCATGTGCTTCTCTGCTCATGGCAGAAGCAGATCTGTTTTCTGATGCAGGTGAATTGTGCCTGCCTTTCCTTCTGCTGCTTCAACTGCACAGTGAACTGTCACCAGCAGAGCAGGAGGAGGGTGTCAGCAGAGCTCATCTGTCAGTGCATGGATCTTGCTGCATGTCATTGCCACAGCCATTGGTGATTGACAAATCTTGGAGGATGAAATGACTGAAGAAATTGCCAACAAAACACAGTGGTATCACTCAGTTTAAGAAATCTATACACTAGAAACTGCAAAACATTATAAGCTAAATGTATTCTTTCCAGACCCCTCACTTTACAGAGGGTTTCATTCAGCCTCCCTGCAGTGTCTTCCTGCCTCCCTATACTAAGGCCCACTTGGGCACTTAACAGAGCCAATCTTTCATTATTTACTTGTTACATTCTTTTCTCGTATTTGCAGTTTTTCCCTAAAATTATTGGGCATTTTTTCAAGTGCAAATAGAACTACAAGTCTGAAAGACACATAATTTGCCTTTGGATTTTAAAACAATAAAAAATGATTAAGTATCCTTGCCTTTTGTTTTATTTTTTTGCTAGCTAAAGGATAGTCTGTCCTAATGTTAGGAAAAATTGTGAGCTTAGTTGTTATAGACAAACTGCTGCACAGCTTCCAGAGAATCCTGAAAAAATAAGACATTACTCTCTGTAAATGCAATTGCTTATTGCATATCCTGAACAAAGGGTTCTACCTCAGCAGTCAAATGATTTGCTATTCAAAGAAAGTGCGACCTTCACTAATAAATGTAAATGTTGTTTTAGAAACTACTGCATGAGTAGAATCAGAAAATTATGCTCTATTGTAGAATCTGCCAGTTGTTCTTTTTTTTCCCCCCAGAATATTTTTACTGAACACTGATTTTTTTCAGGGATTCTTATCTCACAGTTAATTAGAACACCATCATCTGTCCCAAATTAGTAATAATGTAGTTCTGCTTGCTGAGCAGACAGGAGAATGAATTGCAACTTCAGTTCTTTCATGGCTGATTCATGCACCAGAAGAGAATGAATCTTTTATGTACCACTGCCTCCTGGAATTTTGAAAGAATACACATTTTGAAACAGCTGAAATTGCAGTTACTGCTCAGATACAAGTGAAAAACATTCCAGTTATGTGTTGCTGTTTTATTCATGACTGTATGTAATATTAATGCAAAATACTTCTCTTTTAGAAATCTTATCTGTTTGTGATGTTTCAGCTATTTTAGAGGGCAAGAAGTGAGAGAATGAGTGATTCTAAGCAGTGAGTCAGCTGCTGTCTACATATGCAGCTAAACAGTGTGGCCAAGGTTACACCTCATTTAGTTGGATCTCCTAATCATTGCTGTGTAAAGGCTGTTCCCCTTCATGCTCAAGGTAATTCAGTTGAGATGCTGCCAGTAACTACTGGGGAGAGTTACTGCTGTTTGTAGTCAGACATTCAGATACAGCAATTCTGTTCCTAGAATGCAGTAAAAGCCCAATATGTATTAAAATGCAACACCACCAATTTTTCCAGCAGTTGATTGTAGTTGGAATTGCTCTTAGACCTGACTTACTTTACACAGACTGTTCTATATGCTCCTGGTAAGGTTTTTTATTATGTTAAGAACAATGATGCTGATTCTTAGCAATCATTTCAGCAATTTGAAATGCCCTGAGTTACAAATCAGTCTTGATTAGTATTCTTTTTCAAGTAAGATCTTTTGTCTATTCTACAGATGTAATTGTAAAGAAGCACACATTTCCCCAGACTTTCTAGATACAGAGTTGTGGGTTTTTTTTTGTTTTTTTTTTGCCCAAGTTCAGACTAAACATGGCAATGCATTCTGTAGTGAACAGAATGTTCCTATTCCGGTACCATGAAAATTCATGTAGACTTTGTTACCAGTGCCAACAGAGGAGGGACCAAACCTTTAGCAAAATAAGTGCTTTATAACAATAGCACCAATGGTACAGTAGCATATAATGGAGCATTAGATACTTTAGTGGATAAAACATAGTATTTTGCATTCAAATGTTCTTTTATCTTAAATTTGAAGAGTGGTGTGTTTAGTGGAAACTGTATCTGTAGTGTATGGTACACATGACTGCCCTCACTTTACCAGTTAATGAAAAGAGACAGGGAAGGCATAAGGTGGGATAAAGCCCACTAGCAGCCAAGTCACACTGAAGCTCCAAACACAGGAAAGTATCCCTGTCCTTAGGTCTAAACAGGAGTAATACTGAAATGAAGATGAACCACCGACTGTCTTGGTTGCTTTGGTTATGTGGCAGAGATTTTAATATTTTGTAACAAAAAGGAACAATACCAAGCATAATCTTACTTTCCAAAAGTGGCTTGTTCACTTCTGCTTGTCCACTGAGCCTTGGAGGAGCCCAGTTGCTTTCTGATACATGTAAGGCTTTCTCCATTCCAGGGTGTCCATCCTACCTGCACAAAGGGCAATTGCTGTGCCATATTCACATCCCTTCTGTGGTGGTTCTGTGGCAGTGGGACTCCGGACATCAGAAATGAAGTTATACCTACTTCCAACACAGCTAGAGAGAAAATCTCTCTGCTGTTACTCAGCTGACCTGCTCCACCAGCTACAGAGTCTGTTTTGTACAATGTAGTTTCAACCTGGCTTGGTTTGCATGCAGTTTCCATGCAGCTGGATGAAACTCACCGCAGAGACACACTGCATCTGTGCACTGGGTTTTCCAACACAGCCCATCCCATGTGCTCACATTTACAGCTTCTAGCTCACCTCTTCCTCATTCTTGTGCTCTATTGTTTTTCAAATATCATATCAGAAGCCAAAGAGCAAGTGGTTCTCTGTTAGTTTTTTCCTTTCTCATTTGGTGATTTCTGTAACTTGTTCACAGTAAAGGAAACCACTGACCAATGGGTTTATATACTGAGGCTTTTAAACTTTTTTTTTTGAGAAATTACTAAGACTGTGGTAAACATAAGTTGTAGTTGGCCACAGAAACCTGCTTCCAGGATATTTCAGGCAAATGAGAGCTTTTCTCTTCAAAGTCCTTGAGTAGCTGGGGGAGCAAAGAAAAGCTGGGAGACAAAGTGAGCTGATGTAGCATAAGAAACAAATGACACTGCTTTCCTTCTATCTGTCTGGAATCTGTGCCTTTCTTCCCATCAGTCAGATGGTGTTAATCTTTAAAGTGGCATACACTGCAGTGTCCGTGTCCCCTTCGAATTTGAGAGCAGTGCAATTGCCCAGGAGTCTGCTGCCCAGAGAGGCTCTGACAGGGCGAGGAGGAGGAGGAAGGCTGGGGGGACGAGGCCCCATTTCCTTCCTCGCCTCGGGACCCATTCCAGTCATTCCAAGCCATGCAGGTAGTGCAGGGCAAATAACTCCAGGCTTCAAGCAAGAAAGCAAATATAAAAATGACCATGAAAATTGCACAACCAGTTAAAACTGGTTCCAGCCAGGAACTGAAGTCCTACCTTGAAATACTTACTTAAATCCCATTTGAACGGCATAGATTTACATTCCAGATGAAGCATTAATGGCTTTCACACAATATCCTCAGCAGAGATGCCCCAGCATACCAACCTCTGTGTTTTTGGTAGCTGGAATTTGTAAGTCCTCAAGGAGCTGCATTCTTCTGAATGCTACTTCTATTTTTGGCCTGAGTGCTTTCTTTATTTAGAAAAAAACCGTGCTCTTGTCAAACTGTGGAGGCTGTATGAGTCATCTATACAATAACACTAAATTACCCCTTTCTGCTACGATGCAGTTCATCATAATCACAAAGGGATTTATAGAAAAACAACAGAGCTGACAAAGTCTGCTCTTAAGCTTCCTGTGTTTAATCCTGGTGCATGTCACCATCCTAGCAGTGTATTGTTGAGAAATGGGTTGTTATCAGAATGCTGGGTGCTGCAGTAGCTCCAAAGTCTCATTTTTCTGCTAATAAAAATGGATGTCTTTTCCTTGACAATTTTTGGCTGTCTATCTGCAGTCACCTGCCTGCATGAGAACTGTGTGAATGCTAATGACTGTTCTGAAACTTTGATGAATAAAAACTATTTAAGGCTGTTAAGGCTGCCTCATAGGCAGTAGTGCTTGCTCATTCAAATACTTCAAATACAGCCCCCACAAAGCATCACCCGTGGGCTCTGACTTCAGGCAAAACAGAACATAGAGCTTTAGAAAACAGTGTTTGGGTGTCACGGGATGAAGTAGCATACATGATCTATGCAGCCTAGTCAACTTACAGCTTGAGCTTTTCTCACATAACTTTGTCATACAACATGACAAGCCTAGGAAGGAGTTTGTAATTGCTGTACTAAGGGAATACTTCATATGTTGCACCACAGACTGATCAAGTGAGGATTTAAGACATGCTGAATAACATTCAAATCTTCAGGTGTATTTAGGTGCTCTTTTCCCATGACCAGATAGAAGACATGCTGCCAGTATGACAGGAAACACTGTTATGGTACAACATTATGCAATTAAGACTGTAACAAAATGCATATGCATGTGGTAGGATGAGTTAAGTTTGCCCAGGCAATCTTATTTCTGGCATTTCCTGTATTTTCTGCCTTTGACTTTTTAACCTACACATTCACTCATTTCAGCTCTGTTGTAAATTGTAGACATGACTTGAATATATATCCTTCTTGCTTAAGTGATTGCATTAGAAAGGTGAATCTTTTGGTACCTTTCCACTGCAGCGGACCACACCAGCCATGGTGGAGGAGTGTTTGTGCCAGCCTGGCTGACACTGGCACGGGGCCATTTGCTGCCAGCCTAAAGGCCACAGCAGAGGGTTGGAGAAGTGGCAATCAAAACACTGTTTCCCCACCTGTATCTCCAGGGATGCAACTCCTGCAGGATGAGCCCACCATGCCAAAGAACCTGCAGAGGCTGAGCTTTCAGATGGTGTGAGCGAAAAGCTCTGCGTTGCTTAGCAGGAGCTGTAACAGCCCCAGTGAGTGTCCTCCTGAGGCTGGCCTGGCACAGCAGGACTTTGCTGTGACCTTTCCTAACACTGCCCAGGTGTTTTGCCCCTTGACAGACTGACCCCACTGTAACACAAGATGAGATGAAGAGAGGCTGGCAAAGCACTTACTGCCGCAGAGTTTTGGATAGCTTAATATGGAACACAAGGCATTCCTAAAATGGAAAACAAAACTTCTGCTAGGTGTTCTCATATGCATTTTTGAATGAAGACTTAGAACTTGAATTGATTCAAGGGATTCTGCCTTCAGGGCTTTTTCTCTGCCTTTTCAGACAAAAACGGCATTCCATGCACACAACAGCTGCTTGCACCTTGGGGGCACAAAACAGCACAAAAAAAACACAGTAGCAGCAGATGGGCAGCCCTGAACAGAAAAGAAAACCCTCAGCTGTTCCATTCTTGATGAGAATTTGGGAACGTTACATAAGGAGGAAATGAGGAGAAATAAAATTGCAAGCTCAAGAGAAGATAAAATCTGATTAAAACGCTGACTAATATAATTGCAGAGCGTTAGTCAGGCTTTCTTGTGGAAAGGGAAAAATGTCTGCTGTTGTGCTGCTATAGAAACGGTGTGGAGTATGCAGGTAGGTGAGGGCATGGAGTGTGTCCCTCCCTTCCCACTTCTCTGTGCTGGAATGAAGATCCTATCTCACTGCGGGCCCTCCTGGCCAGACGGTCGTTTCCAGTGCACAGAGGAATTCTGTTCCTGTTTATGCAGTTTCTTTTACTATCTCTGCTTCCTCCCTCCTTTGTTCTTGTGGAAGGTGATGTGACAGTGTTGTGCCAGGGCAGGGGGACCCTGTTCTCCCTTCACTTTCCACAGGGTTTAGTGAGTTTGCTCTGTATTTTGTGAGCCTGGAACACAGGTACTGTGCTGCAAACAAGGAGTTTTCTTGTATTTACTCCTATAAAACCAAAGGACTTATAGTGCTTTGAAAAGTAAATCCTTCTCTGGAACGAGCATCCATCATCTGTGTTTCTGAACATTTTATCCAGGCCACTTGTTTCTTCAAAGATACAGGTTAGAATTTAACCGCCAGTGCATGAGATAACGACGTTTAATTCCCCTGGCTGCTGATGGAAGTGTTCTTCTGAAACATGTAAGCCACATGTAAGCATACTCACTGAGCAACGGCACAAAATAAGAACTAGAAATGCACCCTTACGTTGTGGGATGTCATTTACAGCAGCTCTGACCTGCAGCCATCCGGGGTGATATCTCATCTCTGACAGCAGTTACTTCCACATAACTGAGAGGAAGACACAAGAAAATAAATTGCATTAAAGAACAAGAATTAAATTTTATTAATTAATTAAATTTAATAAGAACTGAATTACATTAAAAAGGCTGGTGGATAAGGAAGTGCGTCCATGCTGTTCTAGAGCTCTTTCTGGTTCCTAGTGCTTAAGATACTGGTTCAAATGTTGAGGAAAGTAATTTGCTGCTGCTGACAAATTTTATGCTAGCATAAAATGTAGTAAAACTGCATTTTCTCATAATCTATACATGTACTTCTTCACATGTTGCTACTTTTATTTCTATCCCAGTGCCTTCCTGTAACAATTGATCCACTGGCTTGAGTACGTATTTTATAAGAATATATTTTGTAACTCAGCTTTTCCCCAAGTTTCACCTTTCAGTCTCACTGACTTGTTTAGCTTTTTGTGTTTTGAGATGCAGAGTGTCTCAGAGCCCGTTCTCTGGTTATTTCAGCACTTTCTGCTTGTCTCTAATCATCTCTTTCACAAAATGGAGAATACCTCTGATGTTCTGACATCCAGGCATCGTCTTATTTTCATTTCTCTTTCCAGTTTCCCTGCTACCTCTGTGCACTGTGCGCTGGAGACATCACAGCTGCACACATTGTTATACTCTAGGCCTGTATGCTTACCTCTGTAACAGAGTTAGTGTATTCTCTGTAGGCCTCTGGAAGGTACCTCTCAATCATACAATCTCATTGTCACCACAGTCAGTCCCATTTTAGAATGCCTGATACAAACTCTAGCTCCATTTAAAAGAAGTTAAGTTTGGTTTTGCTCTTACCACTCTGTTAGAGGGCCGGTCCAGTGTTTTCCTGCTCTGACCACAGAAACAAGTGTACTCCCGCTTGTTCTCATGCTAACATTGGCCTCTACTATTGGCTTCCCTGGCATCTCTTTCCCCAAGACCCTCTTTCTTTGTCTTGCAAAACTGGATGCACCACGTGTTCTTGTCTTTGGCTGAAACAGGCTGCCTGGGCCTTAATCATTGCAGCAATTTTCGCCCCTACTTGTTCTGCTTTAGATTTACTCTTCTGTGAGCCTGGGTGACAGAATATCACCTCGTATTTCAGATACTTTCTGAAATAACAAATCTGAAATAGCCGGATTTACATTTGCCTGTTCACACAGCTCCTACTCACCTTGTGATTAACTAGTCTTTCTTTTCCAAGTGCTGATCTCATACTTGACGGAAGAAATTTTCATGATTTATCTCTGCAAGCCATTAATATTATCAAATTTAATTATATTTTCATGAATCTAGTTCTAAGAGGCACCCAATTTCTCCAGCACATTATTCCCACCGTTGTTTGAAGTGGTGATGTCCCCTGGCTCTGCCAACAGTGGATTTCATTAGCACATTTACGTTCTTGATGACATTGTTATAATGAAAATATGGAGGAAGAGAGGAGCCCTGATGAGTCCCATGGAATAACTTTCCTCCACTCTGCCTCATGCACACAGCTCTTTGTCATTGCCTCTTGATCCTCCATTCTTCTGTTTGAACAACCAGTTCTTGCTGGACAGCGTCGGGTATTACTGATTCCAAATGGATTAGATCTGCCACTCCTCCTTTCTTTAAAGAAAAGGGAGACAAAGTTGTATCAAGGAAAGAGATCATTTGAAAGTAACATTTCATTTTATCCCATTTATTCCAATACCTTTAATTATTCTTTCCTTCAAAATTTGTCCAAGTTACTGTAAAACATTTCACTCCCTTTATTTAATGCATGTGTTCCATAATGATGTGAGAACTATAGGAAGAGTTCTTGCTTCTCCCACTCTCATCTTCACACGCTTGGTCTGTTGGCACCCTGAAGACAGACTGATTTCCCCACTGCAGTAATTGCCCACGGCTTACTTCACATTACTCATCCTCTTTTGCTCACATCTCTCACACAATCTTCTTTATTAAAAATGGAGGCAAAATGCTCATTGGATTTGGAAATGCTGCCAGACTCCCATTTTTTTATCTGTATGACCTTCTCCCTGCATGGCAAACCCATTTCTTCTTACCTGGCCTTCCACGTTTCCCCACCTCAAAGACAAGACTTCCTCAGGTGAGGGATCTTCCCCATCGTTAACCCCAGGGTCTCTATTTCCAGTGACCTTAGCTACCAAACTGTCAGGAGATCATCTGTGAAGCCCTTTCCTTTTGTATGAGATACAATGTCTGTACAATTTCTGCTGCTCTGGCATAAAGAAAACCAGTGTTTCTTTTGTACTCTTGTCCTCGAGCACTCAGCCCTGTTGATTTTTTCGAATTCCATACCCTTTTCACTTTTGGCTTAGAGTGCCTTTTTATAGGCATAATTTTACCCAACCATTCCTTCTAAACTGCATCTACTTGAAGTCTATCAAGTGATTTTTTCTTTTCCTATGACCTTGGTGGCCTTTACAAATGGAACCCATCATCACCTCTTCTTGTTCTGTTGCTGGCAGGGAAGAGCAGTCCTTGTGCTGCATCCAGCGCTGCATCCAGCCTTGCTTGCTATTCATAGCATCTGCGCTCACATTTATAGCTGGGAGAGCAGCAGCTACTGAGGGAGCAGCAATCTGCTCCATTATATTCGAGAAATCTTTTTCCATATGCAAACATAACTTTGCTGCTCTGCACAAGCTCTGCGCAAATGCTTGTTTGCTGCAACTGTGACTGCCTTTGGCCAGGGCCAGCAGCACACCCCGGTTATACCCCATCTCTCTTTTAACTCTTTCCCTGCTGAGGTTTTGGGCCAAACTTTGGCTCGAATTCTTCTTCTTTTGAAAATTAGTGCAGTTATGTGATGAGTTCGATCTTCCCTGGATGTGGATGGTGGCTCTGCCACAATCCCTTTCCTCCCCCTTTGCAGGTGCTGCTCTCCCCGTGGGCAGCTCTAACCCTGCATCCTGCGGCTGAGGCCAGGTTTCAGGTGCTCAGAGCCCTCCTGCTTCCAGGCTCAACAACCGTGCCTCGCATCCATACCTCATCTGCATTTCCCCTACCTTGCCATTATTTTCTGTTCTTTCTTAAGTCATTGTCATATCCATATTTATATTTTATTGATTTTCCCCCCTGTTTCTGTGTCTTTCTGTGGATGAGAAGCACGTTGATGGCAGGATGGAGCTCCTCAACAGCACTTGATCAGCTGCTGTTGGATGCTGAGGCTGTCCAACACCCAATTAGGGTCACAAATACCCGTTTCTGGCCTTCAACATTCAACACGAGGCTGATCTCAGCCCTCATTTTTAAGCGCCTCCAGCAGCGAGTGCACGCACTCACCCACCCTACAGCCACCTCGGCCCCCACCTCAGCACGGGGCGGGGATGGGGGCGTGGCCTGGGATGCCGGGCTCTCTGACTGGCTGTCGGAAAGGGGGCGGGGCTTGAGGCTGGCGGGGGCCGGGAAAAACGCGGCGGGAAGGGCAGCGGTGTTAGTGGGAGTGCGGGTCTGCGCGGGACTGCGCGATGCGCCTGACGCAGAGCATGTGCACCATCGCGGAGTGTGCGCCCGGCGGTGAGGGCTGCCCCGCGGCTCGGCCTCGCCTGGTCAAGATCGCCGTGGTGGGGGGCAGCGGAGTGGGCAAGACAGGTGAGGCGGATGCGAGGGGGGAAATCGGGGCCGGGGCGGCGGCGGCGGAGGAGCTCGGCTAACGCTATCCGTGCCTGTCCGCAGCGCTCGTGGTGCGGTTCCTGACGCGGCGTTTCATCGGCGACTACGAGCGGAACGCAGGTGGGCACCGCGGGCAGACGGGGCGGCCCCGGGGGCGGGGGATGGTGGCTAGTGCGGATCGGAGCCCCTTGTCGGGATCCCTCCGCCGGCGGTGAGCGCTGGGTGAGCCCCGCAAGAAGCTGTGCTGGTGCTTCGTTCTGCCTTGCTCTGCTAGATGTGCTTTCTCTGGTGAAAATGCCCCTCTCTGAAGCAGTTTTTTTTTTTTTTTTAATCTGAAACAATACAATGTGATGTTAACCCAGTGTTTGCCTCCCTCCCAAGCTCGGTGCCGGCAGCCAAGCGATCGGCGCTGCCCCGGCTTAGGGGGGAGATAGATGGGGCGATGCTCAGTGCCGAGCGCGGGGCGGCGGGAGTTGTGAGCGGCTGAGCTGCCAGAGCGCGGCTATCTGCTGCGGGAACGGCCCGGGAAACAAACAGCCCCCAAAGCCACCCAGCCTCTGGGATCGGCCAGCGGAGCGGCTATGAATAACCCCGCAGAAGAATGGCTTCTGAGGGGTAGAAATTGGTGTGCTGCCCTTCTGTACCAAGGGCTGGCTGCTGTGCACAGCGAAGTTACATCAGTCTCTCAAAAGTGACAGAGCTGTGAGCTGTGTGGTGCTAAATGCCAGGCTTCAGGGCAAGTCAGGGCCAGGTTAAATCCCAGGCTTGTTAAATCTCAGTACTGGTGTAAGTAGTCATAAATCCCAGGCTTCCCGTAACGTTATCACAAACCAAATAAAGAATTTTAACACTTAACCCGAATGACTAATGGGTAGCAAAAGCAGCGCAGTCTGTCTGAGGGGTATGTGTGCGTGAACCTGTTGCTGTTCTGCCAGGTAACCTCTACAGCCGGCACATCCAGATCGACGGGGAGGTGCTGGCCATCCAAGTGCAGGACACCCCGGGTGTGCAGGTGAGTCAGACATATCCACGCAGGTCACCGAAGCAGCCCAGAGTTGGTGTGCCTGTCCGTCCACTGCAGCATCTTGTTCCACTCTTCCTAGTGACGTTCTGCTGTCTGTTTCAGTGCGGAGCTCTGGGTGGGAGAGCTGGCAACCTGTGCTTTAGCCACAGCTGCCAAGCCAGATGGGTTGGGTGCCTGAAGTTTGCTGTTAGTAAAAAGAAACGGCTCACTGTTTTGGGTGATTCATTTGTACGCTGGAGGCCCATTGCTTTGGAATGGCTGAATTACTGAAGTGTCTTGTTCCCATATATTAGGAACATTAGATGGAAAAAAAAAAAAAACAACTCACTTTGCGCAAATATGGTACACATGTGGAAGAAAATGTCATGGCTACTGCCCAACAAAACTCATACATTTATATAATAAAAAGTGACGCCTACTGTATTGGAGCTGTGTTCATTAGGATACTACAGTTTGAAGTTCTGAATGTATAGACCTGAGCGGTGCTGGATTTTTGCCTTTTTGAACTGGGCAGCACTCCAGGTCTAAATGTTTCCAGCTCATATCTTTGCTTCCCCAGACTTACTGTCTAGCCAGTTAATTTCCCATTCTGTGGAACTACAAAGTCTTTCTCTGCATGCAGAACGACTCAGGTCAATTTTCTGTTTGAGTATAGCAAACTCCAGTGTTAAATTCCAGGGTTTTTTTTTTTGCAGCTGAATCAACATATGTATTTATTTGACACGCTCAGATTAAGTTTTGTACTTACAATGTGAAATGCAGATACATATGTCTGAAGCTGTAAAATGCTATTTAGATTTAAAGCAGCCTTTTAAAAGTCTTTTATGACCTCAAACATCTAATTTGAGACCATTCACTCTACAGATCCATGAACACAGCCTGGATTGTAATGAGCAGCTGAACAGATGCATTCGCTGGGCGGACGCCCTGGTGATCGTCTTCTCCATCACAGACTATAAGAGCTATGAACTACTCAGTCACCTGTACCATCATGTTCGGCAGATGCATCCGGGGAATGCTGTCCCTGTTGTCATCGTAGCAAACAAAGCTGATCTCTTGCATATTAAAGAGGTGGAGCCTCAGCATGGACTTCAGCTGGCCAACATGCTGGGCTGTGCCTTCTATGAAGTGTCTGTCAGTGAAAACTACAATGATGTCTTCAATGCCTTCCATGTCCTCTGCAAAGAAGTCAGTAAACAACAGACCACCAGCACCCCCGAGAGACGGAGAACTTCTCTCATTCCACGCCCCAAATCGCCCAACATGCAGGATCTGAAGAGGAGGTTTAAGCAAGCTCTGTCTGCCAAAGTGAGGACTGTCACATCTGTCTGACAGCAGGGCCAAGAAGAAGCGTTGTTCTTCCCAACGCTTCTCCCAAGTTTGAAACCCGGGGTGTCTAACACTGGCACATCTGCAGTCTGACGTTGTGAAAGGATGGTTCAGGCAGCGTTCTGCATGGCTGTAGAAACAAGAAGTTGCTTGAACAATGAACAGTGGCAGCTGGAAAAAGAATAAAAACAAACAAAAAAAATCCACAAAAATAGTCTTGAAACGGCTCTAGGATGTAACTTGTAGAACAAGTATTTTCACTTGGAAATGGACCTTTCGAATAAATGCCTTTTCTCTGATGGGACAGATCTGGCTTAATGTTTGTGCAGAGACAACCTTTTAGCTGTGACTCTCAACTTGTACTTGATCAGGTGAACTGCAGTTCACTGTTCAGAAGTAACCACTCCAGTTTTACAACACTTTCACTTAGATGAAGGACAGCATGATATATCTGTTCAATTTATTGCGCAGTAGAGCTGTTAATTTTACTTGTATTTCAAAACAAACAAGAAAACATGCAACTGTTCTGTAAAAATAAGTGTGAAGTAAGTGGACATGACTGGGTATCATGACTGTACACAATGGTCCTTTATTTTTTTACTAGCTATGTTGTTGCTGACAACTTGACCAGACTCTTTGTATGCAAAACTATTGTGCATAGGGTGTAAACATGTAATTACAAATATCTGGTGGGTCTTTTTTTACTGTCTGAAAAAAACACTGTCCAGACTGAATGATCTAACACAGAGCTTTCTAGGAATAAGCCTGGAGTTGGAGTGATAGTCCATTACAGCTGCCAGTGTAAGACACTTTTCTCCTCTTTCTTTCTTTCCCTGGTGTATAGTAGGCAGAGAAAGAACCAGTGATTGAGCTTGATGTGAAGCATGGCTGCCCCAAGGCAATGAAGCTGGCTTTTTGTTCAGAGCTGAGCCGGTCCCTGTTCATCCTTAAACACAAATTGCTGACTTAAGCATTTCTTCTTAATTTTTTTTTCCTACATTGAGCCAATGGAGTTCACAGGCTAAAGGCCTTACACACATGCACTTTAAAAAGCCAGTTGTGCTTTTGTTTGGACTGTAATTTATTTATTTTATGTACAGTTACTTTCAGCATTAAATTTTGAATTGTGTATTTTCTCGTGTGTTCTTCCTGTGTGTGAGAAACAATTGGTAATAACCAGCAAAGCCTGGAGAAAACTCCAGTGAGGAGAGAATGAGGTAAGGTAGGTCAGTCTTTGGCAGAACAATGTTCTAAGGGGCTTTTGGTCTCTTTAAAAAAATATGCATAACAGCTTTATACGGAGTGGTATGACAATGAAGAATTGAATCAAATTACTACAAGACTTCAACTTGATTTGTTCACATTTAGAGATTTTAGGCTGGGCATTCCTAAGGTGTTGTTTGTGCTAGACCTAGAGTGGCTACCATACAGGTTCTCCCCTGGTCAGCACACAGCTCTAATGGTGGAAGGAAATACTGGTCCAGCTGATGGTAATCTGTTTGATGTGAGGTACCACCCTCACCTGACCAAGTGACTCAGGACTAGAATTCAAACACAAAAGACCTGCCAGTCAGAGCTTACAGTCAAATGCTGTTTCACTGATTTCTGTGCCATCTCCAAGTGCCAACGGTGGCCTTTTGTTTTCCCTACCCCACAGCTGGTGAGCACAGCTCTGTGTCACATGCAGAGGGCTTTGGCACTCCTTGCTGTGGTCCAGCACCTTACACCCTCCCAAGCAGTCCTTCTGTGTGGCTCCTGCTCATGTACAGCCGGCAGGAGACCACCCATCGCCCAGGTCTTTTCTCCAGCACATGCTACGTGTAGCTATGACAGCTATTTTCTACAAATAGGAGATAATTATTACACCAGGGCCACTGGAAAGACCCCACTCCAGTCTTGGTCTAGGAGAGGAGTGGGCTTTTTGTGACTGTCTGCTTTCATCTCTTCAGCCACTGAATACCAAATGGTGGCTGGATCCCAGCATCCACAGCCACAGCTGTGGCCACACTGATCCCGCCAAAGGGGAGCCTGGAAAACCAATCACTGCCTGTCAGAGGAGCTGCTTCACCCACAGGACATGCAGAAGCACCAGTGTCTGCTTAAACCCTGCGCCCCTCTCATTACCCTGCAGAGCATGTCCTCAGATGGCCAGGTCAGAGATCTGACTCATGAAAGACAGGTGGAAGAGAGAAGGCCACAACTGCAGGCCTCCATCGCCTCAGGAACGCAGCAGCAGCTCAGAGATATGAGTGCCTGAACCTGCCTGGGGCTGCAGAGGTCAGCAGTGGTTGCGGGAGATAGAAGAGCCTTTCTGCCACCAACAGAGCATGGAAACCCCTTGAGGACATCTCCAAGACAGAAGGTTTTGGTTCTTAGGGGTAATCAAATACTGCGAAAAAGAGGGGTGGCAGGAATATGCAGTCCTGGTATGCATAGCCTTGTGTCCTAGGAGGGAAAGAGATGAGGAATGAGCATTGTAAGAGCACTGCTTTATTGATTACATAATTTACAAAACATCTATTCTAAGATTAAATGATACAGAAAGAAAAGGAAATGCAGAGAAAGGCTATTTGCTCTCGAGCTGTTCTGCTCAAAATATTTCTTGAGCTTTTAACATTGCAATCTTGTAATATTTCTCATTTTTTACAGCACAAAGTTCCATTTTAAAGTCATTCTTATAAATTGTTCTTTCATAGAGGTAACATTGTCCATGCTTTATAAATTGGTCCTTTGTTTCTTTCTAGCCACTCAAAAGTGAATTTAAACCAAAATGCAGCCTTTTCTGGAGACCATTATAAACATTTAAGAGAACTTAAGCAGGCTACTAAACAAAGGTTAAAGAGCTGCTTCCTATTTAAGCTATTCCTTTGGCATCAGAAAGAATGCTATGTTCAAGCAAACTTCATATACCATTTGACATTCTCATTCTTAGTGTGAGCTGTAGTCTTAGCCTTTCTCAGATGAATCAAGAGGATGCAGCTTCAGAGCTCCCCCAGTTTATGTTGCAATTTGGAACTCTGTGCTATGCACAATCACAGTCTCTATTGGCTAATGCTGTTTTATCTAAGATTATATCGCTTTTTTATAAAGAAAAATTACCTAACTGTATGTGATAGCAGCTCTTTCGTTATCATAAATGAAACATAAAAGCTGCTCTCTTATTATGTTGTTCAGAAATCTAGCTCAAAAAAGAACCCATCACGGTGGCCTCTTGAAAATGGGAACATGCTTTTTTCCCCCTCTTTTTTAAACGCATGTGAGGGGAGGATTCTTCCAAGGTTACCATCACCCCATCACAGCCCATATGTCCTCCTTGTGTTAAACTGCAGAGAAGTGTGCCATCAGAAACAGCCTTTTCTCCTTGGACTGTGGGTGGAGAAACTAGAGCAGGAAATGGAAACCTGCGAGAGAAACAACCACATAACTCAGCCCTCCATCCTGCTGCTCTGCTGTGGCTGGGAGAGTGTCACCGCACTGGGAGCTGCTCTGCCAGCTGAACTGGGGCTGTGCTCCACAGTCCCTCTCTGGGTGTAATGAGCAGAGGCTGTTAATACTGTATGAGGCACACATCTTTTGCAAGGTAACATGGCAGAGAGATGGATTTTGCTGCCCTTTTCCTCCCTCGGCAGCATTTCCCAGCAGAATCAACCCCAGAAAAACACTGGCATTACTTGCAGGGGAAAGTGCTGCTCAAGGAATGCACATTCAGCCCACCTGGTCCTCAGCTGCTTCTTTTCTAGGGAGTCATTACAAGCAATCATCCTTGTGGGTGCTGAGTGGAGGGGGTGATTCAGCACCACGCTGTGTGACTCTTAAGGAGAGGGAGGTACAGGATAAATGGACCAGCTTTAGGAGCCTCCTGTGAGCTGCACAGTTCCCTTGCAGCCAGGTACCCAGCTGCACAGTAGGGGATGTGCTGCTTTTCAGAGGGCTGTTGGGAACAGTGATAAACCAGGGACTTGATGCTTCCAGCCAAGGCAGCCATCCACCTCCTCCACAGATCCTTCCATGTCAGATATCAGGGTCAAGTTGGGGATGATCAGCTGCAAACAATTGCTCAATAGCACCTTGTGGGGTCAGGAGTGCTGAGGAGAGCACAATTACCTGTAAGAAGGGGGAAAAGAAACAAGAAGTCAAAATTAAGGGGATCAAGACTGAATGCAGCATTAATGAGCTGTGATATGAACTGTTCCCTTATCCAGCACGAGACACACTGTGTGTTTCTGGTGTTTACAGACAGGCCCATGTGACCTGCCCAGCGAAACTGTCTGCTCGCTAATAACTGTGGTTAAATCACTTAAGGAACATAATGACTAGTAGCATTGTACACTTAATGAATGTGTGCTTTGATTCACTTCTACCCACATGTACCCAGTGATTTGTTGTGACTGTCATTGTGTTTGCTGTGAGGCACCAGATGAGCAGCCAGCAGCTTCCTTTCCTATAGCGCAGGGTTTTGCCAGCAGGCAGTTTTGAATGACAGCTATTCCCCCTTGTTTAAGGCAGGACAAGAATTACAGAAGTGCTGCTGGTCTGCTGTGACGACTGGGGGAACTACAGCCCGTGCTCAGGAGGGTCCCTCTGGGCAAGACTAGTGCTCTTCTGCACATCAAGACCATGTTCAATCTTAGCCACTGTTGGGATGCTGTTACTTTTGTTTGGTCAAGTTTTTAATCCAAGATGGGTCTGATGAATGAAATGGACACTTGCTACACCAATACACACACTGGTAGATGCACACCCTATCCATTTCTCTTGAGTGAAAAACAGTACGCAGGTGTCTATTGGGAAGGCTTCTCTGCAGGGCAAAGCTATCAAGCAAGGAGGGCGCACATCTGCTCCTGGAGCCAACTCACGCTCAAAGTCATAGGGAACATGCAGTCTATACAGCGCAATATTGCAGGGGATTTGGAAGAAAGAAGATAAGAAGACAAGTACTACATTCAAACCTTTTTTTATTCTTTATTTCATCTTCTCACTTCAAATAATGAAAGGAATCTGGAGTTCCATTACTACAGATTCCATCTGTACCGATGACAGCCTCCCCCTCACTTCTCCCCTTCCCTTATCCTCCCACACAACCTGCAGCAAACTGACACTGATTATCTCTTCTCCTTCCTATGGCTGAAAAGCTGTAATTTGTGGATGGCAAAAGTTGATGCTGTCTTACTTATTTCATGCATGCACCAGTGCATAGCACAGTATGGGCACATCTTGTTATAATGCAGTTTAATTCTGAAAAGCACGAGTGGACATATTACTTAAGTTTTTTTGTGTCTACAAGCCAAACATCAACAATAGCCGTGTTCAGTTAAAAGCAATTTCCTCTTGGGTCCCAGCTGCTCAGAGAAGGAATTTCTGTCTCCTCCAGGTAGGTCTGAGCAGGACTGTGTGCTTCCTTTGCGGACCTTCCCCTCATTTGGAACAGCATGCCTGTCCTTGATGCTTTACGTGAAGCAATATACGTGTCCTGCTGCCAGCTGAAGCACAGGACCCAGGAACTCACAGCCTGACCTTCTGCACTGCAATGTGCCACTCCCATATGCAGGGGAAAGGAAGGATGCAGCAAGCATCTGACGGTGCATCTGCAGGGATTGATCTGTCCGTGTGCCTCAGCCACAAGCACACATGCTGTGCATGTGGGGAGGAAGGAGGGCAAAACATCACGCTCTTTCTCCTTTTTCACTCTCTTGATTAAAGGGGAAAGAAGTTTACTTCTTCCTTTCAAAGTAGGATACTTCTCACTAGGTTGGGAAGGCTATTCGGCATTATTCATAAACAAATGATGCACAAAAAATGCTATTTCCTTTTGTGCTTCTCCATGAGAAATAGATTTGTCATTCATATTCCGATGCAGAGCAGCTCTCTGGGTGGAAACTTGTCTCCCACTGCATATTTAAATGTCATTTGCTTGAACTCCAAAGAACTGCTGAAGTAATCAGAACATTGTGCCAGTTTTTCTGTTACTTTAGTCAGTTCTTTATTTTTGCACCCACATGTCTCTCCATTTCTCCAAAAGCCAATAATTAGTATAAATGTCAGTACTTTGTTTGAATGGAACAGACTTGTGAGGCCAGTGCTTCCCCCTTGCCCTGATGTCTGAGGCTGATTGCCTGAAATCCACAAAAAAACCCTCTTTTAAGTGCTGGCTCGAGTTAGACAAATGCCTGGCTTTTTAAAAAGAGAATAATCCCAAACAGGTGGCACATATTCACAGCTACAGTGCAGAAATCCAGGTAAATCCAACTAACTCATATTGTTTTCTATATGAGACTCACACAACTGCTTCTTTACTTCTTTTTTTTTCCTCCTCCTGACTCTCCCCTGCAGTCCTTTCACCTCTAACATAGCACATTTTCCCAAAGGGCACAGTGCAGTCAAAGCTTAAAATTCTTTAGGAACCTGCCTAAGAGGGTGACCTGCCACTGGGGTTAAGCCAAAGCAAAGCAACACCAGATCCCTTGTCACCACTGTCAAGCCTCAATTTTCTCTAGAAAGCTACTCAAAAATCTTGCTGCATAGTTCTCCACCGGCTCACTTGTTAACCCTGTGCTTATCTTTCAGGTTATATTAATACATTTAAGGCGTGGATTAACTTGTCCATCAGTGCGTCACAATCCAATCTGTGTTCAAGAGGGGAAAGAATTTTATTCACTCTTTTGAGGAGATTAGCAATTGACTAATTGGGGAGAAACGTGTTATCAGACGAAAAAACATCTCTAAAATAGAACTCAGTCTTAGAAAATACTGTTGCAAAGACAACTGAAACACGGAAAACATGCTTTGGCTCTGTTTTGCTAATGTTTGGCAGTGGTTCATCACATTGGTTGGCTCTGTTTTGCTAATGATTTCTCACTGATCAAAAAAGCCTTCCACAGGAATTGAATAAAAGATGTTTACAAGCCACCTGGAAACTAGACTAGTGTTTAACAGTCTAGTATTAAATGTGGAGGTTGGTGGCCCTGCCTGCGGCAGGGGGGTTGGAGATTCACGATCCTTCCAACCTGGGCCATTCTGTTATTCTGTGTTTATGATGCATTTGGTGATACAGCATTTCTTGAATCTCTTTGCAGTTAGTCTGTATACTGCTACTATACTACTCACTACTCAGCAGACAATGGACTGCTCTTGTACACCATTCTCCAAAATCAAGAATGATTTGTAACAGTATATAAATTTTTCGAGACATGAAAAAAGCTCCTTTAGAACAATGCCAGTCTGCCTGGAATGCCTCCAACCTGACACCAGTGACTCTAACATGCAAAAACACCAGATCCTTGGTTCCTGAACACTTGTTGCCTACAGACTTCACAGCAAAATTCCAATGCCATTCCTGTCTGTGTGGCTGTGTCTTGGTCTAAGTCTGGTACCACTGCTATAGTCAACACCGTCTGATGAACTTTCTTATTCTTTGTTCAGATGGGAACATTCTGAGTTGATTCTACCTGAGTACTAGGTTTGCGTGTTGCTACCAGATCCTTCACCATTTTGACTTCAGACACTGTCACACCACCAACCATGAAGATGATCAGAAGAGGATGGTCACCGGGGTGAGGGCGATTCACCTGTAAAATGAAAGAAAGAATTACTTTAGTTGCTCAGTCCACCTCAGCAGCGATCGGTTCTTAGACTACCAGAGGAAGACTGATGAGGAAGTTCAGAAATAGCCATAGAACGCTGGTTTCTGGAGCAGCTGAATCAAATAACACCCAGCTAAACATCATGAGCCATTCCCAGGAACATGGAGTCTTCATGGCTCCCACTGAAAACTAGAGAGGTTTCTTAAGAGGCCCAAGGGCTTCTCCCTCCATTCATTCTTCATTTATTTCCTTCCTTTCCCGGTGTGGGAGGACAGTACTTGGGTAGGTGCACAGTTTGAATACGTATATGCATGAGGCTTTAAGGAATGGGGAGTAAATTACTATCTGGTAGAAGCAAGGAGTCCAGTTTAAACATGCAAGGATCCCTGCCTTACATCAGTAATTGAAAGAATCATAAATAATGTATTTTTGCTAGTCCAGTGAATAAGCCTTTATAATTCATCCAAAGAAAACAAGTCAGGTTCATTATATACAAAATCAGTTTCTTTCACTTCAAAGTTTTCATTACTTCTCTGACTGGGTTGTAACTCATTTACAGAAACTCCATTCAAACAAAATACTCGTTTCATTTTTTTTCCTAATTAACTTTAAAATGTTGCAAACATCGAATTTCAGCTAATACGTTATAAAATCATGTTTTAATTTTAAACATGAAGGTGATGCTTTACATCAGCTTCCTCTTAACCACTTCCAAAAGTTTGATTACTTTGCTGTTTCCTACCACTCTTTCTTTCTTGAAAAAACACACTGCCCTGATAATGCCTTGCTCCCAAATTTGACGAGCGTTTGGAAGTGATGTCAATGGCACCCAGAAATTGTTCTTTTTACAGCACCGCACGCCTTTCAGTGTGAAAATGTTTGGCTCTGAAAAGTGACAGTGAGAACAGCTGAATTTGCTCTTTTTTAGATTCTCCACCCCCTCCCCTTCTGAATGTGTAGGTTTTCAGCAGCCTTCATTTGTCAGAAAGGAAGTGGTAATCAACCCATTCTTGAGTGGAATGCTCTCCCCTTACTTTCACCACCATGGTAGCTATCTTTGACTCTATGGCTCCAGCTCCTCAGGGAACAGCTCTTTGTATTGATCTGTACTGTGGCTGCCTCATACGTAGTCTTTGGGCAGCCCTGTCCTGCTTTTTGACTGGAAACCTTCAGAAGAGACTTCCTCCTCTAAAGCATGCATGAGGGATGGCATGCTCTCTCTCCAGTCTGGCTGACCTTTGATGTTGCCATGCTCCCTGTTAAATGTTGCTCCTCCTGAACTCCTTAGAAGTTGGAAACCAGTCCAAAAAACACTTATATCAATGTATCAGAGAGCTGATTATTTGTGTGCTGAGTGCAGATCTCCTAATTGCACTCACTTTGACAGCTACCTTCACTCAGCTGATGGCACAGGTAGCACATATGCTACAGCTCAGCAGGTTGTCCTGCATTTCTTGTGCTATATTGAGAAAGTGTCAATTTACACCAACAGACTAATTAAACCAATATACCAGATCTTACAAACACTCTCTGTACATAATGTAATGTCAGCCTTAAACAAACAAACAAACAAGTTCAAACCTACTGCAGATACCAGGAAGTGGTTAAGTGGTTAAGAGAGGGACCTGGGTGTCCTGGTGGACGACAGGTTGGCCATGAGCCGGCAGTGTGCCCTTGTGGCCAAAAAGGCCAATGGCATTCTGGGCTGCATTAAAAGGAGTGTGGCCAGCAGGTCGAGGGCGGTGATCCTCCCCCTCTACTCTGCCCTGGTAAGGCCTCATCTGGAGTACTGTGTCCAGTTCTGGGCTCCCCAGTACAAAAAAGACAGGGATCTCTTGGAAAGAGTCCAGCGGAGGGCCACAAAGATGGTGAAGGGCCTGGAGCATCTCCCCTCTGAAGAAAGGCTAAGTGAACTGGGTCTGTTTAGCCTTGAGAAAAGAAGACTGAGAGGGGACCTGATCCAGGTCTATAAATATCTAAGACGTGGGGGGCAAAGTGGCGAGGCCAGACTCTTTTCAGCGGTGTGTGGGGACAGGACAAGGGGAAATGGCCAGAAACTGGAGCATAGGAAGTTCCGCACCAATGTGCGCAAGAACTTCTTTACGGTGAGGGTGACGGAGCATTGGAACAGGCTGCCCAGGGAGGTTGTGGAGTCTGCTTCTCTGGAGATATTCAAGACCCGCCTGGACGCCCACCTGTGTGACCTGGTGTAGGGAACCTGCTTTGGCAGGGGGGTTGGGCTCGATGATCTCTGGAGGTCCCTTCCAACCCCTATGATTCTGTGATTCTGTGATTCTGCAAGTAAGACCAAAGTATCTATTTGTAAAGCAAGTCAGACAGAACTATTGCTTGCTAAAATCTTAGAGTTTTTCATGCCGTAGTTGCTGTAAGTGGTGACTGTAAGGCTGAAGAAATAACTGCTCCCAAAGATTATGAGGATAGAGGTTGACTAAACAAAATGCTTTGCTATGACACTTTGAAATAAGAGCAAACTGCCCCACTCCATTTCATGAAGCTCCTGAGTGACCCAAGACTTACGTGGAGAGCTCGAACTTCAGGAGCTCACTATTGAACAAAGCCTCTCTTACTATCTTCCCTGGTGACAACTTGTTATAAGCAAGCACGCATAACACTAGACACACTGAAAGGACACCTGGTATATTAATCAGAAAACACAAGCTTTCACGGCAGTACTAGAAGAAAATGTCTTGACAAATCATTCAGTCAAAATAAACCCAGATCCAAACACGTGTTGTCTATATAAACCTTATTATTTTTCAGAAGACCGAAGTTCAAGCCACAAATTCCAGAAATGCATATTAAAAATACGACTAGGTATGCAAACTCAGAATTAAATTAAAATTGCAATGAAAAGGGTTTTGGAATCTGTAATTTTGTTATGATACGCACAAGTGTTTTGAAGGAGGACAATACCTCGGGTACAAAATATTTGGCTGTGCTAAGAATGCAAATTTGTGCCAAGATTTTTTGTTTGATAATACAACCACCCAAGGCTCTCTCTTTTGAAGGAACTGGCTTCATGTAGCAAAACACAACTCATTTTTGTGCTACAGAAGAACTGGAATGGGCTGAAACAAAAGCAACACTTGCATTCTGGAGTCCTTCTAAAGCTATTTTGTTTCAGGACATTTCTGAGGCATCTGAATTTCATTTACTGTAAAATATGAACTTTGCAAAAGTTCCCAAGTGAAATTTACTTTCACTTCAAAATATAATGCATTAAAAATAATTGGTACCATTATCTCTTGCAATTAGAAAGACTAAATAAGAAAAGAGCAAAACCCTGGAAGCCTCCAGCTGTGGCAAGGGTGCATAAAGAGATGGTACATTTGAAATTTGGACAATTGCTGATGTCCCACTGCAGGCTTTGTTCCCCAGACTCCATAATTGCCATGGAAGATGGCCTGTAAAACCTTTACAGGCTGCTGGGCAGGCAGGTCAGAGGGGAAGGGCTGCTGCTCTAAGGGTTGCCTGCCTGAATTACTGATACAGCTGAGAAGAGAGTGCTGCCTGTCAGGAAAACCCCCATTGCACTGAAGCAAAAGAGACGAAAGGAAGAAGGAAGAATACCTTCCATGTTTATTTCAGTTGGCATTTATATTCAGGCACTGAGAAAGAAATATAAATGTGAGGAAGTTCATCAGATAATCACAGTGCTGATGGTGCAGTAAGCGTAGAGATGATCTTGTGTCAGAAATACAGGCAGGACTCATTCATGCAGTAAACAAGGACTTGCCAACAAGCCAAACTACCAACTAAATGAAGAAGCACGGACACACGTTTGTGAGATAAGTGACGGTGTCCATGAAATATTCATCCTACATGAGGTTCACTTGGCCATCTGTTATATACTCCTTACAACAGTTTTTTTTTTTTTTCTTTTTTTTCTTACTTGCAGAAATGCAGGCACTTGAGGTACACTCCATAAAGAGAAGTCAACCTCTTCCTGCAGAAAAGTCATTTTAGGATTATAGCCCCCTCAATCACCTGTTAAATTTTCAGGAATACGTGTTGCATTTTTCCGGAGCTCTGCTCTTGCTTGCAAGAAGCTCTCTGCAAACAAAGTTTTCTCCTCTTCCTCTTTGACATCATGCAGTTAACAGAAATTGAGATGTTGGCTGTCACACAGACAATCCCCTCCCACTCCTTCCCTGTACTCCCCCATTTGTTTGGATTTTGGTTAATCCTAGCATTCTGCAAGTTCTGATCTTTTCACCTATGTTGGTACAGCAACCAATAGTCCAATGGGAACTTTGTGATTAGGATATCACTGTAATACACTTAAGTGTCCCAAACACAAGAATTAATAATATGGAAAGAAGAGACCTAAAACTAGCTAAACCTGCCATTGTTTCCACACAGACATTTAGACTTTATACACTATATGCGTCTTGCTTGTTCTTTTTTTCTTGTTGCTTTTTTTTTGTAAAAAAAAGACAAGCTATGTTCCTGCCACAAAAAATAAAAATAAATACAATTGTGAGAGTTAATGGTGAATAAATCCAATCATTCAAAAAATTGCTGGTGTGCACAAGCTTGTTTGCTTTGTTTGATGCAGGAACATCTTTTTCTTCTTCTGTTTTTGGAGTGGCAGCAGCATGATTTTTTTCAGTATCAATACATGAATAGAAACAACGCTGGGTCATCTTTCTATAGCTGTCCTCTCATAACTCAGGGCTTTATCATAAGCTCTGAAGAGCTAAGAATTTCCATTTAGTAACCTAGCTAAGTACATTCTGAAAATCCATTTCAGCAGTAGGCATTGTATTTAGACATATCTGATTTTGTCTTCAGGACAGTCTGCTCTGTAATAACAGAAAAATTACTCTGTTATCTTGATAATGGGTTCTAGAATAGAATCAACACACAAATCAAAGTTATTTTTTGTCACCTGTCTTTAGATGCATGAACAGCCTAGCAAGTATTCACAAAGAATAGGAAAAATGTTTTTCTTTTCAATTATCACAATACAACAGAGGTTGGAAGCAATCTTTGCAGCTCATCTAGTCCATTTCCCTGCCCAAAGCAGTGCAGGCTTCAAAATTACACCATGTTGTTCAGGGCTTTGTGCAGCTAAGCTTTGAAAATCATGAAGATGGAGAATCCACAGTCCCTCTGGACTTTCTGACTAATTAGCCTGCCTTCCTCCCCACCGCTTGTTGAACCTTGTCAAATTATAGAAAGAGCATTGAATATGGGGCTCCTCTGCTGATCTTCTTCCCCTGTAAGACCTCTTTGTTCTTACTTCTATCTCAAGGCTGCTCGTTATCCATAAAATTCCTTGATGAACTGCCTTGTGGAATGCCTTTTGGAAACCTGGGGAGTTTATACTAACTGGCACTTGCTTACTAATTTGCTTGCTGATGTCTCTGAAGAGTTCCAAAAGCTACTTGAGGTTGGACGTCCCTTTATTGAAGCCTTATTGAAGCCACATTGACTCTTCCCAGACATATCATCCTTATTTGTGTGTCCAGTATCCCCCTTACTTAGGTGTCCAGTCTGCTCCATTCTCCAGGAGGTAATATCCATTTGTTCCATACCTGCAATATGGTACCTCAAGCTATTTCCAGCCCCTCTGCAAGGATTTCAATCTCCCAGCTGTCCTTTATGCTCCCCTCTACAGAATTAAATATATAAAATCATCTATTGCCATACAATGCTATAAACTTAGGAAAATCTTACAGATTAACTTGGGAAACCTTATTTACCTTCATGAACATGCTGAATCCAGTTTTGAGTAGATCAGTGAGGCCTGATGACATATGCTCAATATCAACAGAATCAGGTGGATCAGCACTGCAGATCTCTTCCACCACCTGTTTCAGCAGTGGTTTGTAAGAAGCCTGCACAAAAAGAACAACACACTGTGAGTAAAGCTGTTTAGGTTTGGTGCAACTGCTCTTCTAAATCTTCTATTTCCATTAATGGAAACAAAAAATATTTATTCTAGAAAGAAAGCAGCACAGAGGCATTTAAATATTTAAAAATGCCTCTGTGGCAGCAGCGTTTTTTGTGACCTTGACAGCAAATGGTGTACACCAGCACAGTATTGAATGGAAAAGTTAGAAAGAAAGCCCCATATTTATTCTACCCTATGTGTACTATATGAGTAAAGGGAGGCTAGGAGTAAAGGGGGGGCTTCTAGTTTCTCTGGAGTGTGCTTTGGGGTAGTACAGAAGGGAAGAGCAATAGGGATAGTGCTCTGTTGCCCATCACGTACCCAGAAGGTCTCATTTTCTTTGGAATAACTTTACAACATTTAAACAGGGATTTTTAGGAGCTGTTGCTTGCTGACCCCTCCTGCCTTCCTACAGGCGTCATGTCATCATTGAAGTCTGGATATCAGCAGGGCTGATACTTACAGAAAGCCTTGAAAAAAACGGGCCTCAAATCCTGCCAATATTGTACATGTCAGTGCTTCAGATATGTTAAGGATCAGGAAGAGCGGGACATGCAAAGGTGCAGATGATCTGCATCCTGGAAGACTCTTAGTAAGACTGGCTTTTTAGCCCTAAAAAATGGTAAAGAGCCTTGGGCAAAAGACCAATTAAGTAAGAAAAGAAGGTGTATTTATAAAGGAAAAAATAGGGTGATTACATCAGAACTGGATAAGGAAAAATGTGTAGGGAGAGAATTCATTAAAGTCAAGCAAAATGGCATTCACAATGAATGGGAGATGACACCCCAAATATTAATGTCATCCACAGACACACCCTCAGTGAAGTGAAAAACTGGAGATGAGATAGCCTTATTATGTGGAGCAGTATGTTTAAACAAGTGGGGTTTTCTGAGTCATCCAGACACTGATCCAGTGAGTGAACAGGATCAGTGCTCTGTTCCCATCTTGTAACACACCAAGCACTTACCATGCTATGTTTTTCAGGGATCACCCTGAAAATGTCTCTACGAAAGAATTTTAGGGACTGGGGGAAAGATCTTCTTTAATGAAAATTCAGCCTTACTTGGTTTGCAGATTGAGTTTTGCTTTGCCTCTTTTAACCTTGCCAAAACTGCAAGGGAACCACAATAGTTTCAGGAAGTGCAATAGTCTTTGAAAATTAGCAACTTTCCAATTGTTATATGTTTTCCTTTGGGACTAGTGCAGGGATGCATTATCCCTGGACTTCTTAAGAGAATTAAGTGAAACGTCATTCCTTTTGTAGAAAGGATGCTTTTGTAAAGATACATCATGCAAGATAAACATAAAATAGCTGGAAAATAAAAAGCAAGCCACTCGTTTATGTAACTTGAAACTATAATTTTCTAAAGTAATTGAAAAGACGTTTTTCATCTAACAGTCTACAGTGTGAATAAAAGTACACTTTTTGAATACAGTCTTGGCAATGAAGATTTATACAATTTATCTACTTATTCTCACAACACGAGCATATTTTTTAATTGAGCCAGTAAAGCAGATTGCAGCAGACATTAACTGCAGTATCTCTCAGTAGAACACGACAAGATTTGTGTCACATCTAGCAACGCAATAAACAACTGTTTGAAAATATACATGCGGGCATGACGTCCTACTATAAAGATCTGTTTAATTTCTTCATAGATGAGAAACAGACATTGGGAATGAAATATTTGGAGCAAAGATCAAACCATAGTTAAACAGAGAGACTTATTGTACAAAATTAAAGGATAAATATTATCTGACTTCAGACATAACTATGTACTGGAAAGCCAAGGCATTAAAAATGTTCCATGATTTTACATGTCTGAAGTTTCAGTGACAAAACTCAGACCCCTTCAAAATGATCTGGCTTGGCTACACAGATACTAAAGGCAGATTTCACTTTTGAAGCTTCGATAACTTCAAAAACTTTCAAAACCTTTTATTACGTGACATTTACCTATCAAAAATTTAGCACATTTTAATTTTATTTTTATACAATAGCTGCATAAATTTCTAACTCTTGTAATGAAACTATTAGAAATTTTAATTCCTGGTGTCTGGTAGGGCACAAATTGTATTAAAACACTTACTTTAAATCTCTGTGGCTATCAGACACATCTTAGACATGATTATAAGGAGAAGAAAAGGAGAAAGGTGAGGGGAAGGAAAGAAAGAAAAGAGGAAGAGAGGGAAGGAGGAAAAGAGGAAGGAAGAAAGTGAGGAAGGAAGAAAAAGGAAGGAAGAATAAGGAAGGAAGAATAAAGAAGGAAGAATAAGGAAGGAAGGAATGCATACACGTAAGATCAAATAAAAGTATTTACGTATCAGTCAAAATACACACAATTCTCTTCCATGGTCACAACATTAACTGGTTTGATAATCTGATGGAAACATTCATTCATCATTTTACGTAAGACTACAAATTTCAATGCTATGAAAAGTCTTTCAAGAGAGGCTATTCAATTCCACATATGCACAGAAACCATTTTTTGATTCTTAAGAAATGGAGGCTTCCTTGCTCTTAACATGTGTAGCAGAAAAACATCTGTAGGCTACAGCCTATAGATTTCTTCAGGTGAGCTGAACTGTTGCGTGCAAACTACGTATTACCATTTCCCAGACAAAAATATGATCCTTTTGTAAAGAGATGTATGGCAGAAAAAAAATGTACTGCCTGCTTATTTCAGCTACTCTAAATCTCCCAAACTGCCCCCAGCAGAAGGTTGTTTCTATTCGAGATAATTAAACCCACTCTACAGCCAGACTGGGGGCTGCAAACTGTTAATACATCCCTTGCTGCGTTCCAGCACTTAGCCCTAAGCAAACAACCTGGGTTACATCCAAAGAACACAGTGATGCTAATTATACTTTAGGTAACTTTTAGAGGTTATTTTCTTATCATCTGACTGCCTCTACTCTGACCTGTTTTAAACACTTACCAATTTTCCCCATTTAAGACACTAGACTGGTCATAAGTGCTTGGAGACTTCAGTAACAATTCAGTAACAAATCCACCTTAGCTTTCCAGCAACATTTTGCAACACTCCCCACTCAACGCTGTTGCAAAGCATTGCTAAATTTGGACCATATCCCTATATCTACAGTATACTTATGAGTTTGGAGCGATTTTTTTTCCTGGCTTAAGGCTGGAATCAAGTTTTACAGTCTCTCTAAATCGCTGTATGTGTTTTCCACTGTAAACTCCATTTTTAACTGAAAAAAAAAAAAAAAACCCACTTCAGGGGACATGGGGGAAGAGAAAAACACTGTAAATTAGTCCTGATGACCTGCAGTTCACATGTTCACTTTTTATAAACAAAAGCTGCTTTTCTCACCTATTCACAAATGGGATTGCCTCTTAGTTACAGAAATGGGAAAGAAAATACACAGAAATACAGCTGCTGTCTGGATGCAGGCATCCTGCTTGGGTAAGACATGCGAAGTCAGTCCAGTTCCATATTGACCTTCTCCTGCCTTTCACAGACATTTATATTATCTCACAGAGCTGCAAAGGAAATCCCCAATTTCTTCATCAGACAATTCTTTATTGACATAGACATGGATACGCATGAGTTTGAATGAAGGACTTGATGATTAGGTCAATTATGAGATCTCATAAATCTATTCCACATGGGCAGAACCCATATAGGATTAGCACAGCAGCAAAATCAGTGCTGTTCATGAAGATGGAATTTTGACAGCCTGCTATAGATGTAACAGACACATAGAAAAGGAAGATTCACTTGCCTGGTTGGTGTTGCTGCCTGGATTATGTACAGAATTAAACTGCTTCATATGCATTCGAGCTCTCGCAATATCCCTGAGCAACTTAAAGATATTGTCCACTGCATCTGTGACTTTCTGGGGTGTTAGGTTCAGTGCCGAGTTACAGCCTAAAGAAATAAAGAAACATGTGATAAACTTTCACGCACTAAGATAATAAAGCAGTAGGAAAAGGCTAACTGGGAGGAAAACACGAACAAATGACAGAGGACAGAGCCTCTGCGCGCTAAAGGAACACAAAAAAGGCAGTACTACCAAAAATTCACAGGGAAGTCCTAATGGTAAGCTAATCTGGATCACTGTCTTTCTTATCTTTGCATTTTGTATTATATCTTTTATACCGTACATTTATATTATATAAATATCTACATACATATATGCACTTATAGACGGGCCTAAGACCATTCCTGAAAGATGGTTATCAGACACTGAACTTTCCTTTATCTGAACATTATTTCAAGTAGGACTGTGACTTGGGTCACCTGCTGGTGCAGCAGAATAGAGCCAGGTGGCTGCATGTCTGCACATCTGCAGGGCCACACCATGCCAGGGTGCTGCAGGTTGATGCCATTGCATCCCCCAAAGCAACCGAGTGAACACAGAAGGAGCCTTGGTAACTCTTGTGCTGTAATTCTACGGCAGGCAGTTGTGTATTTTTGGATAGGGCTCTTGATCTTTTTTTTTTTTTTTTTTTTTTTTTTTAATGAGTGAAAATAGCTTACAGAAATATTTCTGTTTGTTGTGTATGTGCAAGATCTGCATGCTCTGATACTGTGGTTGACTAGCATCTAGATTTCATTCGGCAGAGGAGCCTAGGTGTTCTCTGTGAAGTATTGAACACACAACCCCACTCAGCAACTCATCACTCCAGTTTGTAAGTTCTGTCACATCAGTGATGCTCTTGCAGTCAGAGAGGCTGCTCCTGTGAGAGATCCCATGCCAGGTTATGTGCAGGAAAACAGTGTCCAACAGTTGCAAAATGTGAAGGTGAACACCTCCCAGGCTGACAAGGCCTACAAATAGAGCCTGAGGCCACCAATCATGCTTTATATTTATCACCAGCTCAGGCCAAAAATATTCATAGAAGACCTTGTGTTGTCAGTGTGCTTTTAACCTACCCATGGGAAAACACACGAATGAGAAGACAGGGAAGTTACTGTTGGCTCCCAACTCACAGGGCAGAGATATTTAATTGCTCATGTTTCCAAAGCAATTTGCAAATGAAAAATAAAATGAAAAGCTGTCTCTCGTTATTGTATAAATCGATTTTTCTTCTCTCTGAGACAAGCTTTCTCTCCTTTAGCTGCACTAGAGACAGGCAGCCTCTAGTTACCTTCGTTTATACTTTCTTTGTGCTCTCTACAGCCTCCCTCAGCAGACGCCATCAGTGCTGGCCAGCCCTGCTCTGGCATGTTTGTTTTGTGAGTGAACACAAGGCCCCATGCCGAACAAGTTCAGGCAAGGTAAAAATCACATTGAGTATGCTTTGCTTTGGACACTCTTCTCATTTCTTATTAATTGTTTATCTTCTTGGGCCATGTAAAAGCCTTTTCCTCTGGCTCTATGGTTATTTTTCTCATTAAGAGAATTATTTGTTTCCTTCTCCTATTGGCATCACCTCTCTCTGTCTCTTTACTTTAACAAGAGCATTTCTACCAAGATGTTTCCAGCCATCTTGCCACTCCCCATTCCCGGAACCAAAGGGCACTTTCCAGGGGACATTGCCTTACTGTGTGCCTGGAGCCGCTGAGATGCGCCTAACTGCATCTGGACTCTTACAGGCCCAATCTGCTCCTCAGCAACTCCTCAGCAGTCTGCTCACACCTCGCTGAGTGAGGGCAACAGCTCTGCCCTGGTTTCCCTGCAGGCAGCTGCAAATCCGCCCCAGTTCTCACCTCCCCAGTGTGCACATAAGGGGAGCAGAGCACAGCTCCTTTCCTCTCCCTGCTCAGTGCTATTGAGAAACGCGCTCCTATTCCAACAGTGAGGAGGTGGAATACATTAGCTGCCGCACTGCTCTGTGCTAGTTACAACAACCCTTCCTGTTACTGTGCTCTGTTGGTTTTTTTTTGTTTGTTTTTGTTTTTGTTTTCTTTTTCTTTTTCTTTTTTTTTCTCACAGAAAGTTAGCACTGGGAGAGCATGAATGACTTTCTTTGAATCCCAAGCTCTATTATATATGAGAAAAGACATTTAAATGAAATATCTGGACATGGCCTTCCTGTCAGAGTTAAAGAATGGTTGTGGAAAAAAAGAAAATCACCATTAACCATCATAGGATTATTGCGTTTAAAGCATCTCAGTGATACCTCAAGAAGAAAACAAGCTGGTGTTGCTCTAAGTGGGGCCATAAACTGAGCCAAACCAGTTGTCTCTATAGATTTCTGAAGTCAGAAGGAACATCGTTTTTAAGAAAAAGAAACAGACACTGTGAACCCACGGTCTGTAGTTACACAGTGGCATGTGATTATTCCTTGCTTAAATGCAACAAAGGAGAATTTCTGAACTGTGTATCACAAAACCTTTCACTGAGCTTTGTCTGTTTTGACACATGGCCCAGGTGCTATAAACAAACCTTTTCTTTCTCTAAAGCAGTATATTTTGACACTCTGTGAAGGTCTTGAATCCTTTGAGACACCACAAAAAGTCTACGCTGCTTGCAAAATCCAAAATTTAGGAAAACTGAAAGTTTATTGCTTTACTCTGTTTTATACCATAAGGCTGTCACTGCTATTAACTTAGACTCTCTCTAAAGCCCATTTACAAAAATAAACTGATATAGACCCTGCAAAGCATGGAGCAGAGCTGGCAGAGTAGCTAAGCCATTTTAGCAGCACATACTGAAGCATGGGCTAAAACAGAGAACTGACACATTGAAGAAGATAAAATCCAGCATCAGGGTTGCATTATGCAAGCTATTTTCTAGATACGTAGTTAATTTGCTTTCAGCAAAAGACAGAGAAAGAACAAAGATACAGGGCGTCTTGAGGGTCAGAATTCAAAATACAGCAGTATGATATGAAACTAATGAAAATCTTCCATTTTTAGACTTCAGATGGTAGTATAACAAAAGGGATATTTATTTTTCTAACAGATAAATCCGAAGCCATACATACATATACCCACAGCCATAAGTTTAATAATATATTTTCAATATATTCATACATAGTTATGAAAAAGTGGGTAGAAATGTATATGGTTATACAGACCATGGTTGCATTTAGCAAGGTGAAAAAAATAAGTGTTAACAACTCAGACTAGAATAACATTTGTGTGATTCTCCCTTCACTCTACTTCCTCATGGATTCCGCCATGCATTTGGTGTTTATTTTTAAATCTGATTTGTACTAAATTGCGCTCCGTGCTGGGTCTCAGTGGAAAGGTGGTAACCAAGTATCACACTGCAGGACAAGGAAGGATACTCTAGAAGCACAGAATCACAGAATCGTAGGGGTTGGAAGGGACCTCCAGAGATCACTGAGTCCAACCCCCCTGCCAAATCAGGTTCCCTACACCAGGTCGCACAGGTAGGTGAATATGATTGCTCTTAATTTCCAACAGCAATACCGGCAGAATGTGAGAAATTAGAATTTCAATTTGGGGGATTAAGGAAGAGAGGTGTGTTCAGCTGCCCTCCAGAAGAGAGCATCCAGAGGGCACACAGAGCTGACAGCCTTCCCGCAGTGCTTGGCACATCTCTGCCCCTTGGAATGGGGAGGGTCCTTCCTCTGTTCCCTCCATCCTCAGCATCTCCAATGAGAACAAGCACAGTGAATTAAAATTGCAAGAAATTTGGCACTTAGGAAAAAACAGAGGAACGAGCTCCTGCTCATGCATGGTTAGAGGCTGTGAGCATCATGAGGTACTTTGTCAAATCTTAAGTTCTGGAGTTGCACTTGCAAAAACGTGGCCACTTACCTCTGTGATCAAATACTGATTTAAGACCGACCTTCAGAGAGTTGTTTTTTTTTTTTTTAATTTAATTTTATTTTATTTTGGTCTCAATATCTGTCACTTGGACATTTCAGCTTTATGGTAATATTTTATTGCCTCCTCTTTGCCAAAATTCAATAGCACAACATGTAATACTGACTTTAATGAGATACTGGAAACTCAGTACTGGAGGCACTCATGTTACATGAAATTAAACCTGTCAGTTCTGTGAACATTTACATGGAAAAACTACAGCACTTACTAGAATAAATTACATACATTAACTGCAGGAGGAATTTAAGCTTGGCTCAGATGTGCTTTTTGAAGGAAATTAATGCAACAAATTCATCGGGGAACTATTCAGTTGCTCCCTCAAGTAGTCCATATCTTAATTAAAAAACCACACATGTTAATAAAGTTCCAGTAAACGCTCTGTAAGCCTAGTAATGTCTCCCAATAACGTTCGTACAAGAACTCCAGGTTATACAAAATGATGTAAAACATTATGAAAATACCACCCTGCAGCCTAAACAATCAAATGACCTCAGTCTTTTGCGAGGGTACCCTTTTCTTGTCATTAATTCTTAATAATTTTAAAGTCTTTTTATTTATGTTGATTACAAGGAATCACACTTCTAAAACAACAACAAAGTGAAGTGAATTTTTCAGTAGTTTTCTTTATTTTTCCATCTTTAGCTTGGACAATAGCATTGCATACCATCAGCGGTTTTTTGCATTTCAAATTTGATTGTGTGCTCCTCATTCTACCAAGGCAGGAATGGTTGGAAAACATTTCCTTCTGAAAACTATTGTGCTACTTAGATTTTTAAAAAATGCATGAAACCATTGCAACTTGGGGACCTAAGAATGATGGCTACGGAGAAACGTCCAAGAGATGCTTCCTTTCCCAATTTAAGTTCTGAGCCAAAGTGTAATTCAGTGTACTTAAACTGGTGAAGGCAGCTTTACAATAACATAGCTGCATAGAAATGTAAGATGACAATTACAACAAATAACTGTAATCTATTTATCAACTACTGTAGAAAAACAATATTTTTATCAGGAAGACAAAAGTAATGACATTTTAATGCTACGTATAATCATCTGTTCAAAAAGGCCTCTTCAGCCAGAATGCTATAGAACAGATGAAAAGCCACCTGAAAACTGACAGGGATAATAGGCACTTACTTAGGCCGCATTCAGCAGTACATAGTAATTGTAAATTTATTTTTCTCCTTTATTCAAACTAATAGAATTATAGTATATCCCTTAAGTAACCTTTCTTTAACTTCACAACTATGCTCAGAATAACATCATTGTTTCTTCTTAAAAAAATTCCATTGATTACCTCCTAAAATTAAAATTAAAACTTTAAAAAGATTGTTATCTAAAACACTACGGAGTTGGGTTTCCAGGAGAAACAGCATGAAAAAACTGAAAGCTGAATATCAACTCTGTGTTAATCTATGCTGTCATGACCACTTTGATGCTAAGAGCAGGTAAAAATATGCTGTAACAAATTCAAGGTAGTAGAGAAATGGGGTTGTCAGATAAACAAAAACATAACAGATCTCCAGTTCTCACAGTATTTGAAACTCAAGCATGAAAATCTTCCAGTTGACATGCCATTCTTGATATATTTTATGTACATGCAGCTAATGCCACCCTACCTAGCTGGAAGAGAAATGAAAGAAAGAGTAAACGCCTTGTTCAATGCAATTTTGACAGAAGAAAATATGCCTAACAATAAACTCTCTAAAGTGATGAAGTTAATTAACGACATTAGAATTTATAGCTTAATTGTAACTTTAGAAGAAAAATTTACTGTCTGAGCTGCACTCTGCTCACTACTGAAATCCTGATCTCAGAAAGCATGCAGGTGTGCTTCACCACGTGTCTCCCTCAAACCCAGCCTTAACCCCTACTTCAGCATCCCAGCTCCAACAGAAAGAAAAATCGTCCTACTCACTGTCACTAAAGGCAAGTATATATATTTGGGTATAACACAAAGAAAACCCTTCTAGCACACAATACTGAAAGCATCACCACCTTTCTGCAGCACAGTCACTCACACACTATTTATTTCTCACAACTTCTAGGGCCTTTTTCTTCATTTGTTTCATCCAGAAGTGTTACAACTTTGTTAAAAAAGACAGATGCCAATCCTGGTAAGGCACACCCATTTCAGCACACTGACAGCATCCGCTCTGTGTTACCAGATCAGCTGCGTTGCACATTGTGCATACAGTAGGTGCTCTGGAGAAAAAAACCTGTCTCTGGTGAGTCGTTGTACTGATCCACAGAACAAATGGCCTCATGCAGCGTTACTGGTTCTCAGATCTTTCACTGCAGGACACACAGAGAAAAACTGCTACCACTTTTACCATTTGCAAAGCACAACATTGCACACGTGGACTTGGAAGGCCTCAATTTGTGACGCTGATCTTGAGCAACTTGCTTTTGCTATAAAAGCAAGTTGAATGGCCTGTTCCCTCAGCAGAATTTGATATCAGAAACCTTTGTGTCTAGATAAAAAGGCATCAAGGTAGTCCAGCCTACAGCTTGCGTGATTGGGTTGTTTGGAATGAGTAGTATGGCTCTGAGAAGACTAGGAAAAGCATGCTTTGCAGAGGCGTTCGCTCTTGATGAACCTCATGGAAATATCTGTGCAAAATCAGTATTACATTCAGAGTCAGAAATAAAACAGGAGAGGTCTTTGCAAATTTCTCTCCAGCTTTTGTTGAAATAGTTGTTTATATTTTTCACCACCCACAGTAAAATTATTTCAATTGAAATCACCACTGTAGTACTGTCTCAAAAGATAACTCTCCTTCTTCTTTTGGGAATGTTTCACATCACACCAAGAAAAACATCCTATAAAAAGTATGTTTATGGAAGATATTTTCCTTTATGAAAGCAGATAGCACTGACTCATCTACATGATTTTGAAGTCTTTGTGTGCTCATCTGCTCTATAATGCATGGAAACTGCACACTGTACTTTGCAGAGATCAAAAGAACGTAGTCCAGTCTGAATATCTAACAATCTGTGGATAAACAAAGAAAGACAACCAAGGAAAAAGGGTGGGCAGAAAGAACAACAATAAAGCAATAAAAAACTCAAGCTATAGATAGAACTGCATAAATTATCCCAATTTACGTTAATTTTTAATTGGAAATTATTGTATAACACGAGAGGCAAGACACTGACTGCATAAAGGATATTCTGCATGAAAAGCAAAATAAAAGAAGCAAGGCTGTGGAAAGGATCTGGAAGAGGGAAGAAGAAACCCTATTACAGGAAGATGGACAACTGAGGCACTATTGGTTTCCAAAGTCTGAATAACTGCATAACGTGCCAAAGCAGCCCCTTCCTCTGGATATGCTCACGGTGCAGTCAGCCACTGCTAGCAGAAAAAACAAAAAAATACACAAATGATGCTCATTTTGTGCTTTTTCTTCCATTAAATAAAAAGCACACTGTTGTCCAGATTGCAAATATCAGTTAACGATGAAAATGAGTAGCAGTACATGCTGCAAGCACATGTGTGGAGGAAGGAAATATCCCGGAGTATTACACAGAATAAACTCATATTCATTACACAAATAATAATTCATAAAATGTGCAATAGATAAAAAAGATGCTGACAGAAGCCTCAGTTTAGCAGAAAATGTAAACACACATTCAAGATAAAAGGTGTGATGGGATGAAGTTAGGCGAGTGCCTCAGTGCCTTGTTGAACTAGGGTTCAGCCATCCTGTTTAGATTCAGAAATATTTTACTTAACAAACAAACAGATCGTGGAGTTCATCTGTAAATGTTCTGTTGTCTGTTGCAGCACTTAAGAATCAACGTTTTCTGTCTTTAAAACAAAAAGGAAATTTGGTACGCATTGGAAAAAGCACAGCTTATAACACAGGTTTGAACAATCAACTGATAGAAAATGTGAGGGATTTGTAGTCATTTGCATTTAGTATAAATTGATCATGTTTACAAGAAAAAGGAATAATGAAAAACACTCATAATATTGTCATCAAATTTCAACACCTACTTACTTATTGTGGCCAAAAGAATAAAGTGTACCATGATTTATGCTTCAAATATGCAGCAGAAGCCTAGGGACTTTTTTTCATTAAATTGTGCTTGCCTAAGAATGAAAGAGGGCATGCAAATTCAGTATCAACCAGATGATGATGATTATTTTTTAGGAAGCAAAGAGGTTAGTAAATGCAAGCAACCAACTGAGTCTGAAGGACTGACAACAGCAATTTAGAAATGGGACTGATCTGTAACAGCACAATTCTGTGGCTGCTGTGGGGCTATGCAAGTGCAGCTCAGAGGCACCTGGGCTCAAGAACAACGTGTTATGGGAGAAGACTGCCATTTGCAGGTTGTCTGTACAATGGTACAAACCTTTTCTTACAGAGAATCCTCTCTTTGATGGATGCTCTGAACACAAAGCTGAAACATAGGGAGGGCAAGGCATCCTCAGCTTTGACTGTCAGGAATGTAAATACTATCAGCTGCCTACTAATCTGCCATATTTAGTGAAGAGAGGCATCTTAAGTACACTTTGCAATAGCAAATCAGATGTTCAGAGCTCAGTACGGCAATTTCTTTTTCTAACACAGCATTCTCCTGAGTTCCCTGCTACATCTACCCTTCATTTCAGAAAGGAAAAATATTTATTAATTTTGGTCCTGAAGTCCTCACACCAGCTTGTGACTGATAATCTCAGTGAATAATTCCTGCATAAAGAATTGTGTGAGGATGTAATTTTATGAATACAAATACTGAAAAGTTATGTTCAAATTCAGTATTGGACCTTTCTCACTTCCGTTGAGAGCCTTTTTCGGTTATGTTGTTTCATTTACCGCTAAGTATAATTGATCAAGATTGCATTCACAATCATAGAATCATACAATCATTGAATTATAGAATTGTTTGATTTGGAAGGGACCCTTTAAAGACCATCTGGTCCAACTCCTCTGCAATGAACAGGGACATCCACAGCTCGATCAGGTGCTCAGAGCCCTGTCCAGGCTGACCTCGAATGTCTTCAAGGATGGGGCATCCACTACCTCTCTGGGCAACCTGTTCCTGTGCCTCACCACCCTTATCGCAGAGAACTTCTTCCTTATGTCCAATCTAAATCTCCCCTCTTTTAGTTTGTAACCACTTCCCCTTGTCCTATCACAATAGACCCTGCTAAAGAGCCTGCCCTTTCTTACAGCCCCCCTTTAGACACTGAAAGGCCGCTATCAGGTCTCTGCGGAACCTTATCTTCTCCAGGCTGAACAGCCCCAACTCTCACAGCCTGACCTCACAGGGGAAGTGTTCCATCTCTTTGATCATTTTTGTGGCTCTCCTCTGGACACACTCCAACAGGTCTATGTCTTTCCTCTATTAAGGACTCCATATCTGGACACAGAATCCCAGGTGAGGTCTCACCAGTGCAGAGCAGAGAGGAAGGATCACCTCCCTTGACCTGATGGCCCTGTTCTTTTGATGCAGCCCAGGATATGGTTGGCTTTCTGGGTTGTGAGGGCACGCTGCTGGCTCACATCTAGCTTGCCATCCACCAGTACTTCCAAGTCATTTTTGGCAAGGCTGTGCTCAATCCTTACATCCCCCAGCTTGTATTGCTAGCAGGGGTTGCCATGACTCAGGTGCAAGACCTTGCAGTTGACGTTGATGAACCTCATGAGGCTCTCCTGGGCCCACAGCTCAAGCCTACTCTTTGTGTGGGCTTTTCTTGTATAAGAACAGTCAGAGAAGGCAGGAAGCCTCACACCTGCATGCAGATCTCAAAACCATGCTGTACTGTACGCTGCTTCCTGTACACGAGCACCCGAGGCTCTGACACATCTCAGGAGGAAAAGGCACATACGTGATGCCAACAAATACTTACAGAGCAGCTATAGGGCTGGGAGTAGATTGGCCATAAAAGCAACTAATATCTCAGTTTCAGGCCACGGCTACTTCCCCTGCTCCCAGTGAGGCCAGCCAATAAGTTGCAGGGTACCTGGAGGACAAGGGATGGCAGAGGAGATATTGACTGACACAATCAATCCTCTTGTCCCCTCTGGGCAAAGTGCCTCAGTTTATAAAATTCGGTTATTAGCAGCAATCTGTCTCTTCTTTTTTTTCTTACCTGACTTGGATAATGGAAGTGGGGAAGTTACTGAATGCCCGCACCTGCTTTGGTCGAAACAGTGGTGAAATCTCACTTTATCAAGATTCAGCCTGTACCATAAGAAACCATGCATGTCGGTGACCAGAACTGGTCTTTTTGTTCCTTGGTATTAACAGAAAACCGCCAATTTTTATAAAAAGTCTCGCTATCCATGAACTGACTGGAAATACCTCCAAGTACTGCCCTGCACTCTGTCAGCTGCTTGGCGAGTATAGGGCACTCCCGTACTGAAAATGCTGGGTGCTCCATTGCAAAAAGACGTCTCTAAGCAACTGACTTTCCTTTTAAAATCACAGATCTCAGCAATTCCAGGCTGAGGAGTAAAGTGCATGGCAACACATGTAACTAGAGATAATTAATAGGCCAAGGACAGTTCCTCCAGAAGCTTTTTGGTTGATATAGATCTCCCTCCCTGAATTCCAAGCATTGTTACTCATAACATGAACAAAATGATTCACTACAGGCTGACTGCTAGGCCTAGGCCTTGCTTTCCCGTGTGGTCTTCAGGGAAACAAGCTGCTGAGCAACAGCTCGCTGCTCTCACAGCCTTGCTACACATCCACGTTGCTTTTTGAGGTGATGAGGTGGCAGTACAGAGCCATGCCTTCTGCTAGGCAATCTCACCCACAGTGTGCAGGCACCAGGCAGGTGACACAGCAACCTCCGTGCATCAATAAACTGCATTTCAGGGGTGAACTGCGGGGGAATAAGGAGATGTTTCTTTCAAGCAATGAGAAAGATCAAAGATAAAGGATAAAGCTTCTCCATATGCTTTATTACTACTCTCTCAGATAAGTAAAATGTTGTTTCCAATTGACTCTGTGCAGTATCGCTATTACAGTCTCAGCCAATGTCAAGGTGATTTTGTCTGCTATATTATTCAGAAATTTTTACCAGCCTCAGATGTAAAATTTCAACTGCTTTAATTATCTGGGACATAATAAGGTCCTTTTCCCCTCATACAGGGACCTATGTTTGTACTAAAGGATTAGAAACATCATATTAAGTTATTTGATATGGCATCTGGAAAATGTTTTCTTGCACAAATATTCTCTCTGTTCATGGGAGTTGAACAGTCTCAACAACTGAATAAAAACGGAGGGAAATTAGTTAAAGCAACAATTCCCTTGCACTAAATGGGAAATCACATTTAAGCTCCTACTATGATCCCCTGGTGGTGAATCATTCTGTCACAATTTATTGTGATACTCTGCACTCCTAAGACCTTAATTAGACCTTTTTGTAGACCTATTGCAAAACAACACTTGCTTTATTTTGATTGCTGTCCATTTAAAAAAAACACTCTGAGGTGCATTTCATCTCTAATAGCATTAGCTATATGAAAAGGTGGAACACAGTCCACACTCATTATGTCACCCCAAGGACTCTTCTGAAAAGGTGTATCAGTCTGCTCAGGGAAGTGGTGGAGTCCCCACCCCTGATGGTGTTTAAGAGATGTGGACTTGGCAATAAGGGATATGGCTGAGGGATGGGACTGGAAGGTCAAGCTGATGGTTGGACTTGATGGTCTTGAAGGTCTTTTCCAATCGATATAATTCTATGATTCTAACATAAATCTGAGATAAGAGAAAGGATTAAACTAAAGACCAGAAGAAGTATGACAAGGATAACAAGGCCTGTGCTGTTCTTCTAAAACCCAGCTACAAATAGATGCTACTGTCAGCTCCCAGTACACTCAAAGTGAAAAATCCTTACTCTGCAGATATAAATAAGCTGTCCTACTTTCTGCTTATGCCAGTACTACAGAAAACAAAAAGTATATGGAGATGAACTAGATTGTACCTTATCTTGGGAATCATAAATGGAATCCAATCCATTTTTAGGAATATTTGATACGTAGAACCTTTTTACATTTATCTTTGTTCCTTTTTTTTTTTTTTTTTTAATTTACATAGCCTTTTTCATAGCTTGTCCAGAGTGCTGCACTAAAGTAAAAATTCAGGGCCTTGTTGCCACCAAGAAGTCTTCTAGAGAAAAGGAGCCAAATGAAAGCAGCACGAAGTGATGTCTAATGAAAATCCTAACTGAGAAGAAAATCAAGAGAATCCAAAGCTCTGATGTGTGAGCCAAAGTGGACACAGATTGGCTTTCAGATCTTAGAGTGTTTCTGCAGAGCTAGCAGCTATAAAAATGTATTTGCAGTTGTAAGTTGAGCAAATTTAATATGAGTCACAGTGGCTGTAAACATGTAACCCCCACAGACTGGTTTGTGAGTCACTTCTCTGCATATACCTACTTGCATTCAATTGAAGACTGAATAACTGAGTAACTGCAGAACACAGTAGCACGGAAATGTAGATGAGCTAAAAATGACACAGATAGCTACAATCTAGTGACTTGCCTTTCAAATAGACATAAAGTTTAAACAGATTCTGAAGAAAAGAATAATTGTGTGCTAAAAATGAATGAAAAGGGTAAGCAAAAACTGACAAAAACATATCATAACCAGGCTCGCCATACATATCTCTGGCTGAGATAAGTGACTGTTCAGCTGACAGAAAATTCATCAGAGAATGAGTTTGGGGCAAAGAGATGGGACTTAGCAAAGGAACTGTAAGGAACAGGCTGAAGAACAGTCAACAATACAGTCTTAGCGATGTTCCCTGAGGACTGGTCTTAGAATGTCTTAGAATGGCCTTACTGGTTTGTTTATGACTTTAGCACAGGAAGAAGGAGTCTGACGTTGAAATTGCTGATGGCAAAATTAAGAGGGATTGTCAAAGGTAGAGGGAGCTTGAAATATTATTTAAGGCTTACATTTGGAAGGAAAAGAAACAAGGCACACCACAACAATACAGCAATACAAAATGAGAAAAAATTCACCAAGATCATAAACTTAGAGGGTAATAATAAGAAATTTCTCCACCAGTTGAGACTCTGCAATGGTAAAAAACAGAAAGAGAAAAATCTGGGTGGCACGAGGGCTACCAACACTACATGAGGAATTTAAAACTCATCAGATAAGATACCTCCTGTCGATATACCAACATGTTATTTCTGTCATAAAAAGTGTAAAACTGCAGCAGAAACAATTTTGGTCACTTTTTCTTGTGACGTGGATTCAGACAAGAGCATGTGTAAAGAAGACCTGTGAGCATGACTACAGAAATGAGAAACTTCACATACCTGAAGTAAAACTGCACTATTCAGCTTGGCAAGAGGAAGAATGAAGATATATAAACCAGAAAGTAGAATAAACTGTCCAGCCATCAAAGGTACAAAGTCCTGAAAGAGCCTTTGTGTAAGAGTTACTGGAAATAAGAGTCATTTCAAGATGGATTTTGATAATGACATACATGAGATTATACAATAATGTTGTCTAGAAAGGAGCAGAAGGCCTGGTTTGGAGATAAGGGAAGCACCTCCCTACTGCTGGCTTTCCATGTAGACCCTTGACCATTTCAAACAACTTTTATACTTCTGAGATTTAATATTACATCTAGGAAAAAGATTTGCCCAAACTTTCTATAAAAGTTTTCATAAACGCTAATGTTAAGATTTTGACTATTAAAAGTGTAAAAATGTCTGGCAGTCTTTTAAAAGCCTGGTTCTTTCTGGCTGCAGGCTGTCAGTGAGCAATTTCACCACACACATTCTTTTTTCCTGACAAATGGCTCAGTGAATAGCTATGGGACAGGCTGTCTGAGACGTTTACAACCCGCTTATGACAAAGAGCTCAAAGCTGGGAATCGGACTCTAATAGAAATGAAAATATTTTTCCCCATAGAAAGTAATTACAATTCTCTTTCCTTCTCTCAAAGCATAAATGTTGGGTAAGTCAGCTAGCTGTTGGAAAAGACTGGTAGGAGCAGTAAAGCCATCACAGACCACAGATGTGCAGCTCTTTCACTTTCCTACTAAGCCAAAATGCTTTGGCACTGAAGAAGTGTAGAAAGGTCATCACAGAGGCAAAGTAATGAAAAAGTCAATGCTGAAAGAAAAGCAGAAGCCTTGAAACTAGCCATATGTGTAGCTTATAAAAGACAGGATGTTTCCTGGTATACACTGGCTAGTTGATGGGATTCTGTAGGGGGATTCTGCAACTTGCTTTCACAGGGAAGGACATTTACCACATCCTCCCAAGGAGCACAGAAAAGCAAACACACCACCTTGCTGCTTAGAAAGCTTAGGTGAGTGGAAGGAAAGAGAAGACAGAGGATATATTTGTGAAAAGGCATATTCCAAACATCTCCTGCTGCCTGAGCTCCCAAGAACAGCAACATGGTGTATAGCAAGGCTGGTCCTACAGCCAGGGATAAGCGCCTACTTCCTCCTCTGACAGCTTGCTCCAGTCTGGGAGAGCTACAAACCTCTGAAATATCATTACTCACATGTGCTCAGTTAAGCCTTGATGGATTTTCACAATTAAGATGTCTAAGGACACTCTTGCTAAACACACTCCAGCTTTTCATAGGGAGTAGTGCTAACAGAGCAGTCTATCCATCATTGCTAAAGGGAAGTCACAATCTGTTACTTCCCGCTCCTAACTGTGTTCAGACAGCAAAAAATGTGCTATTTTGACAGAACACCACCAGCCTGTCTCATTTCCTAGGCTATACCCAGTCCAGGACTGCTTATCCACTGAGTTGGTGCCATGGGGTTAAGACTCAGAGCTGCAGTGAGGGGTGGGCTACTAATGGCATGCAGGCAGTGATGGGGAGGGTCTGTCAAAATATTAAGTCTATATTGAAAACGAGAAGCAGAAAGCTCTACTCCTTTTTCTGTTTAGTAAGCTGTTGAACTACAGAGGAATGTAACAAAAACTGTGCTTATCAATAAATTTATGACACTAATGCCTATTTAGTTTATTGAACCAATTCCTAGTCAGGCTAGCTCCACAAAATTCAGCATCCTGTTTTTATAGAAGACTCAGGAAAAAGATATTCATACTTGAAATGCCTAAACGGCTCCAATCAAGCTCTTCACATTTGCTAAGAATGCAAACAAAATGACATGACCTCAGTAGAAATAGTTCACTCCATACTTTTCAAAAGACAATAAACATATGGAAGCAATTACAGGAAGGGAGTCCATACAGAGAACTAGCTCATCAGAGAAATGGTTTGAATAAAAACAAAATTGCACATGAAAGAGAGAAAAAATAGGTAAGCAGAGAAAAATGGGGAAGCATGAGGAAGAATACCCTTCTCTTAAATGTCACTCGCTGAAGTTTTAAGAGCAGCTGTTGCAAGAATGTATCGTCAGATGTCAGGAAGTAGAGTCTGTGCTCCCTGTGTAAGGAGGTTCCATATTTCAGAGAGCCTTAAAATACTGGAATGGGTGGAAAAAAAAAAATAAAAAAAATCAAGAGAAGTATTTAAAAATCAGACCACTGCAGGCTCACTAAAACATAGCAGTTACTCATAATATAGGGCCTAACATAGCTGACATCTACTAGGAGAATTGGAGGCAGTGTACCTGTACCTTCCCCGGCAGTAAGTGCTGGGTCAAAGATCAGGATAGGACTGGGCATCTATTGCTCCTTGGAGCATCCTGCCCAACACAAGAAGCTCCCCAGTGCTAGCGGCTGCTTTGTGGCCCTCAGCATTGAGAACACAGGATTGATCAGGGCCAAAGATATGTTGTGAGCCAAATGCCGTACAAGCAGGTCAAGACACTCAACTCTGCATCATTTCATGCGTGTGTAAGCTCCTTGGATGTTAGAGGAGATTTAGTGACTTCTAGCTTGACGTCCAGCCCCATGGAAGTACACATAGGAAAGATGCATTGAACACTATCAAACAAAACTCTGGAAGAGTGAGCAGTTGTGGCACATGGTAAATTCATATTCTCACCAGAGAATATTAATAGGGATTTGCTGGCAATCTTTCACTGGCTCTTAAGTTAAAGTGAGAATGTTACATCTTTATGAGAAAAAAAAATCCATCCAAATTTACTGGAAAACCAGTATTTGAAAGTGACATCATCTTAGTTATGTTACAAGGAGATTAACAGCAGACCTGAGCAGAAGTTTTAAGTGCCTCCAGGAGTATTAAAGTCAAAGTTTAAAACCAAGTTAATTAGGTTCAAAACATCGCACAAATCTGTTCTGCAAATATGGGCTTAAAAATGGTTCAAAAAGGCTCAGTTGACAAATGGGAAGGTAGGAGACAAGGGACTTCTGGAGAGTCAGTGTGTGACTCAAGTAACTTCAGGCTCTCATTGGTCTTAATGTGTATCTGCTCACAGAGGAATAACTCAAGTGATGTTGAGATGGTGATCTCTCTTTGCTTTCATGGATACCTGAGAAAAAGGCCACCAACCCAGTTTGATCAGAATCAAAATCAAAGTCTGAACTAGTACACAGAATAGCCCAAATCTCCCAGGAATGCTGGGAAGCATCATGAAGCTTGCAATTCTGCTGCCTAAGGTTGCCCTGCTTCATGCTAAAATCAACTACTGCTATATCCAAGGTGCAGCCTTGTTAGAATAGGATTTTCAACAATGAAACCTCTTAGAATTACTGAAAATATTTTAAGAACATGGTGGATTGCACTCCACATTTATTCAAAATGCATTTTGTTCCTTGCTTTGCTAGGAACAACACTGCAGCAATGCTGAGCAATGCTGAAAAACCTACCAGAAATGTGTTGATGCTAATCAGAGATGTTGGAAGTGCATTAAAAACCAAGCACATTCTCAAAAACCAATCAAAAATGTTATGTTAGATTTTAGTAAGATATGTGCCCAGATGAATTGAATCTTTCCATCCCTAACTACTTTGGTTTTCTTAGTGGTTGGCAAGAATGACCTGCTTGCCAAGTCATTCGGGTGGAGAGTCTGAATGAATACACACAGAATCTCAGATTTGATCATTCAGCACTGCTCTGTGAGTAGCTGACTAAGCCTCTTTGCACCTACAGTATGGCTTATTTAGACACGCAGACATTTATTTAACCAATGGACCATACACTTGATGTCAGAACAGAGCAATAGACGTACTGAAAAAAGAAGTGGGCCGAATTCTTCTGAAGAGTATACCACCCTTCTGGCTTTCTCAGGAGCAATAATGCAAGTGATAATACATAGAAGCCAATGTTTTAATAAACTTTGAGGGTTTCTCCTGATTTGAAAGGCAAGATTTCCTCCTTTCACTTAAAGATCCTTCCATTATAAAATGATAGGTAGATGATTTTTGCTTTGGTTAATCTATTAACACATAACCAAGAGAGAAGAAAGACAGGCCAATGAATTGCAGAGGTTATTATATATATATATGATTACACCATATTAAGTTACGTAAAATCACTGTACTAATATGATTTCAGTTTTAAGTTATACACATAAGGTATTCTAAAGCAGCCTGAAACAGACCCTGATGTCTAAAGTACCACCTAACTCCCATGCTCAACAGAGAGGCTCACACCTTCTTCACTGTTTGAATCACTTCCCAACAGTAATGGCCTTTGTATCTCCAACTCCAGATTGCATCTTAACCATCCAGTAACTGCAACAACTGCTCAGCTATTAAATGACATAGGAAAACACTGCACACATTTTTATCATCTTTTCGAGGAACTTAGCAGCTGTAAGTGATAAAGAGGTACTTGTGCAGTGCAGTCAGACAGCTCTTTGCAAAGTACAAGCAAAGGCTATTTGGTCGCCCTCTTAGGACAGGCAGTCCATGCCTTCTGCGAGTCCCCTTCTCTCTTTTCTTTAGAGAAATCCCTTCAGTAATTCAATACTGCAATATCTTTCCAGTCAAAGGAGTTAAGTCAATTGCTGTGACAGACATCTAGGAGGTTCTCCACCCAAAGGACTAACGGCACGAATTTTAGCACAAAGTCGGTGTGAAAAAGCTACTTCAAAGGAACAGCAATACAACCCGCAATTCTATAAACCACTTGAAATGATCCCTCTACACATTCATTGGACTGAAAAGGGGCATGCCATTGTATACAACCATTCCTGGCCTTAAGGCTGCTTTCTGGCCTCTGAAGTTCAATGCGTGGCCTTAGGGAAAACAAGAATGTTTCCAAAGGAGAGACAGGTTTTTTAAATGTAGCTGTCTATCCAGTCATCCTCTTGCAGATAATAGAAGGAGTCCTACAGACTTCTGTTTGCTACTTACGAAGAGGTTNAAAAAAAAAAAAAAAAAAAAAAAAAAAAAAAAGTGTGCTTAGTACTGCAGAGAATTTTGTGCTAGAAGAGATACCTTACAGAAAGCTGATGAGAACGCCTTGCAAAACATGAGTGTATTATCTGTTAGTCGGTAAAGTGTCAGTATATACTTATTTGTGCTTTTAAGAATTTACTTAATTTGAAAAATGTGTTGCATCTCTGCAAAAGAGCTCATTTTCCTTGCTAAGGTGAAATTTACAGATGCAGTGCATCCAGCAGTAAGTCTACACAGGCTGAAAAGAAGTCAGGATTATACAAGCAGATTTCTTTACGCCTATAAATCTGAGAAGAGAATTTAAATCTGAATGCTGATTCCCAACACTTGAGCCTGAATCAAAATAAACATATAGCTTTTGGAATGTACTTACATACAAACATAGACTCACAATATTTCTAATTTTCTAATTTCTAATATATCTGAATCTATCATCTCTATCATTTTAGAAATAGAACTTGATGTAAAACCAACTGTATTCTAAAAAAACTTATTTTGCTACTCAAGCTCCAAGAGTAAGAACATCTCACAGATCTTAAGCCTGTTCAAAAACAATCACACAAACAACCAAGATAGAACATAGGTTTGGTATTATTGCCACTTCAGTTACCTGTGCACAACTACACTTAAAGCCAATTACTCTGTGCATCCAGATAAAAAATGCCTGTAGAGTTCTGATTCTGATTCTCTTTCAAAAGCACCTTTATGTTGGAGATGTTTAAGTCCCATCACATGTACCAGTGTTTGAGTTTAGTTTGGATTAAGAGTTTTGAAGGGAATCCTTCCCTCGTTCACTCTGACTGTGCCTCGTTTTGCATTACAGAGAAAGCCTAGAGTGCACTGATTTCCTTCCAACAAAATGATACCAAAACTATCCTCCAACAACTAACTCAGATGACAAGGCCAGAACAGAACTTCAGAGAACAGAACTTCAGCATCAGCTATGTGTTTGGAGAATAAACAGAAGGGAAACAGAACATTACTTCACTCAAGTAGAGTCCGTGATATACACACAAATGTACTCGATTCAAAAAAATTAAAGTGACATTAGTAGGCAGCAAAGACATGCAAAATTGCAATAAAACCTTCTGTTGTTTGAAAAGCTCTAAAAATAACAAATGACTGTGCTGCTAAGTACCATAAAAGATAATGGGGTGGAAGTAAATATTTCAGAACTGTTAGGACAAGAAAGGGAAGAGATACTAAGAGGATGGCTCTGAAAGGAAAAAGAAAGAATGAAAGAAAAAAAAGCACCTCTGAATAAGTCTGAACCATGCTTTTTCCTTAAGCATGCTCAAAGCAAAGCAGATTTTTACTCAAGGATGCCATTAAGGTCAGTCATTAAACATGCTGTTTCTGCCTTTTTAGTTGAGCTCCTCTTTGATTCTTTGCCTGCTGTTTCTTTCCACACACATACTGCATGGGGAGGTTTCATTCAGCAGTGTGAGCGCAAAAGACCTTTATCAGTTGACCATACTCAAAGTTGCAAAACAAACACAGCTGCCAGTGTCTGCATGCTCAGCACGGTCCTCTATATCTGTGTCTCCGAGGGTTCAAAACTGGGGTTCAGTTGTACACAGAGTACAACTGAATAGAGGCATGAAAAGCTCAGCTGAGCCCCCATGCTTGCTTTTACATCAGTGCTTACAACACAGATGTTAGAGGAGTCTAAGGAGCAGAAGTTCCAAGTTTGTACTGGCAACTGCTTGGACAGCATCTGCTGACACAGTGCCCCATAAAAGATCTGTGTTACCATAAATAATGATCTAGTCTTCTTCTACAGGCTCCTGAAACAAGGTCAGTAAGAAACTAATCGAATATTTCTGGGCTGTGCAAATGTAGTACTTGATAATGCAAGAGATACAAACTTTTAGGAAGGCTGCATCACTCAAGTCAATCTCAGAAGACAAAAAAAAAGGCTGTAGTATGGATGCTTTGGCTCAGCTGGCTAACTTGTCTTACTCTGGTCCAGACTGCCTAATTCCCAATCCCACTGGTGATCTGGCCTTGGGCTTGTTTAAGCAGTGTATCTATTGATTTTGTAGAGAAAAAGGAGGGATTTTCTCCTGTCTTGAGAATCATCTTCTTCCTCTGACAGCAAGCATCCAAATCAACCTGCAAGAACTAGTTTTGTTGGGTGGCTGAGAAAGGCAAACTCAGCAAAGAACTCCTCCAGGAGCAGGCAGAGATAATTAGGATGGCAGTGTTTCATCTGCTCACTGATTACCAAGCCATTTCAACACCATTGTTCTAGGAAAGGACTGCATTAAAGGGCTCAGTTGCTGCCCTGTGTCAGAGGGCAAGCCAGGCTCTCCTCATTTCATGTTGCATGCTTTGATTGCTTTCGAATTAAACTATGCCTCGGTGCATTCCCCCTGCTCAGCCACACCACAAATTCCAACACAAACAGCTAGAAGTAGGGATGCAAGCCTATGGGAGACTGAACATACTCCAGCTCAGGAAATATACCTAAATACACGGGTTTGACATTCCAGACTACCCTCAGACAAAACAAAAGTTGCTACCTTGCTTTACACAGTACCAACAGTAAATGTTTCTCTCTTTATTACAATAAATAAAACCAAAATGTTAATATCAATAATAGAATTATTGAGCTTTAGCCACTAATCAATTTTGAATTTCATTTGCAGTGTGTCTGTGAAACAAAAACAATTATTTGGAAAAAACAAATGGTGTTCTAAGAGCTTCACCTTGCCATCAATAAAGATGAAATGTACTTCCTAAGTGCCTCTGTTCCTGCTGAAATGTCAACTCCAATCAAGTGAAAGAAAAGAAGGTTATGAGGAGTCGTCAACATGAATTCACTGAGGGGAAATCATGCTTGACCAATCTGGTACTCTTCTGTGACGTCATGACTGGCTGGGTAGGTGAGGGGAAGCAGTAGAAGTCGTGTACCTTGACTCAGCAAGGTTTGTGACACTGTCTCCCATAGCACCCTCATAAGTAAGCTTAGGAAGTGTGGGACAGATGAGGGGACAGTGAGGTGGATTGAGAACTGGCTGACTGGCAGAACTGAGAGAGTTGTGATCAGCGGTGCAGTCTAGTTGGAGGCCTGTAACTACTGATATATCCCTGGGGTTGGTGCTGGGTCCAGTCTTGTTTAATATCTTCATTAGTGACCTGGATGAAGGGATAGAGTGCATCCTCAGCAAGTTTGCTGATAATAAAAAGCTGGGAGGAGTGGCTGACACACCAGAAGGCTGTGCTTCCATTCAGTGAGACCTGACAGGCTGGAGAGTTGGGCAGAAAGGAAGCTGATGAGGCTTAATAAGCACAAGTGTAGTCCTATATGTGAGGAGGAATAACCGCATGCAGGTTAGGGGTTGACTGGCTGGAAAGGAGTTCTGCAGAGAAAGACCTAGGTTTCCTGCTGAACAACAAATTGTCCACGAGCCAGCAGTGTGCCCTGGTGGCCAAGAAGGCCAATGGTATCCTGGGATGCATTAAAAAGAAAGTGGCCAGCAGGCTGAAGGAGGTGATCCTTCCCCTCTACTTTGCCCCAGTGGGGCCACATCTGGAGTGCTGTGTTCAGTTCTGGGCTCACCAGTTCAAGAAAGACAGGGAACTTCTGGAAACAGCCCATTGGAGGGCTACAGAGATGAATAGGGGCCTGGAGCATCTCTCTTATGAGGACAGGCTGAGAGATTTGGGGCTATTCAGCCTGGAGTAGAGGAGATTGAGAAGGGATCTTATCAATGCTTATAAATATCTGAAGGGAAGGAGACAAGTGGATGGGGCCAGGCTCTTTTTGGTGGTGCCCAGAGACAGGACAAAAGGCAATGGGCACAAAGTGGAACGTGGAAAGTTCCATCTGAACATGAGAAAGAACTTTTTTACTTTGTAGGTGACAGAGCACTGGAACAAGTTGCCCAGAGAGGTTGTGGATCCCCTTCTCTGGAGACATTCAAAAACTGCCTGGATGCTCTCGTATGCAACCTACTGTAGGGATCCTGCCTTAGCAGGGGGTTGGACTAGATGATCTCCAAAGGTCCCTTCCAACCCCTCTGGTTATGTGATTCTGTGGAATGTTCTGCTTCATAGCTGGGAGCTCAGACACTCCGCTGCTGCCCTCTCCTGCTCAGTGTTCAGCCTGCTGCTGCGAGGAAGAAAAATAGCAGTTGGACAAGCAAGCAAATGATATTTCTTCCTATAAAGTTGGAAAACATTAAATTTTAATGTTAGTTGTCAAAATAAACCTAGATTTGATTTTACATTGAGAGTGACAGAACCTTAATATACCCACAGTAGCTAATACAGCACTGACCATCCCAAAGACTAAATAGAAAATGCTTGACTGAAAAACCAAACTTATCACATTCTCTACTTGCTTGCCAGCCTCTTCTCTCCTCCCTGTTGTGCCATTCAGTGGTAACTGAGGGTCTGAATGAGGCCTGCATGGGCACCAACACTCCTTGCACCTCAGGGCAGCCTGTCAGATCTGCTGTGTTCACAGCTGGACTCCTCTCCTGATGAATTTGCACAGTAATACATTTTCCTGGGCTTGTCTTGCAAATGGCAACTGTCATTAAAAATCTACCTGGTACTCTGGTGAGCAGACCCAAACCTGCCCAAAGATGGTTCATCGTTGCACTCCCAGATTAACTGAGGGCCCTTGAATCTCAAATCCCTCTTAGTAGATTCTTCAGGTTAATGGTGATGAGAGGTCAGAAGATTCTTCTCAAATGCAGAATTTATTTTTATTGTTGGCAAAAAGGTGCTGTTTTTTACTACAGGAAAGCTAATCTGAAAAAGTAATTTCATTTTGGAGAAAGATGGGCACTGATGCTGTTAACTGAGGATGGAAATAGCCATTGTGCCTCACAATCTCACTGCTTCTTTCGTAAAGAGCACAGTGACCTCTGCTGTCTTGGGAAAGACATCCTGCTCAGAAAAGCAGAAGGAAAAACTCCCCAGCCTTTCCCTGCCTCATCAATTCCTTTCCTTACTTTGTGAAAAAAAATGCTGCATATATTCTTCCTATTGCTTTTTATGTTAAAATAGAGAAATCATGTTGTATGACCATCTGTCCCTACTGCAGAATATCCCTCAGCAGCTCTGGCTGCTTCAAGCATGTTCCAGGGAGGTGGCTGCACTGGCCCCAGGACTGCCTTCAAAGATGCTGACCTGAAGGGTCCCTATATAAAGCAATGATTCACTTTTACACTCATATAAGATGGAAGGGGTTTTTTTTTTAATCAGCTGCAATCATGTCAACAGCCTCTTGCAGCAGAGGAAGAACTGGTATCCATTTGGCTCCATCCTGGGAGCCATAAACAGCTTGTTGACAGGGGTCACCACCCCAAGAGTGCATTGTTGATGAGTTCTCCCTTGCATGCCTTCTGCAGGCAGTGCGACTTGAATTCAGGGAGAGGATTTAAGACAGAGATGTGTTGCACTAACCAGAAACAACCAGAGAAGATTGTATTGCGTCTGACAAGGCAAGATGCCAAATAAATGGGAAATGAAAATAAGCAGGAATTTTGAACTAAGCTTTGCTGCTTTTGCTGCATGTTGTTATGTCTGCTTTTGATGCATCAGCTATTGTTCCCCACGCTGCACCGTGCCAAATCAGAACTCACAGCTTCAAACTGAATACAAACATCACTAATAATACAAGAATACTTCCCATAATTTCACTGCATTTGAACTCCAAAGTGCAAGGAGCAAGGAGGACCTAGGGCCGCTGGGCATGGGGAGGAGATGTGGGTGTGAGATCTTGCTGGCAGGTGAGGAGACGTGGGACACATCGAGGAGCAGCTGGTGTAATGAAGTGGAAGAACTCAGCAGACGTCAGACACAAATCTATAGAAAATACAGACTCAGTAGCTCTGCTGCTTACTAAATAAAATGTTTTTTTTCCTCTTGACTGTTTTCTTGCTAAAGCTCTTTCTGAATTTCCTTTGCAGTTATTTCAATTTTATGGAATTCTTTTGCTTCCTGTTGTTTTCTTATCAGTGCATGTGTGCAAAACTCTCAATAAAGAAACAAAATGACCCATAATGTGGAAGACATTCCAAAGAAATTAAAAGTTTAATATGATCTACAACATAAATGCTCTGTGTTGTTTTACTGATGAGTCAAATATTCTAAATTCACTATTCTTCCTGACTGTTTACAACTAGCTAGTGTTTATTCACAAGACTAAGTATATTTTACACCTTCAACTGTCACTTTGAATGACTGTCATTTCTTTGTTAAATTCCAGCTCTCTAAACTCCACTCCCTTGTTTCTGCCCCTGAGATATACTTCAGGGTTTATCCTGAGCTTGAATTGATGCAGTAGGTAATTTTTGCCTCGGTGCAGAATATTTAGGTCTCACCAACTGCTGGTCTAAAGCATCTTGTTAGGTGGAAACAATCATCAGCTATCTGAATAAATAAATGTTTAGAAATATCTAAACCCTTTGGTCATATGTTTTCAATATTGGTAGAACACACTGTGAAACAAAATTTCTGCTTGCCTAGTGGTACTTATGTATGTGCATATATATACAGATACCAAATATGTTTCGTATCATAACTCCTGAGCTTTGTTTTCTTACTATTCTAATATTTGCTTATACAGAGAAACCTAACTATGACTGAATAAAGAGTTTTCACCTAACGTTATAAAAGCTGGTATTTCTGAATATTTATTTATATATATATATATAAAAATGGCTCAAGATTTTAATGGTTGTACCATTGATGACAGCAAAGAAAGAACACTGGAATTATGTGGACTTACCCCATGTATAGTTTAATAACAGCAATCACTGAACCAAAGTTTGTTTTACTGCTTCCCAAATTACAGATTGTTTACTAAAAACACCACAGCAAGAACCCAACCCACAAGGCAGAAGGAAGTAGGAAAGACGTACCTTAATCCTAATGATACTCTTTGTACCGAAGCCACCCCAGAACCCTGCTTCCTATGTCAGGTCCTAGTGCAATTCAGAGCTATGCACTTTTGATGATGCTAGAGTGCAGACATTAAGAAGTTTAACCATGTGACAAACTTTACTTGCATTAAACGTGGTTTTTCTTTATGGCTAGAGCTGTCACTGACAGCTCTAGCTGAAGATTGCTGTTTACACAGAATTGCGCCAAAGTCCTTCAGTTTCCCATTATTCTGTCAAAATAATATATTCACTATTCAATATCTCCACAAAAAGTGAATGCTCCTGGAATGGCAGAGCTGATTCTGGGAACAAAGACAACAGAAATTCCTTGCTGTTTCAAATATCTTTCAGCATCTCTTGCTTATCTGTGCTCTAACACCTAAAAGCAATTAGGATACTCAAATCTATGTATGAGATTAGATGTGCAAATATCTTACTGTGTCTGGTCAAAACACACTTTGACTTTTAACGACTGATGAGTCATTAAGTGCTTTTAAAACAAGTTGTGGCTTGTAAATAACGGCACCTTGAGCATCTGGAAGCAGCTTTGAGCTCCCCAAGCTCCCCGAAGCTTGAATCAACACGTTTAGCTTTCACCTGAGATTATTACTACTTTTTATAGAGAGCTGGGGTAAACAGCAGGTAGTAATTAAGATATCACAATAAATTAACAGCAGCCATCTCAGGACTGTTGTTCAAAGCCTGTTCAGCTCTCCTATAGGGCTCAGCTGCTCCTTGGATTGAATGCATACCAAAGTGTGTTTCAAATAGAGATAACAGCCTTCCCTGAACAAGAAGGATTCATACTCCCATAGCTGACTTCTGCCATAGTCTGGAAAGAAAGAAGAATTGGCAGAGAAGTGATCTCTGATAGAACAAAGGGCCATGAAGCTCCAGCCATGAATCTGAATGGTTCACTATCTGCATATCTAGCACAGAACGGGAGAAAGTATTTTAAATACATGCAAGTGCTTCACAATTTCTGCTTGTATCAACCAGCGGTCCAGTGGAAAGGCTTATCCTACCAAGCTGTATTGCATCCACTCAGAAAGCAGGGGAAGCACTGCACTGTTACCACCTGCTTGTTGCAGCGGCATTGCTAGGTACTGTGGCACAAGGCACTTTGGCCAGACTCTGCTCTGTCTCTCCCAAAAGGCAACTGGGAAAGTGAAAAAAGAAGACTGACTAATTGAGCCCAGCTCAGCACATATTCTCATGAATTATTACACTTCTGACCCCCACAGAAATGCAAACTTTCAGATGTGCCAAGAACAAATTAGGCAGTCTGCAGTTGGGACTTCTCCCTCTAGACACTAGAAACAAGCAGCTTGCCAGTGCTGGAGAACACAGAGATAAAGATTCCCTCCTGAAAGTCTCATTTGGAAAATTCAAGGCTTTATCAGAATGAAGATAATACTTTTTTTTTTTTTTTTTTAAAGTAACCACATAACAGAAATAACAATCTGAACTTCCTCAAAGTTCATGGTTTTCCATTTCCATTGCTGTGTCAAACGCATGCTCCTGGGGGCTCCACAGTACTTTAAAACATGAGGAGCTTCCATTTCCACTGCATGTAGGTGCTGGAGGGCTCCAGCTGAAGAAAGCAATTTTCATGTTGCTCTCATGTATGCTGCTAATTCTCCAGTATCACTTCATCTGCCAGATACAACTTGCCTTTCTCCTTCCATGGCGAAATGAGACGCATATAAACAGAGAATGTGGAATGTGATTTTTGTTTCCAAAAGCAGCACTGAGCTTGGTTCTTCAAAGGAAAGAACCAGAGGTGAAGTATTAAGGCCCAAAAGCTGTTTCTCCCAGAGCTGCTTGGACATGCTTCAGAAGAGGGGTAAAATAGGCTTTTCAAAAACGTATTTTTCAGAAAAGTGCTAAGATTAATTTTTCTTTTAAAAAATCGATATATTTGTGGGCACACATAATGGTGGGTAGAGTTTTCACAACTGGTTAAAAAAGTCAGACTCTTAATCCTGTGTAAAGAGAATGGCAGTGATGTGACCTGCAGTGCAGAAGTATGGCAGCAACCAAGAATCAAAGCATTTTATTTCCATGTAGAGCTAACTTGAGCTAAAACTAAAATTTCACACCTACCTAGACTTTCATACATAAAGAAAAACATTGTCAGAAGCGATGGTGCTCTTAAATTGTGTGATTTACCTCAAGTTTTAAAGGAGAGGCAAAATATTTTGTTTTTCCAGCTAAATCTCCATGCTGCTCTGCAATGGCACTGCTGATCACCTAGCTCATTCCTGCAGTTCCAGTGTTGTTTTACAGGATGGCCATTCCCGAGCAAGCTGTACTGTGCTGTTCACTTGGGCACAGATAACTCAAGTTAATTCAGCTGTCAAAATACTGCCAAAGAAATCCGAGATCAGTGGTGCAATTTCCTAATATTATCTTCCCCACTCATGTTTCCTTCACTTCTGGGACAGTAATCGAGTACATACTCTATAAACCTTTCCTCCATGGACCAGGTGGGAGAGAAGTGGCAAAGGTAATCAGTAATATCACACTTCAGCATGTCTGGAGAAATTGAGGCACACTCACATGAAATGTCTGTGGCTATTTCTGGTACCCTGCTTGTGGCTTTTTCTTTGTTTTTCATTTCTCAATTTTTAACCAGTTAGTAATCTACAAGGGAGTTTTCTATACTGATCCATTTCCGTTCATGTAAAAGCCTTACGGCAGAGCTGTAGATGAAATGCAAGTACATTAAATGGAGAATATCACCTACAGATAATTGATTGCTGGCTCCTTCTTTACTCTCATTGCAGAGCACTGTTAGGACATGGTTAATGCTAAAAAAGTCACGTTCACACTTCTCTACAGTGTTGATTGATGTAGTTCCTTTAGCTCTCTTTTCTGTCACAAATCCCCACACCTCAGAAGCAGAGCAATGTTGACAAAAAGTGCTCAGGTCTAAAACCAAAAATGACCGGATTATTTAGCACAAAGAGAAATCAGCTTGGAGAAAGGACTTCTAGCTGAGACACAAAGGATACTGAGTTTCTTAAGCTTTCCATTTTATGTTAGAAAAATGCAGCTGATGATTGCTAAATGGTATCCTTCACTCAACTACCTGTTCCTTCAAAATCTCTGCAATCATATAAATAACACTGGAGCTATATTTTGCTTAATGCCGGTGAGAAGAATTGCCTGCAAATCGTTGCAGCCCTAAGCAATCAGAAATCATGAAAAAGCCTTCAAAAATCCATGAGAAATTTTATATTTTGAATTCTTTTCGTTGTCTGTTTAGCCTTGGGACATTTAGGGTTAATGTTTTCAAACTCTCTCCTGCAGCTACAAGGGATAGAGATTTATTCTGCCAAAGGAGATCCTCAGGTAACAGCCCAAGCCAAGCAGCTGATGTTCAAAGAGAAAATTCAAAACTTGCCATGGGACATGGGACAAGCAGAGCAGGGATGATTGAGGCAAGATCTACAGAGGCACCTGAGCCTGCCCACACAAGCACCAAGTGCACACCAAGCTGACACCTCCTAGCAATGAGGACATGAAGTAGGCAGACAGAAAAAAGCCTTACTTTCATGCCAAGGATCTCCTGTAGACAAATGTATTCTCAGATGCATTCCTTCCACACACACCTACTCCTTCCTGTTTCTGATCTTAGGCTGTGTAAGGTATGGAGGGGATGTCAGAATACCAGGGCTGCTGCTGCTCTGAGAAGAATGCCCCAACAGCTGAATGTTATTTATGTCCACACATGCCCTTCATTCACACTTGCACTGAAGCAAAACCACCTTGCTGTTCCTGCTGAGCACTGTGCAAGGTTTCACAGGTCAAGGCCAACACATCCTTCTCATGCGTTCAAGGAAAGAAGTCCCAAGACTTTTACAGTAAGTAAGATGATCTCTTTCCTCTGCGAATGGCAAGTCTGTAGCTATTCAATTCCACCCAATAAATGTAAACCATATGACCATAAAGTGAGGGAAAATGCAGCTATAGTTTACACTGCACCTTTTCCACCAAACACCTCTCCAATCTCTGCATGGGGAAAGCTTCTTTTGTGAATGTCAGATCTGTTTGCTACTTGGGATACTGCCAGAACAGATGTGGCCCTGTTTGCAGGTCCCAACATAGTTGTCAAATCTCTTTTATTTTGTCCTTTTTTCCTTGATTTCTGAACCTTGCATATTTGTTTTCCTTCACAGACTTTCATGGAAGTGTACTTTTCTACCTGTGAATTCTACTCGTCCCCCCTGTGCTGGCTCCTAATCAAAATGATGGCACCTGTACAAAGCCTTTGCTCTTTTCAGGAGCACCAAGCACTGCTGTCACTGCTCATTGGGAGAAGTTCTCCTCTGAGCGGGGCCCAACCCAAACCAAAACCTGAAGCCCAGCAGTGGCTCTGTAGTCCAGAGCTGCATTGTCCTGGAAACTAGCTGCCATATCTGAGAGAAGCACTTTCAGTGGCTCATGGCACAGCAGGAAAGAGCTGGAGGGCACCTTTTTCAGGGGCTGGTCTGAAAGAGATGCTCTACGGTATATCTGCTAGCCTGTAGTCCTGTTAACACCAACATAACGGGAGGTCTTGTGCCTCTGAGTCTACACGGCTGCCTCTAAGTCACCCAGCGAGGTTAGCTTCCTGTACCCCAGAGATCTGCTTTCCAAATCTGTAAAAAGCTGGAGATTAGACTAACACTGCTGGTCTCCTAACAGTCTTTAAACACGATGTTCTGAAATGTCCAAACAGCTATTAAACTGCTGACTCAGGGAAGCTGGGATGGCTGTACCAAGGGATATGCTGTGCTTTTTAGTCCCTGTTCTGCTGCTCTTCTTTCACCTCCTAAACCAGATACTGAGCTGGCTAGGTCTTCCCTTCTATCGAGTGCAACTGTGCTTATAATGTTAGTTAGCTCCCTTACAGCATCACCTGGCAAGATACAAAGCACTACCCTTGGAATTGCACAGTGGGATCCTGCCTCCACCAAGCTGCGCTAGCTGGCTAGGCTGGACCTAGGAACGGAGCATGGCCCTCCTGTCAAACTGTCTTACCCAGGCAAAGACATCCCCTACATAAGGAATCTGTAGCCTGTTGTCTTTCCCAATTTGCATGGTTGTCATCATTTGCATTGTGTTTTTGCAGGCTTGTCCTTGCCACACAAAAGGTCTGCTCTTGCTTCTCCTGGAGTCAGCGGGAACTCTGCCATCAGCTGCAGCGGTAGCTGGACCAGGGCCAAATGTTAGCCACTCTGCTTCCCCTTAAGTCATTCCCAAACAATACTTCTTTGATTACATATCAAGCCTGAGGGGTCTTAGCTATCTTCTAACCCTCTCCTTTATATCTCCAGTATCTATGGATTCCATAGTGTAGGCAGGAACTGTTTGAACACAAGGGCCTTAATCATCAAAAGTACTTTTCTTCCCCAGCCACGTTTTTTCTCAAAGAAGGTTTGTTACTAATGCCTTTGGGAGCAAGATGGGAAAAAATGAGAAGGAAATGACACAGGTTTAAAGGGAAGCTAAAATAAAACACACTAAGAGTTTCTAACAGTTGAGAACCAATACACCTATAAACAAATTAGAAGGGGAAAAAAACCCTGCTCACATTGAAAATGGGCAAAATGGGCTAACTTTTAAAATATACATTGGATGCAAATGTGATGCAAGCCAGAAGTGTACACTTGGCTAGGTTTTCAAGTTGTTTTGCAAAAGAAGGTGGCAAATAACATGGTGGAATCCTATGTATTTAGGTAACTGTACAGTCACCATAGTCATAGAATGGCTTAGGTTGGAAGTGACCTCAAAGATCACCTGGTTCCAACTCCCCTGACGTGGACACGGTTGCCAGTCACTAGATCAGACTGCCCAGGAGCCCATCAAGCCTGGCCTTGAGCACCTCCAGGGAAAGGGCATCCACAGCTTCTCTGGGCAGTCTGTGCCAGTGCCTCACCACCCTCAGAGTGAAGAATTTCTTTCTAACATCTAACCTAAACCTCCCCTCCTACAGTTCAAATCCATTCCCCTTTGTCCTATCTCTATCTACCTGCTTAAAAAGTTGGTATCCCCCTACATGTAAGCTACTTTCAAGTACAGGAAGATTGCAATGAAGTCTCCCTGGAGCCTCCTCTTCTGCAAGCTAAACAATCCCAACTTCCTCTGTCTTTCATCATAGGAGAGGCACTTTCATTATAGGAGAGGCCCTTTGATAATCTTAGTGGCCCTCCTGTGGACCTGCTCCAACAGCTCTGCATCATTGTTGTGCTGGGGACCCTGGGCCTGGATGCAGTACTCCAGATGGGGCCTCAAAAGGGGCCTCAAAAGAGCAGAGTTGAAGGGGGACAGCCCCCTCCCTCTCCCTGCTGGCCACCCCTCTTTTGATGCAGCCCAGGATACCAATGGCCTCCTGGGCTGCAAAAGCATGCTGCTGGCTCACGTCCAGCTTTTTGTCCATCAGGATCCCCAGGTTCTTTTTGGAAGGGCTGCTCTTGAGGAGTTCATATAGCAGTTCTAGCAAGTCTAAAATAGTTTCAACTGAATCAAAGACTCTTCTTAGACTTCTGAACACTAATTGTGTTCCCCTTTAATACTCTCCTATGAAAAGAAGCTGTACTTAGACATTAAACTTTCAGCCACAGAGAGAAACTGTACTGTGTATGGTTTGAACTTACAGGTACCACTTGGCAGAGGATAAAACGACTCCAGAAGACAAGCTTCTGACTCAGAAGTCCAAATCAGGACTCTGCCCAAATTGCATCCTGCAAATAGAGCCGTAATGACTTGAGAACTTAAACACTGAAGTTATTAGTACTTTTAAAAACACAGAGAAAACCAACTCTGCTGAAGAACTGAAGAGCTTTATTACAAATAGGACAAACTATGGATTTCTATGTACTTAAGATAAAGTACACTTTTACCATCCACATAAGACAGATTAGAATTTCTTTTCAGTTTTACCAAATGTGCTTGCAGTGAAGACAATTTGGCTGCCATGCCAAGTGATGTACAAACTCCTCAGCAGGCTGGGCTTACAAAAGGGGAGAAAGGGCTAACAGAGAGTGTCACTACAAACCAAGCAGCTAGCAAATAAACAAATAAATTCAATACAAAATATGTAAAAGAATTCTGTTTGAATTAAGAAGTGGCACTAGGTTAGGTACCACAACACATAGCATTTTGCCAGATTTATCTCATTACATATTCTTAGGGTGATTTACAAGGCTATGAAATAATCAGTGCTGATATGGGCCAGCAATATTTTCTTGAAACATTTTGGACATGACCTAGTATTGGGGGCTACCATATGAAACCATGGAGGCTGCGTGATGCAATAAATACTTTATTTATTTCATAATGAAAACTCTTGCAGGCTGTATTAAATATATGCTGCCCTGCTCGATTGGTTGCCTTTGATAACATTTTACAACACACTCCAATGAAATAGGAGGTAAAGCACCCACTATTCTCATCAGCAAAGCACAACAGAAAGTTCAAAATGAAGAAGGAAATATGAGATGTATTTCTATGCAGCAAAATTTGGGCTTTAACTTTGCCCAAGGAATGTTTTAGGAATGCCACTGGCCTGGCCAGACTGGATTTTTGGAAGATTTCACTGTGATGCAGGACTGGAAGGGAAGGAGGTAAAGGAAAAGAAAGCAAGAATCACAGAATCACAGAACTGTAGGGGTTGAAAGGGACTTCTAGAGATCATCGAGTCCAACCCCCCTGCAAAGCAGGCTCCCTACAGCAGGCTGCACAGGTAGGTGAGCAGGCAGGTGAGCAGGCAGGTTTTGAATATCTCCAGAGAAGAAGAATCCATAACCGCTCTGGGCAGCCTGTTCCAGTGCTCCGTCACCCTCACTGTGAAGAAATTCCTTCGCGTATTGGTGTGGAACTTCCTATGCTCAAGTTTATGGCTGTTTCCCCTTGTCCTGTCCCCACAGACCTCTGAAAAGAGGTTGGCCATGTCCCTTTGACTCCCACACTTAAGATATTTACAAACATTACTAAGATCACCTCTGAGTCTTCTTTTCTCAAGGCTGAACAGGTCCAGGTCACCCAGCCTTTCCGCACAAGGGAGATGCTCCAGGCCCTTTATCATTTTTGTGGCCCTCCCCTGGACTCTCTCCAGGAGATCCCCATTTTTTTATACCGGAAGCATGATTGAGAGAGAAAATAACTGTCTATACAGAGGTGGCTGAAGCTACAACAACATCCAGGAGCTGGATTTGGGATATTTTTTCCCTTGATATCCACTTTGACACTCTACAAAACAAATCTTTTAGTAACTAATTCACAACGCCTTTCTCAGTAAGCCAAGTCCTCTTTTTTTCTGGTTGAAATTCATGGAAATAGAGCCATCAGTCTCACCAGTCGCTGCTGGTGACACTAAACCACATCTCAAGCAGGGTTTCTGTGCTGGACTAGCACGTGTATTAGTGCGGGTAAGGCCCTGAGATGGGCTCTGTGCAGATCACCCCACACTTCATTCTCAACTTAGTTCTGTGCCAACCCTGCTGATAGAACAGGGACCATGTACAGACAGGAGAGGTGAGTTTGCTCCTCCCACCCTCCTCAAGCCCTCAGTGCACAGCCACATCTACCAGGGTCTGCACGCTTTGACACAAGGGGAGCTGCGTGGAGCTATGGGTCAGCCATGGGATTGCTGAAAGCCAGCTCCTGCGCTCCAGGCCCTGTGCTGCAAACACATAGGTGGCCTCAGGTGAGTCTATCAACACGTCTCCGAATTTCCCCATCCAGGGGAAAAAAGCCTGCTTCATGGAGGCACTATGTGCACTAAGAATCTGATGCTTTTACAGCACATTTTAAAACATCATGCACATGGTTTGCCTTCTGCCAGTTCTCCAGTTTCAATAAAGAAGGCCATACAACCTGTGCTCAGTCAAGGCCACTTTAAACCAGCCAGAGTGTGCAGAGGGACTTACACAGCAACAAAAAATGAGAGTTACATTCAAGGTGTGATCCCTAGGGTACATTTACCAAACATACAGCCGTCTTTTACTGCTTCTCATAGAGGTTGAGGAATAATGAGGTGGGTTTGTTACTAAAAAACATTTCTTTCTGCTGCAGTTTTAATACAAATTTGTACTTCAACAAGGAGTATGTGAATTTGGCTCATTTAGTAACTGAAAGCTGAGCTACCAACAATCTCAACTACAGCCAAGCAGATTGCAGGCTGCAGCCACACAAATTCACAAACAGCTATGGCAAGAAGCATCAGAAACTCCATCCTGTGCAGAAACTCCGTGCTTGCACTTGTGCTGAGTAACAACTGCCCTGCTGAAAAGGCTGCAACAGTGAAGCAGAGCTTATTTCTCTGCTTGCTTATTCAGCGTTTACCCAGTTCTGTTCAAAGGTAAAGAGAAAACATCAAAACAATTGGCAAAGCCCTTCTCCAAACAACCTGTACTTATTTTAGCCAGTCTTAAAGAAGTAGGGCAATTTGGCTTTAAAGGTGAGGTGGTGCAAAGAGTACAGGGGAGGGCACAGCTGTGAAGAGACGCACACATTCATGTGGAGCTCTCTTAAATATTTGAGATATAGCACTACAACAGCATCTTCCACAGTAAACGCAAGAAAGATTTCAGATATCTAAATATGATCAGGACATCTCTTAGTCCAACATGAATTATTTTCTCCACACCCATATCTCATTCTAATTCATACTCTCTTTTTCCTGCTGTAAGCCACATGTCAGTAAGCACGCTATCCTTCAAATTCCTCTGTATTCCCCCCCTTTCAAACTGGTACAGCAGAGTGCCAGATCTACTGTTAGAAAAATCCTGGCATGACTACATTATTACTTTAATTAATCAAGCCTTCACATATAATTAGGGCATCTGGGAATAATGTCACAGTCAATCCTGGAAGAAGCCCATGCATACAGGATAGAGGATTTACATATGCCAGAAACGCACTTCCTCTGCAACCCTTCAGTTTAGTTATGGGGAAGCACTTAGAATATCTTTGAATATTCTAATGAAAACGTACTGCCTAGCTCTAGACTTCTCTGTCATAAGCAGTACATAAATTAACTCAAGTATTTACTTTGCACTTATGGAGAAGTTAACATTTTGGTCCTCAGGCTCCATTTATATTGGCTGTAGTTCAGAAGTCAGAGCCCCCAAAACACTCTCAACACCTTCATGAAAACAAAATTATGGTAAAATTTTCCAGGATGTTTCTAGAAGGAAAACCCATGCCTTCATTCAACAGGAAGGCATGTTACTGAAGCCCTAAATGCCTGATTGATATTTTGTATTTAGAAATAATTCATGAATGTTCGAATATACTTTTTCCTAAGGTGGACAAGGCAAGAGGTGAGAACAGGGCTATAATTTTACGTGTTTGCTGTTTTGACAATTAGAACAATTCAGTTTCTGTTACCAGAGTACCATTGTTAAGTGCTATGCCCGCTATAAAACCTTCATACTAAATCTCTGCACACCTTATGAATTTCACTATGTCTTTATATCGAAAAAAATCTCAGATTCCTTTAATAACAATAGCAAATAGTTCCAGCTTTCCACAGCTGCAGAAGTTTGCTATCCCTAGAGATTCGCCATGGTACAGCTCTTGCTTCCAATCAAAACAGTGACAGAGTGGCCGTGATTTACAGCCTACAGGGGTTTGATTAGGGAGCAGCACACTACTGAGCAAATATAAAACAACCAGGCTGAATTTTTAATGTGCAGTGCTTTCTACCCTCACACCACCTTCTCCTGCTCCTCCCTCCTGCCCCCCAAAGAAGCCCAATACAATTTCCTGCCCCAAAGTGAAGGGAAATGGTTGCCAGTATTTAAGATTTTCTTCCTTTGTTGTTGAGATTTCAGTAACAACATTTGACCCACAGCAGAGACTGGTTCTTTAAACAGCTTTATCCTTAACATTCTAAATAAAAATATCTGCTCTGTTACAGTAACAGAAGTGCAAAACTTGCACTGCACCAAGGAACATCAACTATAAGGTTTGGCATCAGGCTAAAATGGCTTTCAGGTAAAAGTGGCAGTTTTTCTTACCGAATTCCTGAGACATAAATACTGAAGAAAAATGAAAAAGAAGATCATTTATTTTAAAAACAGCTATTTGATATATGAAAGGAACATTTGTATTTTTGTTCTCAAGCAAAAAGTCTTGGCAGACTACATCTTCTTATTTGCATCATGAATAATGACTGCCTGTGACGCCTTGTTGTTGTTCACATCAAATTTGCCTAGGCAGAATGAAATTGGAAACCATGTAGAAGAATTTTCAAGAATTTTGATTTTATGGGAAACTAAGGCTTAAGACAGTCTACAGTATAATATAAAGTTACTCACAATAGGCTGGCAACATTTCGAAATTTAACTAGCTGCCAAGTTGTATTTTCTGGCATTGAGGTTTTGCTAAAGTCTAGCAACCTCATTCTGAGAAAGTTCCATCTACTGCGTAGGATTTGAGCAGCAAGAGAATGACCTCAGTTTTCTTCAATAAAAACATAAGGTAGAGGAGTGCGAGGAGCACAAGTTCTAATTTTGTTGCTTTTTATCCTTTTACTACACATATTTGACTGGAGACTGGAAAAAGACAACAGCAGCTCAAGGGTCTGGGCTTCTGGAAACGTGGGGATTTTTTTTGTATGGATGGTTATTTTTGTTTCTCTGTTAAAAATGCTGGTAGCTACAAAAAAAAAAAAAAAAAGAGAAAACCGCAATGATGCTGTAGTGATTCACCACTTGACAGAGATCTCAAGCCACAAATACAAACTGCACATGAACATTTTATGAGTTACAGGGTCTATCAGTGAAAGATTTGCAAATGTTGCATTCCTTTTTCTGTAAATGCAGAGACTTACCTGGTACAGGAAAAAAAATAGTTATGTTCCAACTCTTAGCTGTAACTCTAGTTCTAAATATGTGGCTTAAAACTATTATCATCACACACGTTACATATTTAGTAAAAAGCCTGGGGCTATTTGTCTATATTTAACCTGATAAGTCAATTTTTCATTCTAAGAAATGACTATTTGAACAGTCACATTTTCCACCTACTTTTTCTCTCTGGAAACAGGACCCAGTCCTGTAAAATTGTTTAATTTTATGCAATTTGCAGTCCCTGCAATCTTTAGAGAAGCTGTTTACTTCCAATATGGTTATACAGTAAAAACACATCCGCATTTATGGAGTTAATAGCCTTCTTATTAATTTTACTCAGCCCTTTTTTTTTTTTTTTTAATAGAAACCTAATGAAAACCATGTTTATGTGCTCAAAGGCACAGAGGAAATTCATTACTCTGAGGAATAACACACTCCACAAGTGAAATGAAAGTAATCTTATTTATGACAGGAAGGGGCCTTCATGAGACTGCACTCCACCACACTTGGCCTGATACTGGCCGCACGAAGGAAGCTGCAGTCAGGGACCAACTGCATATGCAAGCCTCCTCCCAGTACAATAAACACACTTGCGATTTAGCCTTTCAAACATTCAGGATCAGCTGAAGGGGAAGTGTCCAGCTATTGCATTTACTACAAACATGTCACAATTGCATAGGAAGCAGGAACAGCAGGGGCACTCAAGATTCACTCCTTGCATGCAGCTTCAGCGTTCCTCTGCACCTCTGGTGGCACATCCTGACACCCATGGCCAGGCTGCACCCTCATCTGACCTGGTACTTGGCATTGGGTTTAACAGCATCGGCGCAGGGAACTGAGATAGCCACGTTTGGTGGCTGCCTTCTCCCTGGGGGTATTCAGGGTCAGGCTGGACGGGGCTCTGAGCAACCTGATCTAGCTGTAGATCCCTTCCCCATTCATTGCAGGGGAGATAGACTAGATGGTCTTTACAGGTCCCTTCCAACTCAAACGAGTCTATGATTCTATGATCTACATGCACTGGGCTGCAGGGAGAAAAAAGAGTGTTATAAATCCCCTCCCTGGAAAATCTTCAGGGCTGAGGAGTGGAAAGGCAGAGGTGGGCTGTGCTCAGAGACACTCTATGCTCCACACAGCCAGGTGGCCTCTGATGCAGAGAGGGGAAATTATGAGCTACAGGAGATGCTCTGCTGTCCTACCCATCAAGCCATGCATGTGTCTGTGTGCATGGATGTGCGTCTTCATTTGAAAGAAAGAGAAAAAAAACTTTCTTGCAAAGAGGGGAAGGGGAACAGTGAGAAGGTACTGCTACATTTATTCATAAATGAGGCTGCATCTTGCTCGTGAACAGAACTAAACAAAAAAGAAAAACGTTTCTTAGTGCTGTGAAAGTCAAACCCGACATTCCTCTCATTTCTGAAGACTTTGAAAGAGCTCTTTCATTAATGTGCAACAAAATAGGTGCCTCCACATGCGTTTGTGAGTTCTGTATCTAAACTCACTGAGTTTCTTCTCTGAGTTGCCTGAAACACAAAAGGAAGGAGAACCACCATTGACGCCAAGGCTTTGAGCTAGCAGTGAGACCTTCTGCCCACAAGAAGGCACTGTTTGTTAACAAATAGAAGCGCGATGATCCTTTCGGAGGTAATCGCCAGCCTTTTTTGCTCCTGCTGGCTTTTGCTAAGGGCCCGGCAGAAGATCTGTGAGGTTTATCTAACGTCATGAAGGACAGCTGCCTGTGTCCGACTGCAGATGTTTGGCCAGTTGAGGCTGAGATGCTTGACCAGCGTGTGAGATAAGCTCTTTAGCCTTGCACAAGGAACTAACTGATATTCTTGTTTGTCTTTTCTCAGAAAGTGACTTCCACACTAGAACAAGCTGGACAAATTAGAAAGTTTAGTTAAAAAAAAAAACAAAAAAAAAACACCCTATATTTAGCCATTCCTTTGCTATATTCCTTTTGCAATTACCATCAGTTTGCATTTGTTTAGGCACATCACTTTTTCTAAACGTGATCTGAATTCCTCTTCTGCTTCCACAACAAAACTATTAATCTTTTGTTTATCACATTACACTCAGTTGTCATGGAAATTAATGTGCTGTTCAAAATTTACTGGTGTGGACATTTCTGGATCACATACGAACAGGACAGGGCAATACAGGCAGAGTATGCCTGTTAAAGATAGCTTGGTACATGCTGAGTGCATCAGAAAAAGATATTTTTAAAGAACGTAAAACTTTTAAAGCAGGTAAATAAAAAGAAGCCTCATCTTAGCCTGAAATGTTCTCCCAACAGGCAAGCCTTTAAATCATACACAGTCTTTCACTTGCAGAGAAGATTGCTCAATCTGTTGTCTAGATGTGAAGCTGTCAGGCAGCAGAGCAGAGCCCAGGCTCTTCTCTTCACTCAGTGAATGATCTATTTGCTGATGGAGATGAGCAAGGGAGTGGGCAATCTCAGCAGTGCTTTTCTACAGCCATATTTTATTCCCCCTTTACACAAACACAGAAAACCAGGAGCAGCTGCTCTGAAGAAATGTGATGCTATTCTCTATGATGTCTACATGTCTCAAAATTCTGGGAAGAGCCAACATTCACCAGGATGGCACAGCCAAAGGCCAGCATGGAGCAGTGGTGGTACAAATGGAGTCACTGCAGACTCGCAAGATCTACTTTCAGGTAGTATGTATCCTGAGACTGCTACATGATTATGGATAAAACACTGTCTCAGCCTCATGAGCAAAATGATGGATAGTGCCAGACATCCATTTGAGTTGGGGGAGCTGCCAGACTAGCTCCATATGATCTGAAGATGTTGTACAGAGAGATCTGTTGACATTATCAGAATCGAATTAAGTTGAACTGGCAATAACAGCAAAGATAGTATATGGAACCACTTGCTGCTGCCTCCTCTCCCAGACTAAATTAACTGCTTCCCTGCCCCAGCAGAAAACTGCCTGCCCATGGCTCATGCATCCTGCCTGCTTCTGGCTGCCAGACACAGGGGCAACTCCATCTGCACCTTCTCCCAAGCTCATTTCTCCAAAGCATAACCTATGCCAGTGTTCTCTGCTCAAAAAGGTAACGTGGAGATGCACTTTGCAATAAACATGTTCCAACCCTCTCAAGAGATTTTCAGAATTATACTTGACAATGGTTGCAATGCCTAAGTGTGCATCCTTATGCATGCAACTGATGTTAAGCATCTCAAAACATTAAAAATGAAGAACACGTTACTGACAATGTCATCTTTAGGACCCACATCCTGCAGATAGATAGGATCCAAAGTATCAGCCCTATAAACTACCAAGGTGGAGAGGGAACCACGGAGCAAGTGTCCTCTGCAACACAGGATGCCAGCCTCAGTGGCAGACCCCCACCAACCATCTTCTCTCAAGGAAGAGAAGTCTAAACTTACACAAAAATATTCCTCAGATACTCTGGAATGCATCTGATAAATACATATTTTTTTATTACTATTTCAAATTATACGAGAACATGTATCTGAAGGGCAGTATATCCAGTAAGCATTTGCAAATCAAGAACTTGAGGCCTACCGCTTTCAAGAAGGAGAACTGCTTCAGCAAAAAAGTTTTATGTTACCACTTGGGCACCAGCCTTGCATCCGAACTCAACACTGGAGCAGGGCCATGGCTTGTAAAACCTGTGCAGCCTTAATTCTCCAAGCTACTGCTCCTCAGCAGTAAGAGTACCATTTATCTTCACTTTGATGGGTTTCTGTGTTAACTCATCAAAATCAACCACCAGGACACCTGGATTCTGCCAGATTTTAAGCACACATTGAGATATCTAGACTGAATGAACTATGAGAACACTAAAGTGGATTTAAATATGCCAAGTTATAATAATGTAGAAACACAGTAAATCAGATGTGATGAAGAAAGTTTGAAGCTACACAAAGACAAATGTAAGGCTGGATTCTTTCATCCAGCAAGGTTATCCTTTCATCCAGTTAGGTTACCCTGCAGCCAGTGAGCTGAGGAAAATGCCCTAAATCAGGAGGAAAAATTTAACTCAGGAGCTTCATTTCACTCTGCATTAGTTGTCTGTCTCCCTTGGCATAAGGGAGATGACCCAGCCAGGACTTTGGAAAAGTGGGTGCTGTGAAAGAGCCTTTTCTCAAGCTGCAGTCAGTTGCACTGAAATACAAACAAACAGACAAGGTCCTTTGAGGTACTCCCTCACAGTAGTACAACATCTGATTACAACTTCCAAATGCTGTAGGGTTTGCAGGTTTTCTTCTCTGTGCCTTTCCCAAACACACACAGCCGTGAGGGTGATGCCAACCACAAGCTACTGGCACCCTTTTAAACTCCCATCAACCCCTCCATTAACTGAAAAACAGAGAGCCTTCCAGCTAACAATTTCAATCCTACTATTTTCCTTACAGTTAAAATAGGCATTTCCTGAAAGCAGATCTCTGTGTTATCTGTACTGAAGATCATATGTAAACTCTTGAAGAATATTGAGGAAATATAAATATAACAAAACTCATGCCAGTCTGACCTTGCTTGTTAATAAGTATGTAGAGCATATGTTCATGCATAACTCTGAGATTGTACTCATACAATCAAATTAACCTTTGGACTGTTGGTGTTTAGCCATAATTTACTGCATCTCATTTTCAATTGCATATACAGTGCTGCTAATACTACAGAAATACTACCCCATAAAAATTGTAAGGACTGATAACAAAGCTGATAACAGAGCAGAATATTTCACTTCCACTACAGAATATAATTAAGTATCGTTGTATACCCATAATCAGTTGTGTCTGCACGAGAAAAAACGTTCTTATTTGCAGCCCTCGCTAAAGCTCACTCCAGAAATATCTCAATGGGGGTGGAAGGGATGAAGCAGAAGAGGGAAAGGAAGAGACAAGTCAGTAACTATCCCCAGACAGTGATTTAATTTAAAAGGGCAGTAGCTGGGGCCACTGCATTGTTCCTGCGTTCCCCAAGTTAGTTCCACACTGCTGCTAATTACTGCTTGAATGCAACGTGCTGCGCAGAGGCTAAAAAGGTCACGTCTCCGAAGGCCCCCTGGCACAATCCTGCTGAGCACATGGAAGGCAGATCCCCGTTCCCACTCCATGCAATGAGGGGTTCAGGTGTGCCTGGGGGGGCCCTGCAGAAGGCCACTCCATCACCTGCCCCACTGTCATGGTGATGAGGCTTGGCAAGAGCTCTGCTTACCGCACACCAGCACCCAGAGCACATAGAGCATGAGGAGACAAGGGAACTGCTTCAGGCTGGGCTGTTTGCTCTGGGCCTCCATTACCGCTGACTGGGCCTAAACATTAAACCAAAAAGTGGGCTCTGCCAACAAGTTTTCCCAAGAGTAACAAACGTGGTAAAGACTTCCAGCAAGTCTCATTCAGGGAAAGGCTTTTCCTTACGGATTTTGACATACTATTTCTTCTTTATTAATCTTAATCTCATCCCACTTCATCTTGAAGCTTGCTGTTGCGTACCTTCATGTTGTTTTTATACACCTTGTGAATTTAGAGCTATTTATCTGTTTCTCCTGTCTGCTCTTGCTGGTGAATACAACAACAACAACAACAAACAACAGACACTTTATACCAGTGAGATTTCACATTACTTCTGGGGATAAAAGATACTGAGAAACACTGTTCTTGGTTATAGCTGATCTATAGGAGTACCCATAGGTAATATTGCGTGCCAAAAATGAGTGCCACAGTCTCTGCATGGTGGTACTCATATTGCATAAATAACCATTTCATTCCACGTGAAGTCCCAGTCTCCTCTGTGACCAGTTCATCTCAATTTCAGTCTCAAAAAGAAAAGCAAAACGCTTCTTTATTTATGAATCATAGAATCATTAAGATCGGAAAGACCACCAAGATCATCTAGTATAACCATCAACCCGTACCTGGGACATTTCTAAACCATGTCCCTCAGTGAGATATCTGCCCTTTTCTTGAACTTCTCCAGGGACACCACCTCCCTGGGCAGCCTGTTCTAGTGCATCATTGCTCTTTCTGAGAAGAAATTTTTCCTAATATCCAACCTGAACCTCTCCTGGTGCAACTTAAAGCCATTGCCTCTTGTCCTGTTGAAGAATTATGATAGCAGAAAAAATTATAGAGGCAACAGAACAACAATTGTGAATGGTGTTTCTTCTCACCCCATAAATGCTGAGCTGGTCTTCCTTTGGCACATGCTGTGTTAGCTAACAGAAAAGGAAATCTTCTATCATCTCATTAAATAAACCCAATTTTACTGCAGTTAATTCTAAATTGATGAATACTCTACCAGAAGATTTGATATGCTGTAATTAACTTAGAAATTACCTTGATATAAACTCTGTGATACTGTTAAAACAATCTTCTATAACCAAATTCAGCATTTAACTTTAAAATATTAGTTCAAGGAGAAAGAAAATTCAAAAGAAACCCAATAAACGATTTCCTTTTCATATAATCTTATTTTTACCTTTTTGACATGCATTGGGGAATAGCATAGGAACTTCTGTCCAAAGCAATGCATTACTGCATGAATTTTGCGATAAAGATGTTGTTTTAATTGCTTGCTATTACTTCTGGAACATATGGTAAACTAAGGTATGTGCTTAAATATGATGCTCTCAGCACAAAACTGTGAGGGTAAATCTACAGTGACATGTTGCAAGGAGGACAGCTGTGTTCCAAAACTTTTGGGAATGCAAAATGGGCTTCCAGTTAAATTGGTGCTCAACACAGTTGAAAAAAAGTTGTATAATGTTTTTCTCATTTCTTACTGAAAAATAAAATAATGCGCATTGCATAGTATTTTGCTTCATCTGTAGAAGAAACTTCAATGGAGTTGGGTTCCTTAAAAAATTGCTGTTTCTTTCTGTTTATGTAAATCATCACCATCTCATTTTGTTAAAATGAAGACCTCAGAGCCAAGAGACACAACAGATAGCCTGCTGTCCTGTGGTGCATCTTGGCACGAGGCATCTCAAGATAGAAACCAAACAACACCTCTTGAAAAGTGGTGCCAATACAGCAGCTGGAACCCATTACAGAGTGGGACAAATCTTGTCTAAACAACCGAATGCCAGGATCTCAGGGTACAAGATAAAGAAGACTTACAGGACAGCGCCATATAAAAACATGAATCTTCATGTGCTGTGAGCCAGGGTTTTGGGATTTAAAAGAGGTTTTTCTGGCTATTGGAAGCACTGCTATCATTTAACATGTTGATATTAATATGAAAGGAGATATTCTCTTGGTAACCTAGCTTTGGATTGTGAATGGTCTTTTGGGAAAAAAAGAGCAAAATACAGACCAAAAGTACATCACAAAAGAAAAAAAAAAAAGAAAAAAGATCATTTTAAAGCCGAAATAATCCAGGGAGATGCTCATTTCATGCCTTCACAGATTTCAGCAGTAAGTGAAAGTGGTTTTTGTGCTGAAGAATCCGATGGCTTTCTTTCATTTATTTCTCTAATTGATGGGCAGACCTAGGTTTCAGATAACCAGCTCCCCTCTCTTTTTGTCTATTAGCGCAACAGGGTTAAAACTGACTAATTCTTTAAGTTGCCTATAGGTTGTAAAGGAACTCTTTAGTTTCTTTTTATTAATACAGACAAGTCCAGTTGAGAAGTACTCAACTCTGCCACAGGTTACCTAGAATGGGGAAAGAAAAAAACACAGCAAGAGAGATCTATTTTCATCCCACAGCTAGTAAAAATCTCCTAATGCTGCTCAGGAAATGCAAATTATACTCCAAGGTAAAACTGCTCTGTATCTCTGTTCTGGCATGACAGGTTTGCAAGCATTTTCAATAACTATAAATGAGCATGACTAGAGATAAGTAATTCTGCTCTGAGGAAATTTCCTAAGATTCCTAGAAAGGCTTCACTCCAAGCATTTAAGCAAGCTGAATAGCAAGAAACATGTAGATGACTGGCTAATGTTGGAAAGTAATTCAAAACTTATTTAATAATGGTTTGGAAGAGAAAGATTTCCATTAGGGAGTGTGAGTTAAATAAGGTCTCCAAAATAAGCAAAGAGCACCAATTTGCTCAAGAAAAGCAATCTGCATCTTCATTTCCACGTGTCCAGGCTGGAGTTTTCCTTATGCAAAGCCCTTCCTTGTGGTGGTTCCAAGGAGTTGCTACGTAAGGGCCACGTCTGGACCAGCTAAGGCATGTGATGATTGCTTGCATTCTCCTGTGGGACAGACATTGCTCTCACAGAAATATGGTGAAAACCACCCCTCCCATGGGATGGGATGGGAACAGGTCCTGACTATCGCATCCCATCAGCAATTTATGCTGCTTGTCAGGGATGCACAATACTTCTCACTATTTACATGCTGTTCTCTCCTTTTTTATGTGTGCAAAATTTCATGTATGCTCTCATGTCTGATCAATTTGAAGAATTTACTTCAGAAGTCTAATCTCCCTGATGGTTGAGTTTTATATTTTAAGATACACACTATACACACCTCGAGTTTGGTAAGACTGAGACTGAAACTAAGTGATCAGCTACTGGCCTTGTCTACTGCAGATGGAAGGAGATAAGGACAAAGGCTGTTTAAGACACAGCATGGTCCGTGCCCTTGGAGGTTCTGCAGCCATGCTGTTTTACTTTGCATGTCTGTAACAAGCTGGGAGTTATATTCCCTAGTGGAGGTGGTGCTCCAGCCATAGACCTAAATTAAATTAAAGTGAGAAGCACTGTTTGTTTGTGTCTGGGTCAAGAACTGTTGCAATCAGACCTCACATTTCATGAACATGATCAGAACCAGATCAGTTTGTGCAGGGGATGTCAAATATGCCCAGTAAAATAGTTTGGGGCTTTGTTTCTTTAACTTTTTATTTTTTTCTCCAAACAAGAACAACAAAAATTTATTTGATTGCACTGAACAGTTTTTGCAGTTTTCACAGAAAGGATTTTCTAGAAATTCAATCTCTTTTGTAAAATAAACCCACAGGCTAAATCTGAAAATAGTCTCCTCCTTTATGAAAACATGCACGAGCTACATAGACTGAATTCTACTCTCTTTTTGCAGATTTCCTATGCACATTCATTAAAGAAATGAAATTTAGAAGTAACAAAATGAGGAAAAAACAACATAATGAAATAGTGGGAAAACAGTAGTGCAACCTGCACAGTTTTTGTCCGTTTGATTGTGATAGTAGGTTCCTTTACGGTTGTCTTGCGATGCAAAGAACTGCAGAAGCTTCCGAATGCTGAATTCTTTCTGCAAACTTGTGCACACAGCTGTAATATTTCCCTTAGAAATTATAAAAATAATCTAGAATAACTTTCCCTGCATTCTCAATTTTGTGGTAAAGGTCTACTTGCCCATGACCTAGACATTTGCCTATTTGTTAACAGATAGATTACAAACATGCCAAAAGAAAACAGACTGTAAGTAGAATCAAATCAGAGTTAAGGTTATACTTAAAAGAAATCCCAGCATGTTAGGTAATAGTTGTAAAATTAAGCATTCAAACAAACATAACTCAGCCCTACTCTTATTTCATGCAACACTTTTAATTTCACTTAAAGTACTGGCAAACTCATGTGACTTTAAACTTATTTTAAATAATTTTTTTCCTCAATCTCATTTCATGTCATTACCAAAAGGTGTCAAGACCGCTTCTGTTTACATGCTTACTTTCAAAAGTGAGTACAACTGAGTGTAAGGTTTATTAACATTTATGATTCTTCACTTGAAAATAATGACATCATCCCTGCAATTATTTTATTCTTGTTTCATTTTTTTAATATCTGTAAACATTTCTAACTTTATACATTATTTAAAATGTCATATACAAAATTTCCATGGTTTGAAGGTGCTCAGTAACAGCCTTATAGACATACATGTACCTTTACATTATTTTTTATGTGCATATTCACTGCTACATCACAGCAAGTAGTATGTTTCCCAGCTAATAAAAGCTTATAGCTAGTAGACCAACAGGGAACCTCTGGAGCAGCGCAAAACATTTAAGATGAATGAGCAAATCTGGCCCCTAGTACATCAACAGGAAGTTGACTGCAATAGCCGTGCAAGATTGGCATTTACTCGGAGGGAAGACAGAGTGAGTCCCCTTATCACCATGTCTTGGGGCTTTAGGAGCTTGTGGCTGCTTGAGCTCCCCTAGAAATGCTGCCTTAATGAGCAGTGAAGCAAAAGCCAATGATGCTGTGGGGAGCACTGCAAGCACTGACGGCTGAGCTGGTATGTACAAATCAGCAATTAAGGGCAACCCTGGATGTGAATTATTCCAACTGTGACCGCTCCAAAAGCAAACCTGCTGCAAGATTCGGCTTATGTTTAACTACAAGAGACTTAAATTAATATTTTAATTGATAAGCTAATTGGAGAATTTGATTGGTATTACCAGAGAAGTAGTTTGAATGAGTGTAATCATGAAGGCGGCACAATCTTTACTGCACTTGCAAAACAAGGGGGCTCACCTTAAATGCAACATTTTCTTTCATCATTACTTAATGCTAATGTTTTTTGTCTTTTAAGGACATCAGGAAACTTACCAGTTTGTTTAGCTGAAGGGTACAGAAGTTCATATAGTGTAATACTACAACTTGGAGCAGATAATGAGTGTTTATAATACAGCACTACCTACCCACATAGTTCTGCTTTTAAAGAAACATATTTTTCTGGGAAAGACTTCTGTCTGTCTCTGAGCTCTTATTCTGAGATACCAAAACTGACTTGTTAGCCTGAGAGGTTGCTAATGAACAGCCTCAAGAGTAGTGTAAATCTCATCCCAAACATTTTGAAATGCACAAGAATATTTTCTTATTCATACAGTAAAAGCTGCATTGACCAATTCCACTATATGATAGAATCAGATGAAACTTAGTTGAAGGCAATTTTGGTAAAAGTAATGGCTAAAACAGGAAGAAAATATCCAGGTAGTTCTGTCTGCACTGGTTAAGCCTGTGCCAAGAGTCTTTGCTAGTAACTGTTTTCATCTTCAGTTCATCAATTTATATAATTTCTTTCAGGCTTTCAATCTTCAGTCTTCATGACATACAGCAAGACTGCTTCTGAAGCACAGCGGCCACCAAAATTTTCATTATGAATGCTTTTCTAACTTGCTGCAGTCAGTCTATGCTGCTGATTGGCATTCAAATACAGGTCAGGAATAAAGAAAGAAAGTTTTGTCCCCCTGAGCTCCAAGGTTTTTGCCACCAGCTTTAGTGGATTCAGAATTTCAACTACTGCTTACACGCCCTCTGGAAAAACAAAACAAAACAAACTCCACAAGACACAATCTCATTGTTCTGAACTTTGAAAAGATACAAATTGTATTCTACTAAAGTCTTTTTTTTGAGGATATTTAATTGCCCTTCACTAAAGAAGAAAATAAATAAATACAACCCAACCTATTATGAGAAATTAGGTACAAAAATAATTCTAAATTTTTTAAGAAATAAAGACACTAAAACTTGGGAAGCAGCTACACAACATGTATGGTGCATTTTCTAATGTTTCATAAGAAGTTTAACATGTGGTTTTAAAGAAACACATGTGCACCAGATGCACAGAAACAAAAATAAACTTGAGAGCTCAAAGGACCCATTTGAAAGTATCTTTTAGGTCAATGATCTGCAAACTAAGAGTCTGATTCTGTACTCCTTAGTCAACTGCAATCTCCATGTTTTCAGCTGTTGGCATTAAGGTAAGTAACACATCCCAAAAAGTCTCCTAGCAAAGAACCTCGCGTACCCAAGCTGATGGCAGCCGACATTACGCAGCTGGCAGAGCATGCAGGAGGACCTGAAGTACCTGGCTTTGAAGAAGAATGAGGTAAAGGTGCCTACACACAGTGGCTTTTAAGCAAATTTTCTAGTGTTCTAGCACCTAGAACATAAATTTCTAGCCTGCTGCTGTATGAGTAATATGGAGCAGGTCAGTGGAGTTCAGCATTTCCAGTTCAGGTAAATGGATTAACATTTCAGCATCTGTCTAGCACAGTCCTGGAAGGAACATCACAGGCAACTCCAGCCAGCCACGCTGCTGCCAAATCAGTGCTGAATATGAAATCAGTTCAAGCTGGGGCTGCAGAACAAACCAGAGGCTTGCCAGCTGCGGGAAATATAGGAAATGCATTTTGTGCTGTTAAAGAGAAAGGGTGAGCCAGCAAGGGCTGTTCTGAGGGTCAGGCTGGGTCCTGAGACACTGCTGGATGCCTAGGGCAGAGGACAGGCATCACCACAGCACCCATGAGTGTGCAGGTGGTGACAAGGAGGGATGAGGAGCAGAGATGCTGCTCCTCCATTGAGGCTGGTGCAGGGCAGAGCCAGGACACCTGAGGTCTGCCCCAGAGGCACATGATGGAAGGCACTCGCAGCCTGCAGAGCAGCATTGCACCAACACCCATCCTTTGCAAAGCTATGAACTGAGAAAGTTTTCAAAAGTGTTTTGGCTTCAAAATTCCCCTCTCAGACCTCCCTTGATCCAGGCTTAGTATAAACAAACATGCTTTCCATCAGTGAGCAGAACAATCTCAGGGCTAATTTCTTCATGCTGTGAAAGTCAAAAACACTGAATATTCAATCTTCTGTTAAAATGTAAGATAGCTATGAGCAGGACCACACTATTCTCAAACAGATCTTGCTTACAACCTTCAGTTTGTCAGACTCATAGATCCTGTATTTTTTACTGTAACTTTAGCAAAATTCTTCTCACCCTGTCAACTGAAAAAGTCTGCTTTGTTTCCTTCCATGAGAGCATGAAATGGTATTAGTTCTATCACCAAAAAAGAGACAAGAGGATTGTTAAAAGTGCCTTTTCCATTCTCATAAAATTTTGCTTTCAGACTTCTTACCTCAACAGTAAAAAACCAAAAAACCTAACAAACAAAAACAATATTTAAACATTTGTTCCCATGTTCTAGAAAGGCATTTGTGCAGCATATACCTTTCACATATTGCTACAAATTTTTTTGTTTTATAATACTCACAGACACTCAGCAGTTGAAAGGATTTAAGATTTACAGTTCAAGCTACAATGAAAATAGAAAAGCAGAGTTTCCTGGAAACAACAAACAATCAAACAAATGGTAATTAAAGGGTTTAATTATTCTCTTGCTGCACTGCTCTTCAGAAAGCCTTTGTGATTGCATATTATCAGTAGTAACAGACATGAATTGCTGCTTAAGTAATTATAGAAACACAAAGACGCAGAAAGTTATTTCCGCCAGCAAATGATTATTATAAATCATACTTTTCATTACATATTCCTCCTGAGCACACAATGAGATCTTATCCATTTTATGTGCCTGTACTGCGCTCCAGCACTAAGATAAACGAGGCCAATATCCAAGCTTTTTTGCCCATTCAGGCATATGGCTGCACCTGTTAATCAAGAATAAATGTCTAGCTGACCAAAGGCTAATCTACAAACAACCAGAATACAAACAACCTGGGCAGAGATAAGGAACTGAAAGCAGTTTCAGCTAACATGGGATGTGGAGCAAGGTATGTCACACCAGGAGCTGAGCAGGTACCAGAGAAGGAGAACCTGGCATTGGTGAAGAGAGATGGTGGGAGATGTCATCAGCCACACCAAGCCTACATCATCAAAGAGCCCACGTGAGCTGCCAGCAGCTCAGTGTAGACCATATATAAATGTATGGTGTTCACGCTTGTCTCCAAGGGCTGTTTAATGTTTTTGTTCCCTGCGTTCCTGCATGTCCTACAAATAAATCATCGTGCACTTAGGTAACGTGTCTGGCCTCCCCACTTTCATAACCCCAAAATATTTTTATTGCCAGCACTACCATACGATCTAGTTGAAGCACTATCTGCTTCTTCCAAATGTGGTCTTATTCATTTACCACTTCCACCTTGCAGTCTGTATACGCTGCTTGTCACATATTTGCTCCTTTCGCCTAAACTTTACTTCAAAGCACAGAAAAAGACAAAAAAAGGCCGCCATAATGACATACCACGTGTTAATCATGACACAATGTTTTTTCAGATTAGGAGATGGTGATTGAACTGCACTTTTCTGTACCATGCATGTCATTGTAGCTTTAGGTATATACGAAAAAAACCTCCTCCCTTCTATCGTGAGCTTTTGCTAATTCATTTCAGAATTTTCAGAAGAGGAACAAGCACTTTCACTGAACCCAGAGGAGCATTTTCAGCACTGTTATGCTACATTCACTCTCAGCTGCAGTTTCTTCTGGTGCTCAGATGTTTGAGGTTTTACAGACACGACGGCAGAAGTACCACTCTTTCTAAAACTGGGCAGGTCCCAGAACACTCTTTTTGTGGTCAGAAAATTGCTGCTGCAACTGGACAAAGCAAAGAAGAAAGAAACCTACAGCTTGTGATGCCAGAGCAATTTCGAAAGTTATCCCTGTTGATTTTTTACTTTGTGGTAACAGAAAGGAGAGGTTGTCCCAAGCACTGGGTACCCCAGTGCATACATGGCAAAGACACAGTGGGGAGTGGTTATTTTACTTTCTCTTAGTTCAGAGAAGTTCACTACACAGACACAAACTTCAAACAAAGATTGTGAATTTCTATTTCATAGATGGAGGGAGAGCACAATCACTATAATCTGTACAATACAGCTCACATATCCAAGACCAAACACTTCCAAAGGTAGCAATTTAGGCGGTACGGAGTGACTCTCCATGCAGGCACAGGCAGCCTTTCTCACTAGCGGTTGGGACGCTAAGCTATCTTGTAGTCAGGAGCGGGTTTGAGGTTGCACTGAACACACCATACAGAGTTGCCTTTAGCGATTTAGTTGTCATGTTTTTTCATAGATTGTACAACATATTAAAACAACTTTTCAGGTTTAAGTAGCCACTTTTTCTGAAATGTATAGCTGACATTTTGGTTGCTTTTTTGTTGATACAGGTGACAGAAAAGTCATTAGAGGCAGGGCTTTGGGGCACAATTTTTATGAATATTGGGGAACTAACTGAGATTGTAGAAGGCTAGCACATTAAAAATCTTGAAACAACTACGTTCACCCATTTCAGAAAGGAAAGAGAAAGAACAAGAATGTAGAAAGGAACTATACTTAAAAGAAACAGGCTCAAAATGCTAAGAAACAAGACTATACAAGGTACAAAGACCTGAGGAAAGTCACTGTTTCCTTAACAACACAAAACAAGACATGATCATAAATTGCCCTATAAAGCAGAAAACCTGGATGAACAGAAAGAGCCACTTGGCTAAATCACGAGGTCTCCACTGACTTCAAAGACAAAAGTCACGGGAAACACAAATCTGCTCTGACTACTAGAGATGAAATACAAGCGCATAGGGGCAAAATCAAAATGCACAAAGGTGGTTGTGATGTCCCCAGAGAGGTACAGGAAAAGAACGTTTGAAAGGAGGAAAAAGTGAAAAGGGGAAAGGAAGGAAGGAATTGCAAAGAGATGATAATCAAAATTAGAAATACAGTTAAACGAAAGGGTAATCTATCCACAGGTATTACTGAGAATGTTAATGAATCTAATGCCTCTTTGCTAGGAAAGATAATATAATTGGATAGTTAGAGCTATCACAGACAGACCAGAGGAAAAACAGACTAGGTAAGTTAAGATGTTCTTGTGTCAGCTGGGCCAGATGAATTGCACCTGAGAGAATATAGAGAAGCCAATGAACTAATCACAGACCCTTCAGAGGCTTTCCTTGAGGAGGTATGGGCAATGACTGAAGTTTTAGAAGACCAAGAAGAGGCAAGCACAGTATCTGCCTTTGACAATGGGAACAAAGAAGTAGGTCAGACTCACTGATGGTGCCAGGTTCCTACAGGAAAAGCAGGATTTGCCCCTAGAACTGCAGGCAGGGGCAGCATGCAGAAGGAACAGAAAGTTATCCTGCCCTCTCCTTTGCAGTGGAATGGGCTCTGTGCCAGCGCTGCTCCTGTACTCAACTGCTGCACTTGAAGAATCACGTGGAAAACCTGTGGAGAGTCCAGAGAAAAGCACCCCATTTTTAAGGACTAGACAGACAGATATCTGATAGAGAACAGCTTAGGTAGCACTGATCCTGCCCTGAGCCAGGGCGCTGCACTGAGGGATATCTCAGGTCCTGTCAGGCTCCTTTTCCTGTGGTGTGCAGGACCTGGGACTTAGGGGTATGGTTCTCCTTCCCTGACTCTGGACACAAATGTGCACATAAACACGCACACTCCTTAACGATATCTGCCTAACAGAGAGATCAGTATACAAATGGTGCTCTGTTTTACACATCCTTAATTCAGCTTATGGACCTTAACTAAGCACATCATACAGAGGAGAACAAGGAATTTAGGCCATTCCTTTATGCCGCTGGTGAGAAAGGACATCAGATTGCAGCTAGGATTTCTCCCCAAGATGACCAACCTGTCCTAAATGGGAAAGGAACACGATATGCCAGATGCAGCTATGTCTAATAGTTCCAGATGTGCTCCTAGTGAACTTGGCAGTTAAAAAGCTGGTAAAAATTTGTCAATGTTGTAATCTAGCTAGGGGATTTGTCATAATGAGGAATAACTTTTACAGAATGTTCCTGGTTCAACCTGACACGTTGATAAGCACGGGTACAGCAAGAACACTTGTCCTGCCTGTTTGAAGTTTCTGCCCACAGTGAGGACACATGTGAGCTTGGAAAATCATTTAAAGGACTTTTGTCTAGCATACTGAGAAGATGAAATAGGGGATACTGTTTTGTAAGACGGTTCTGAAATATTACTATTCAAGAACTAGATGGAATAGATGATCTCAGTGGTCTTTTCCAATCTTAATGATTCTGATTTGACACCAGAAGTCAGGAAAAAACATTTCTAGTCCTGGTATCACAGCCATTCTCTTTGTTATCTTGGATATGTTATAGTCTCTGCTTTTGCACCCGTGTATTTAATGGGTATGAAAGCAACTGTCAATCTTTGAACAGAATTCTGGGGTGAAACAATGGAAAGAACCGAGTCCAAGCCCTGCATCTAGAAAATGGATTTATCCAAGGGTACTATTGATTAGCTGGATATTTCGGTATCTTAAAAACATGAAGCAGAGGATGAGATCTTCCTTGCTACACTAGCATTATGTCAATGACTAATGCAGCCTAAGGAATCTTATAGCTCCTCACCTTCTCAAGGAAGACTTGCTGCTACAAAACTGTGGCTGATTACTGTAAGACTGACATTGAAGGAACCTCCTCACAACTGCTGGCATATAGAAAATGGTGGTAAAATAGAGGCTGACACAGAAATGTTAAACAACTTTATTCCTCCTTCAGCAAGTGCTGCACTAAATTAGGTATGGCTAAGCTTATTTTGCTTATGCCAGAGGACAGTTTCATCCACAGAACATTCCAGCAACTAGAAAGGCAAAACCAAATGCAAAAGTCACTTGATTCAACGGAGTCGTTCTTCATCATGTCTTATCTTCTGTCTCTCGTTCTTAAGAGCAACTGCTACAAATTGCATTCAGTGTATTTCCATTCCCTGTTTTGGGAATTTTGTAATAAAGCACAACTTTCTTTCTTGTTTTGGTCAGGAAAAGTTAAAAAAAAAAAAAAGAAAGAAAACAGACACTAATATTCCTATATAAATACGTTAGGTAGAAATATAGGATTTTAGACATGAAAGATGCAAAATTCCTACAAAGCAGTATTTTATTTTTTTTGGCCAATAACTATAACAACAGGGAGAAGGATGAATAAAAGGATGCATGTCTGACACAGATGGGATATCTGAAACTCCTTTCTTCAAGTCAGATGTAGCCAGGGCATTCTGCTAGAGGAACTCTCATGGTAGTTGGGGGGGAATGGTTTTGGTTTTCTCATTAGTAAGGGGAGATGATTCTCAGGAGAATCCTTCATCTCACTAACTCTTGAAAAAACAACAAAAATGGAGCCCTTAAAATGAGAGAAGAAAGAGCTGTGTATGTTTTTCAGCTCATGGTAGATGGCAGCATTCTCTAAGGATGGTGACCATATGCAAACCCACAGAGGCAACCAAAATTATGGGATAAATTCTCAGCTGGATTAAAACAACACAGATGGTCTATAGATATGGAGCTACACCACCTTATTCCTGTTAAGAATTTGCCAGTTGTTACACACTGATGTATCTGTCCACCTGAGTGGTTAATAGTCTTAAAACATTCAGACACTGTGATGACAGCTCTGAAGAGAAATGGAAATTGTGCTATTTACTTGAAAGCTCATCATCATTACTTACGTGAGCAGCATCAGTAGTGTGCACTCTGGGACTTAAGCAAAACTGCCTAGAAGTGAAGCCTCAAAGTCAGTAACTATCTACTGCTGTTGCCATTCCAGTATGTGAGCAAAGCTGCAGCCTCTGTCTTTCCAGTTTCATTTAATCTATTAATTCCAAGTGTAAACAACACTGAGAGTAGCATAATAACAATTTTAATGGTAGGCTTTGTCCCCAGCTTTCTATGTAATGAAGTGAAAGCAGTATCTAAACATTTTCGGAACTGTGACTTGCTATCCTGAAGGGAACACAAACATTTCCAGTACCTATAAATCTTAAAATGGGACCAGGATGAAAGTTTGAGAAAGAAAATTAAGAGACAAAAAGGTCTACATGGACTAACAAAACTAGCTATTTGGAGCACAGCTGCCAACCTTGTTGTAAGCAAGATTTTTCAGGTGATGTAACTGTCAGAAGCCACAGCTTCGGACAAAAAGGTCTAAAACAAGAAAGGGAAGATATAGTAGAAAAGACTGAGGCCAATATGATGTTCAAACTATAAAGTGCACAGCTCCTTTGAATTGTTCTGACCTGGCTCAAATAACCTAGATAGGCAGAGGACTTGAAATTGCACAGGAGGGAGATGGAGACAGAGGTATTCCCAGCTCAACCTGGACCATTTACAGAAACATTTCTTCTCCCTCCCACTTTTTCTTTAGCTATTTTCAGACCAAAATGCCTTTTTCATACTCTTGCCAAAAACATAATGACTAACATGCACGCCAAAGCCAATAATTAGCACATACAAGCAAAATCACAGAAGACTTATGCATCTTTTTTATGGGTGGGCCCTACAGAACAGGTACTGTTCCCCATGTAGTTAATTAGATACAAAAATGGATGGTAATCACTGGATCGGTAGTTGGTAGAGTTCCAGTGCTCAAAACCACACAGTTTATTGGGTATACTTAGCTTCCATGTTTCAGATGATTGCCAAATAGTGGCTGGGCTGCCTTTTTCATCAATTCAGGCTGAAATATCTGCACATTTTAATACGCTTACTTTTTGGTTTTGATATCTTAACATAAATTCTGAAACATGACACTGTTTTCAGTCTTGAGTTCTTTTAACAACATATACTTTAAAGTTGGGAGGAATATGTACTTAATGACCATCTTGAATTTTGAATGTTTTTCGGGCCCAGCACGTATTGTTTTAATAGAATCTGGAGGTTCACCACTTGGGCCAAAGAAATATCTTTGGAGTTATTTGATTTTCACACAGTTCGCAGACTTTACAAAATGAAACCACAGATGCTGTAGGGTTGCCATCCTTCTCTACAGACTACTGATACAAAAAATAGGTCAAATGAGAACAAAAAGATGCTTCCAACTTGATAAAAATATGAAGAAAGGTATTCATGATGCTTTCTGCAAAATAACTTCTCTTCATTATCAGAACACCATATTTTTTAGTCTCCATACTATAGTGATCTACTCTTTAAGCCTCAGTACTTACCCATTTCCTGTAAAAAGTGTGTTTCCATCTATTTCAAATATTTTAACCTTGACAAATATAAACAATAAATTATCCATCTCCATTACGTTTCTATTCTCATCATAAGAACCACCTTCAGCATCCTTTTGTCTCTGATTGCTGGAAAACAGGATGGTATGTCAGGGAAGGACCACTTCAAAAAGAGCTGGAGCTGCTCTTTCTGTTCCTTCTACTGGCCACTACCAGAAACAGAAACAAGGTGAAGCAGTGCTGTGGTCTGGTAGCTCTTCCTGTTTCTTTAGGATTCTTAATGATTTCAATCAAAAAGAAAACAAAACCAAATAAAATATCTTTTATTCCCGTACAGCTTTGGCATTTCCAAAGCACACTCTCAACACTTCTTACAGTAGCAATGGGTGTACGTTTTACAATAACAATTTTAAACTACAGAAAATTCTACAAATACGTAAAACTGCTGAGTTCAGATGTTCACAAAACCTGAGTCACTAGATTCCTGAGTAAGAACAACAGATGTTTTCCATTTGCTTCTGTGCTACTGTATTTATTTAGCTACCCTGGTAAGAGCAAAATTCAAAAGAAAAAGGGAATGTATGGTAAAACCAAGCAGGAAATCATGAGAGCTGAATCTTTATCAGAAAAAGGCTCCTTTGCTTGAGGAGCTTTAATGCCACCATCTCTTTATGAAGGAAAACCCCAAACATATCAAAATACTGAAAGTAACAGACCTTTTTGAAGTTCTGTAAGCACATACATTAAAATAATGGAGTAAAATAACCCCTTCATAATGTAAAAACAAAGCTATGAGTTGAGTTTGACACATTATCAGTATGTTTTTAGCTTACAGCAAGGTCAGTGAAATGAAATGACAAATACTGGGGGGGGGGACAGGAATCCTGTGAAGGAATCTGGCCCAGCTATGTGTGGTTAAAGCAATTTAATTACTTAAGGGTGTTGTGTAGTCAGTCAGTCTCTATAGCATGGACCAGCAATCAATTATTTCCCTTCATGGCGTTTTTATCATGCATTTTTGTATTTTGGTATTAAAAGAAAACATAGTTATTGCACTAACATTTTTCAAGTGATATATTAAGCATTTTTGACATGCTCAGAAAAGCATGAACACAAATAAGTTTGCAGTTGCCATAAATTTAAAGAAAATGGAAGTGAATTTTGATCACTTTATGGAATTTTACTTATACAAATAAGTTTGTTTAAATGATGTATTTTGATTAATTTAAAATATGCCCACTTAAAGCACAAAATATTCATAAAGGCTTCTTACATACACCCACTTTCCAGGGTCTGGAAATAAAGCCTTCCTTGCCTCCCAGCATCTCCCACCCCACCCCTCTCATCCATCCAACTCTGCCATTGCCATGTTCTGGAGGAGCCAGGGAAGCTGGATGCCCTGTGTGGGGTGGCTGGGAGGTCACTCAACACCTGATAGCTTCTATTCTGCACTCAGGCTCTTTGGTTTAGACAGTGGGGTGCCCATCCTGGGCATCCTATCCCACTGCAGCCCAGGAGAGAGGCAGCCAGCACTCACATCGGCATCACCAGACTGTCCCAGAGTAACAGCTGAACCTTTAACAAACTGCAGTCAGTGGATGCAGTCACAGAGCATATCTGTTAACAGACATTTTGCAGCAACTAGAACTAATGAATGAAGATGCATTAGAGCATGGTGTGCATTATCTGCTAGCACAGCAGCCAAACGGTACTGCATCTCAGTGCTGCCTTTTCCCAAGTCAAGTCTGTCTTTTCTTTGATTCACTTTTTTTGTCAGGTGAAAGCAACACCTGTCACTACCATTACCAACAAAACCTGAGCAGCATAGATAACAAAGTTGCACATCTGCTTTGGATGTGCTTAAACAAGAAGTGCTGGGCTGCTGAGTGCATTTTAAGTGTTTTCATGCCACTTCCATTTTATAACACAGTTACCTCAAATATCACATAGATACCATTGGATTCATGGTACTTGACACTGAATAAGAGAAGAATGCCACAAAATGTAAGCTCTCACTCTACCGTAGGAAATATTTAAAATTAACTTCACTTGGATTTACGGGTTTATAAAGAGTTGAACTACACATAATTACCCAAAGCTTTGCCCTAGGATGTCATGCTTGCTTTACTTTCAGAATAGGGTATCTATAGTGCCTAAAATGAGACTATACAGACAAAAGAAAAGTCATTTATTTATCCCTAGCAGACATGTCAAATAGAATGAGAAGACAGGAGATGGTAACATTTTACTCCTAAACAATATTTAATATTTAGCTCCTAAAATAGCCAGCAAAGATGAAAAATTGACCTGAAACCTCTGTATTTATATATTAGTATATGAAGCATCATCCTGAAATCTGCCATTAGAAAGAGGTCTGCCTCATCAAAGTTGATGGGAGATTAACAGTCAGAACCCTTGAGTTCAATTTTCTATCACTTCCATCTTTCTCTCATGGAATGGGAACGTTTAAGAGCTGAACACTGACTTTCTATTTTCATCTTTATGTAAGATACTATCACTGGCAAAGCTGGAGCAGAAGAAAACTCCTCTTATACCTCAATTTAACTTCAGACGGATGTGCATGGTACAAAGCCAGTAGAGTGATAAATAGTTTTTGGCAGCTCACTCTTCCTACCTTGAGTTGTATTACAGTTTATCATCGGGGCTGGCCATTCAGCACAGGAAACAGGGGAAGCAGTGTAGCGTCGTCTCAGGCTATATTCACAGATACTTCATAGAATTCCTTGGCAAAGAGTCAGCAAGTACTAAAAAGCATAAAAAGTGGCTTTATTTTGAGAACAGACATATCTCAAAAGGATCCGCTAGGAAACCCAAGAGAGGGGAAGCCTAGGCTGGGGTTAAAATAGCTAGTTTATTCACTTCTTCACAGAGCACAATAGCTTTACTGATTCATTCCACAAGTCATTTGCTAATTTTGCACCTTGGAAATGTGTATGGACACACATACAAATTAACATTTGCAGCAAAGGCACATGAAATGGCTATTTCTCAAAGCAAATCCCAAGGAAAACATTTTAGTGATCTTATTACTATTTGCAATGTCTTCTTTGACAATATTGTAGCTTAAGAGTCCAATTCTGCAACCATTTCTGCCCATACCTCACAGCAGCAAGCTACTTCAGTTGACAGTTTGTAAGAACTATAGATGCAGAAGAGGATACTCAGTAATCTGCAAAGCCATTACCCTCCTAAGAAAGCAACAAATAAAGATAGATTCATAAAAACACCGTTATTTTCCCCAATACTAGACCTTAACAAAATAACAACATTCAGAAAATTCCCTGACTTGGCAAGGAGAGAGAAAAAGCTGACAATACTTTTCCTTGATCTCCAGCTATTGCTCTTTGATGAGAGATTTTCAGATGTCAACACTAATTTGAGAAGTTCATACAAAAATCATTTGAAATTAACGTCATAAGCTAAATCACCCCTGTTGTAGTGCCACTCAAATCAGTTTAATTGTTCCAGGAATTAATTAGTGTCCATGTGTTTAACATTTGTTATTTGAACAAAGAATAAAAAAGGTGTCAAATTTCTTGCCACTATTTCTAATTAAACCAGTCATAGTGTGAGCCTTTACATCTGCAGGACTCCTCATGGAAAGAACAGATCATGCACAGCATAATGAGTATCAAATGCAGTAAAAAGTCACGGTAACCTTTGTAGTGCAGTGCTTTAGAATTGGCTGATCATTTGTAAAATATCTGACCCTTCTCCCCTTCCCAATGCCAAGAAAAGAAGTAAGTATGCACATTTGTCTTCTGCACTGAAAAATTACACTTGAGTAAATAAATGTTACAGACAAAAATAAATTCTTAATAGAGACAGAAAAATGCAACTCAATCTCATGAATGTAAACACCACGCTGCTGCTCCACGACAGTGCTGTTTGCATCAGGCTCACCATGGCATTAGAACCAATGCTAGGAGCCCTCCAACTTGCTGTTTTTATGCAGACAGTAAGGTACATTTTGATAGGAAAAGTGCAGGGAAATCAGCATGGGTCTGTGCTTGCGCTTTGACTTCATGGTGTATTCTGCACCCTATCCTTGTTAGGGATATGCCTTCTTCAGACAGAGTGAAAAAGCCCCACAAAGGCTCAGCGCTGTGGTAGTGGCTATGACTGCCAACAGGAAAACTTTGGGAGGTCCCAAAGCCTTGCTCAGGTTCCGCTCAGTAGGCTAGGTCAAGCTGCAGACCATGTGCATTATTTCAGTGGTTTCCTCTTCAATTACAATCCCTACCTAGCCCTCAGTTCCCAGCGTCTGAAAGATGGCTTCGTTTCTTTCCAACCAATATATTTGCTGAAGCCTTTGATAATGTTAACTGCCTGCAATGGATGTCATTCCTACATCAGCAAGAAAGTCAGTCTGTTGTCCCAACTTGCACCCACTTCATCAATGCCCTATTTCATCCACAGTTCTGGACTGAATGTGGCTCATTTTAGACCTGAGGAAGTTCTACCTTTGCAAGGATGGAAAGAAAGCAATTTGGTAGCAGGGTTATTTTTCCTTTCTATGCATGGAAGCTGTGCAAGATTGCTCGAGGACAGTAACATTAGACACTCTTGGAGAACAGACTAATGGTCAGCATGAAGGTGAGACTGTTAAAGACAAGTAAGTGACTGCGTCGCATGACTGTGACTCATCATAAGACTACCAGCTCGCTACAATATCCACTTGTACAGGACTATAATGTATATATTACTTTATACAGAACTGCAGATATACAAGACCTACGTTTACACCAGAAAATACGTGACAACTAAAAGAGGAAAACACTGTACTCCTGTTTGCTTTTTCCTTCATTCAGTAACACAGTAAATAAGTTTTATACAGACTCAGTAAACCACTTTAAGACTTCTTCTGGCATCATAACAGAGAATATTTTTAAAGTTGAAGGGTTTGACTATAATGAAATTCACAGTCTGGTAAAGAAAAGATTATGTTGGCAATCTGTTTCTCTTTATAGACTGAAAATTTCATTGTCAGCACGTTCTCAAAGTATGTGTGTCTCTGTGCATACAGATGCATACATACAGACACATTTTAATGCTTAGAATAATGCAACTGATCACTTTCCAGACAGGAACATGTGACTCCTTTTCTTGCTGTGTGTCACACAGCCAAGCAGTAACTCTAGACAGGCTTCCTAATACGAGGTTTGGGTTTATTCATTTTTTTAACAAATGACTATGTTTAGAAAACATTTTTGCAATAGAAAAATGCCTGCAAATAACTGGAGAATCGTGACACTTTTTGAAGATGACAGCAGATTGCCCACTGCTGTTGAAGCCAGACAGTAGAGCAATCTAGCAGGAAGGCACATGGACTCTAGCTGTTGACTGTAAACAGCATGGATACCATACCGATAGGGAAAGTCGTCTTCCTTCTGTTAATTTTCTAACATGCTACAACTTACATATTTGAGAATGGTGGCAAGGCTTGGGACACTCCTCGAGAACAGAATAAAAAAAAGCACCCAGCCTGGCTTGGCTATGAGCTACTTATTCAGCCAATTTTTTCCTAACTTCCAGCTCTCAACAGCAACAAACATATAAAAGAACGGTCGTCTCAATCATTTTTTATTAGTCTAAAAGAAGTTGTTTGTCCTTGCTGATATAATTTTGAAGGGAATAGGAATGTTTTCATTGGCCTGGGGACTGGAACTTGTACTAAATGGGCAGACACGGAAACTATTTCACAAACACATGAGCCATCCCAGCTTCTGTAACACGAAATAAATTAATGGGGAAGCACACTGAAATACTGCACACAGTGGGTGAGACCCTCGCTCCATATCAGCCAGTGAGAGTTCTGCCATTGATTTCGGGGCTGGGATTTTGCACTGCTCCTCAATGCCTCTCTTTCAAAAATAAGGTGTTCTGATGCTCTCCAGTCTTTATTAGTGAGGTTCATTCATTAGTCTTTTGGCACACAGCTCCTTTTTCTCTTAGTATTTTAGCAATTTTTTTCAGCAACACCTCTGTATCTGACATTTATTAGAGCACAAATCTGTGTTAGATACTTGCTAGCTCATCGGGTCCAGCAGCAGACTACTTGAGTCAGCCTGACGAACGGCCAGAGTTCAGAGTCCTTCCATAAATAATGACTTGGTCTTGTCAGTTGTTTTGGCCTCCGCCGTACAGTAATGCGCTTCCAGAGCAGATGGAGCCGCTCTCAGCTGCCACTCTCTGTCTTTTCAACTTCCTGTTCTGTGCATGGTTCTCATCAGCGCAGATTCTGCAGAGAACACCTACCTCAAAAAGCTAAAGTATGTCTTTCTTTTTTCAAACCAGAAAGAAAATAGATGAATACTTTGAAAGAATGCCTTTGAATGAAAGTTTTAACCACTATGAAAGCTATGCACTTTAAGTTAAAAAAAAAACAAACACAAACAAAAAAACTTTACAAATGAATCCAACCTTTGAATACGCTTAAACTCTATCACAGATTATACATAAACTTTCTTGTAAAAATGCTTTTACAATCTTTCATTCTTGCTTTCATAAATGTTATTGCAGCCATTCATAATTAAATTCTACATTCGCACAAGTATTTTAGTTTTTCCTGGCTTATAATTTTGAGAGCTGATTTGCATAACAGTGTCTAATGTAACCTTGAAAGCTGACAAATGCCTCAGTTTTCTGCAAAGCTATCTCCCCTGCTGTGCAGCAGCACATCATGGGCACTGTGCAACTTGCACACACAGCTGCTCGCAATTCTACCAGCTACAGTGTGGATGCTGCTTTGCAAAGCCTCTGTACTTCCCTGCCCTTAGAAGTTAGATATGTGGCGAATCAATTTAAAAATACTGTAGATTTGTGGAATTATCCATTAAAAGAAAGTCATAAAGACATCTATATTCAGAACAGCTATGCTTCCTTACAGAGCCTAGCTGTGACCCCAAACAAAATTAGTTTCAGCAGAAAAACTGCAAAGACTTATACTACCTGAAGCTTTCAAACCTGGGGCTCTCCCCCCCCCCCCCCACTGCTTTGATGTGCAGAAGGGATTCACTTCCATTCTGTACTCCAACAAAACCTGCCATGTGTGGCACAGAATCACTACATTGGATGGCATGTGCCAACGAAGCAGAGCCGGTCAGATGATGTTGCAGAGTCACGGAATGTAACGCAGACACACACACATGGCTCCCACATTTCAGTAACAGAAATCTCATCTACACACCACTTCATGCAGCAACACGTGCCATGCAGCCCATCCATGGAGAATCTAACGTGCTGGGGATGGGCCAGGCCTGCTCTGCATGCACAATGTAAATGTGCTGCAGAGCTATTGCTACACAACTGCTGCGATGAGAAAGAGAAGAGGATGGCAGCAGGGAGTGCTGGAACTCCTTCCTCTTGCCCCATCTTGCTCCATGGTTTGCTCCACATTGTACTTGTTAAGCTTTCAGTTTGTTAAGTCATTAAGATAAGAGCTCCCAATCACACAGACTGGCAGTAACACAGACACCAAGCATCTGTTCCTAAGGGGAGGCTGAGCCCTGCCGTCCTTCTGGGAGACAGAGCTGTGAGGATGGAAGTAGATAGAGCATGTCTGGGAGAATTCCCAATACTTCTGCTGATTGAGTAACTGGGTTCACCTCACTTTAAAGCCACTTTGAGCAACATCTTTTGGAGTGCACAGTAACAAACATCTCTCGCTCTCGATGAGGTACTGTCACTGATGGGATGAATCTACGCATTCACTACACGCAGCAATGTTGTTAACTATGCTAAAAAGAATTAATTTTCCTTTTTGCTTCAGAGCAAAACATAACAGCAAATTCTATTTACACTGATAAGGAATGTGACCATAATAAAGACTAACCTGCCCTGTCTGACTTAAGAATATAAACCTTTTTTTTTTTTCTGTATTTGTAATAAAGATTTGAAAAATGTACAAATTTTGCTGGTGATACAAACTAGGAGCCTTTCTCACCTTGGTTCAAAACATTTCTTGAAAGAGAATCTTCTAGGAAGATGTAATAAAGGGTTATAGCAAGCTCATCAGAGATCAGAAAACAATGTGAAAGATGTGTTGCTGAAAGATTTATTTTTCATTTTTAGTTCACTGTTAGAGATGCATCAGATTAAGAGAACGTGGCTCATCTTAAAAAATAAAAAATGGTGTGGCTTTTGTTCTGAGCTGATCTCTGTTACTGTATTGCAACAACACAGTGCTCTTCCTGCAGAGCAGCAAGGCGCTCTGGGGATCACGCTGTTTGGCCCAGCAACAAATGTTTGTATGAGAAGACCAGCATGGCTTTGGTAAATCCTACAGACTTTCTGAGCATGTTGGATTGCAGGATGTGAAAGCATTGTCCTGTCTGCTGAACAGCTAATCCAGGTTCTCAGAGGAAGTAGCACAACCTGGGGTTGAACAAACTTATAAAGCATTGATATTTGTCAGTGACTGAATTGTTTCTGGTCAATTGCTGTGAACAGCCTGCAAAAAACACTTAATCTGACTTCTGGTAATATACAGAAAATATATCTGACAGATAAACTTTTCTACCTCAAACAGATGATTTGTTTCTGCCTTTTCAGATAACAAACCAAGATTTTAAAAGGTCACATGAGAACTTCATGCAAGGGAACCAAATATCCCAATAGACCTAATCCTTGTGTACAATCACTGAACCTGCACAGCATCCTGGATACCATGATGCCGCAGCTGCTTGTAGGACCAGTGTAAGACAGGGCTGCTCCCTACCTTGATAGCTCTGTCCTGGTCTGTGATCCCATTTCAGATGGTTGCAGGGAGTCTGCAGACAAACTCTTGTGCCTCCTTGCTTCCTTCCCCAGCCCTGGGGTGGCCCAGCAGCCACAGGGGTAATTCTCAGCCCATGTCCGATGAGCAGGCACTTTCACCCATGCAGGATGTTCACTAGTATGCATGACAATAATACAGGCAATTACCTTTTGCCTGCAGGAAAGAGGAAGGGCTTTCCAGAAGAGCTGGGAGCACTGCTACACAATTCTTTTATGTGTCTCCCAAGCCACTTAAGGAAGGAACTCTGAGTGGACTGATTGACAAATAAAGGAATTCCTCTATCAAGGTCTTCTGGAGGAGCTGAATGGATAGTCTGCAATGATTTAGAAATTGAAGTTGTCCCCTACAGTCACCCCTACCCTCAGCATACCTAATGGGGATCTAGTCTTTTTATATTTTTTTTGGTGATGGTTATGTTAGAAGCAATACACTGCTTAGAAGTATTTTGTTAAACAAAAACATTTGAAGGGATCTCTTATGAGAAAAGTTCTACTGAAATAGGAATTTTAGTCATGCTGCATTCCCCCGAGCCTAGACTGACACTAGCAGGGCTGGGCTGGGAAACAGGAATTTCTCAGATGGAGCCTGAAGTGACACATGGTGAGAAGGCTCCAGGAGCCCTTCTTCTCTGTGTCTGTGGCACGGAACAGAGCTGTCTCTGGATGGCCAGGGAACAGGAAAGGGATGTGGGAAACTCACTGCTAACTGTGGGAAATTGGCTTAGATTCTTCTGGCGAACACATCGTTAAATGCTATTCAAAAACTCAGCATAAATTTAATTACAGGTACCTGGGCAGCAATCTTTCAGTGTAAGCAGCTCTCACGGATATACGAGAGCTGGATCCACGTCAACAAACACACATACAAGACTGACCCTCTGAAACCTAGTAAAGAATTGGCTGTAACTGAAGAAAAATTCTCCCAGGATTATCTATCCAGGTCCACCCATTTAAATGGAATTTTCTGATGAAGAAAAATGGGAGATCACCAGTCAACCTACCTTTGTATCTGTATTTTAAGGAAAACTTTGAACCTTGTACCTAAAAGCTTAGAATGAACGTAGCACTTTTATTCATTATAACAGCCTACCAAGTTGACAATGTCTGCACTTAATTTTTTTCCAATATCTTCTGACAAAGATATTTGCCATCAACCAGAAATGTTCATTCTGTATTCTTCCTGTTTTATTTGCCTGCCTACTGGGAAAATATTGTCAAGTTTAATTTTCCCATGCTTTTGTTCTGAACAGTTTCTCCTTTTGAATCACATTATCCATAAAATATTTTGGTCCCAGCTTTCTTCAGCTGCCCTCTGTCCAATTTGAGCTTTGACTTCTGTGCAGCCCTGCCATTCTGTAAGCATGGATGCACAGTGTGCAGCCGTCAAACTGAGACTCCTCTCTCTGAGAGCTTCAAACCACATTCAAAACTGAACACAGTACTGGTAGGCTATGCAGTAAAAGCTCATCTGCATGCCCAAAAAGGAGCACAGGAGATTATATCAGGAGGGGAATCTCAAATAACATCCTTCCCAGTTGCTCCCAGACCCATCCCAGGAGCCATTAGCCATCAAAAGTCCATCTGCACAAACCCAGAGGAGCACAGGGGCACATGGCTGGTGAGGAGCCCGGACTTGGTACTCAGAGTAAGGGACATTTTTCTACGGATGGAACAGACAAAACTACTTTAAAGTACCTGAAAGAATAGTAGATTCAGTCAAAACCATTCTCCTGCTTCTTCCTTGCATGTGTATTTACAGAGAGCAACCACCTCCTCTCTTTGCCTTTGCTATGTAATTCAAACTAGGTAGTGTCCCCACTTATGGTACTGCTGGTTGGTTCCCTGTTCTTCATCCTGTGAAACACATAAACCTCTTTAGCACTCAACTCCTTCGTCCTTAACATCCAACAAGCTCAACTTCTTTAATCTCTGATTGACTTTTCTTGCAAAACGGAAATCTCCTAGCACTGATGCCACCTCTGCCCTGCTTCAACTCCTTCCCCTGATACACACTCATGACACAGGCTGTATCTCAGAATTACCTGTCTGTAATTCCTTGGTGACCCCGGTGACTCTTCCTAGCCAACAAAATCTCATTATTAGCTCCAACATATATTTTGATCTGTAAGATTCAGCCCTACTTCTATTAATCTCTGACATTGTTCAGATTCCTTCTGCGTAACAGTCCACTTTCCCCTATACTAACAGCTTTGGGTCCCCAGCAACATACATGAGCAGTCCCTGTGCTAAAGCCATTAATGGAACCCCAAACTGGAGAGTGACCCCTGAAGAGTTTTGCTAGCAGCCTCCCTGGAACCTGATCATTTCCCCTCAGCACATCACACTGCCATCTCCACATCTGTCAGTACTTTGTTCAAAAAATAAGGCCTTAAAAACAAGATCTGAAATGTGTACAAGTACACAGCTCTCCAAAGCAAAGAGCTGTTCCCATCGACTTCCTAAATTGTACCTGTTTTCTGAGACCCCTTCTTTCTCAGGCGCTGGGAACTGGCGCTTCGTTTCTTTGACTGTTTTGTTGTGTAACAGAAACTGCACATAAATAAGTCAATCCTAAACAGACATTGCTTTGAAGAGACTCTTCTCAAGACTGATCTGGCTGGCAGATACTGAAAGAATTACTACTTTGGCATTATAAATACTAAATGCATTCTAAAAAAGACTAAACAGAAATATATGCTTCTGGAAAGTGGTATAAACTACCAGATTGCTATCAGGGATGAAGAAAGTTATCTGGAAGTGTCACTTATTCTGACTTGAGAATAGTTACCAGTAATAAACAACATGAGATCTGTTGCAGAACAAGCGTATTCTGTTCATAAAAGCTATATAAGGAAGATTCTGTGTCCTAGCTACAGAGGCTATATTATCAGCTCTTTGTAGTACACTTGAAATAGAGCCCTGTGCCGTTCTGGTTTGAAAGCCTTGGAAAAGCTATTGAAATGAAGTATAAGGGAGAACTTAAGAGGCATCTTAATTGAACAGATTTCAAAAAATATCCTTCTTCTTTCAAATCATTAATGGACAGAGCAACTAGGCGTTCCTACTTCAGCAAGACTAGAATAGTGCAAGTTTTGTTTCAGCTGCGATCCTAGGAACTCAGTCCTTTCACCTTGGCACTGTAGAAATATTTTGAATATGCTCCCTTTCTTGTAAAAACAAACAAGAGAAAAGCTGGAAGAAATCTCTTCAGTGCCAGCCAATGTGCCTAACAAGGAGGCTCCATAAAGCAGCTTTCCTACTGTAAATGTTTGCAAGAAACTGCGTGGGGACTTGCAGCAGTCAGTTTAAATGGTCATTGTCTTGAAGTAGTAAGACATAGCAAAAAGTAAACTTACTCTGTGGACAGAATAAAAGATGGGACCCATCTAACTGAAGGAAGTAGCAATTGTCTGAGCTGCACAAATTTTCCAAACACTCATGATGTGGAGAGAAGAAAAAGATCCACCTAGTATCCATGATACTGTTGGTTTGAGACCACAACCCATCAATGCTTATGTATCCTACGCCAGGTGCCAAGCTCCCAGAGTGATATCGGTGCCAAGTCAGACTTTACATCCAAATTCAGACAATACTCAAAATCATAGCAGCAATTCCTAATATTGTATTTTATTCTTAAAGGTGGCAAAGCAATTTGGAGGAGAATATTTGTATTTACATCCAGATGTAAATGGAATCTGGAGCTGACACTAATTTCCCATTGATGTATATAGGTCAACGGCTCAGCTTAGCCTTTTGATTCCTGCTTCACTCCTGGCCTTCTTGAGCACAATCAAAGCCATACACAGCCTAAACTCATCGCTTGGCTATCAGGAGAGAACTTCTCCCCTCTCCAAGGAAGCTCCAAATCAATCTGGAGGAGACATATTCATAAACACAAGTCCACATAAAAATTAACCATGATGTAACATTCTCAGAGAAATATCAGTGCACTTGAACTTTTGATGTCAAAAAGTTGCAACACCTTAAATCCTGCAGCAGTGCTCCGGCCAGAAGGTTTGTAAATACTGCTTAGGTGACCTGTGACATGAAACAGATCAGAGGATTACTGGAAGAGAAGCATCCTTTGAAGTGTCCAATTGTGAAATATGGCACTTTATTTGTACCACACCATGACTACTAATGGAGTATGTTTCATCTATATCTCTAATAAGTACCTCTTCTTTTGTTTATTTATTTATTCTTATTTTGCTCTAGTGGCTTTTTTTTCTTGCTGAAAGGGTGCTATCTAAGAATGTGACAGCCCACCAGCTAAAATACCAGCACACATTCCCTGCAGTCCGATTGTTTTAGATACAATCCTCCACAGTCTGCTCAAGCAAGAGCTTGAGAAAGGAATGTAGCTACAGATCTTGCCTTTGCAGAATCATCTTCCAGCCACAGGCAAACTTCCTTGTGCACGTTCCTTGCGCGCTAAGCTCTGCTCTCTGGTGACAGCAACAGGGCCAGAAAGAATGGCACTTTCCTCCATGGAGATGCATGAAAGTGTGTGTGTACACATGAAATTGTGTGTGCTCATCTCCCAAGTGAAAATTACAACTCACAGAGTGGGGAAGAGCAGTGCTGAGCTCTGCTCTCTGGTGAAAGTGACAGGGCCAGAAAGAATGGCATGGACCTGTGTCAGGGGAGGGTCATGTTGGATGTTAGGGAAAAGTTCTTCATCAGAGGGTGCTGAACATGGAACAGGCTCCCCAGGGCAGTGGGCATGGCCCTAAGCTGCTGAAGTTCAAGAAGCATCAAGACAATCATCCTTCTCTCCAAACTGGAAAGATATGGACCTCACCTGGAATACTATGTCCAGATGTGGAGTCTTCAGTACAGGAGAGACATGGACCTGTTGGAGCACGTCCAGAAAAGGATGACTGTTTACATGGATGGATAGTGATAGGACAAGGGGGAATGGTTTTAAACTGAGACAGGGGAGATTTAGGTTAGATATCAGGAGGAAATTTTTCACTCAAAGGGCAACTGGAACAGGTTGCTCAGAGAGGCTGTGGATGCCCCATCCCTGGAGGTGTTCAAGGCAAGGCTGGATGTGGCTCTGGGCAGCCTGGTCTAGTGGTTGGTGACCCTGCCTATGGTAGGGAGGTTGAAACTAGATGATCTTCGAGGTCTTTTTCAACCCAGGCCATTCTATGATTCCATAATTCTACACATTTTTCCAAGTTAGGTATCTGTGTCTGTTTCTTTGCTGCAATAATTCTTTTCAGTAAGTTACATGTTACTGTAACTCAACTGCTCCCCTCTGACATTCTTCCAGAAGCCCTGGATGAGCACTCTACATCCCAACTGACTTACTGAAAAGATGCCTTCCCGCCCAGGCTTATCTTTCCTTCCTTCAAATTAATGCCTCCCTCTGTTGGCACCAGACCTCCGTTACCTGCATACAGAGAATCCTACAGAAAGCCTGTGCTGGTTTCAGAGACAGAGATGTGAATAGAAAGCAGGTATTAAAAACTGCCTCCATCAACAAACTGCTTCATTCAAGTTGGATTTTGTGCTTATTAAGATTTCAAGACGAGATTATGTTCGTCTTTTGCAAAAGGGTTATGTTTATATAATAACCCACATCACTGTGCGTTTGCTGCTGAACTTGTAAAGAACATCAAAGCAATGAACTGGCAGGAATCACTGGCTAAATCCTAGGAATCCAAGTTTTTTGAAGTATTCATCTCTTGGCAGCTGCGGCATCTCCTGCAGGTGCAGAAAGAACATTTTCTTTAAGTCAATTTATTCATCTAGCCCAATTCAAAGACTATTTCACTCAATGCTGAGATAGTCTTTGGTTGTTTGATACAGAAAATGCATTTCCAATTTACGGATAAAAACTAGATAGCAATGGATGAGGTCCAGTCCAAGGAAGATTTAAGGATATTAGAATCTGTCAGTTCTATTACTAACTGGAAAAATCTGCATTTATCAAAATGTCTTTGAATTCAGTTTTTAAAATGTCTTCAGCATTTTTAAGGAAGCTCTGTATATTGATTATATTCGTATTATTTGCAATTCTAAAATTTAACTTCATTCCTTCCAGACAGAGTGGTACAATAAAAAAAAAAAAACAACAACCAGAGGCTAAGATTAAGTAAATGTGACTGGATATTACAGAGCTTCCTGGCTAATAAAACAAGTCTAAGTGCTATGTACAAGCCATAGTCCCATGTGAAGAAGCATAACTAGTAGTTACTTATTAAAAAGAATAAATTATGAAAATGTACAGCAAGGACTTAAGCTAGCATAGAAGCAGTACTGCAGCATAACTTTATAGCAAACTCATTCCCTAAGAGCTGTTGCTGAGGTGGGAATATAAAACTTACCCAACCATGTCATGCTGATGCAGTACAAAGCTGCAAGACAACTGGAATTCCTGCTTGAAGGTACCATTGCTAACTAGTTCTCCTATTGCTACGTTTATTGTAATGGTTCATGTTACAAAAGAAAATGTAATTTGCTTCTTGACAATGTGCATTGCACTAAAGATGAAGCAAGGTCTTCTGCAGCACAAGCCATTCCCACGAATCATGTATCAGTGCCAGGGGAACTCCAGTGCCCAGCTTTGGGCAGGAAGAGGGAAGTGGTGTAGGGGAGGCAGATCAGATTGAAATTAACACAGGAGAGAGCATGAAGATATAACCAGTGCCCCTGCAGGGGAGGGAAAGCTCTGTGGGGACAGAGAAGGAAGTGGGATTTAGCCTGATCATACCACACAGCTGAGCATTCATTAGTCTGCAGGACCATGAGGGTGTGAGCTGTGTGATGAAGGGCACCAGAGGAGGACCGCTGAGATTTCTGCTATCTCAAGGAGGGCTGCAGGCTATTTTATTTCATAAGCAGTTTGACAGGAGAAAGATGGAGCAGGAAAGCATCAGGATGCCTTGGTGAAAGCTAAGGAATCTGTGAACTTGGACGATAAGGTGCTAATCGCATGGCACTGGAGGTCATGAAGTAACGTTCAGACTAGCCAGCAGCCACGATGCCTTCAGGAGCCATCTTCCCTTTGGCTCTGCAAATTGGCTCCCCAGGGACACTGATGCAAGCTTTGTGCAATCTACACTGCAAAAAAAACCCAACCAAACCATCAAGTCCTTGACTCTGGCTAAAGCCAACAGCCACCTGCTAACACAGTGCTGTGAAGCACCACCAGTCTGCAGTTCTGCGGAGCCATTGCTAAAGGGAACTGGAAAGTAAAGGCTGAGTTTTCACTCCTTGTCCTTAGACTAATGGACAGAAAGAACGTTACTTCTGCCAAGTTATCCTACATAAGGAAATACCTTATTTTTGGGAGCTATTCAAGAAAATCGGACAAGCATTTTACATGAAGTTGTTAATACTTACAATAATGAATGAATCATAGGTTATTTCACAGTGATATTTCTCAAGGAATATGCATTTTCCTGAGTAAACTGAGCAAGTTCATTTGAACAAATCATTGTTCATTTGCACATGTGAAAACTTGCATGACAAAGCTGCGTGTACAATTTTACCCTTTGGCTGAAAAATCCTCTACCATGTAAAGGCTTCATTCAGCGCCTTTTTTCAAATAAAATCTTGTTTCTTATGAAGTGAGGAAGATTCCAAAGTCATGAAAGAAAACATGCTTTTTACCCTTGTTTTCACTTGGTAGAAGAAAAACAGAACTGAGACATTGCTTGTAAAAGAATGCAAATTGATTGTGTGAAGGAAATTATGAAATGAGCTACTGGATAAGACTGTGTTTGGAGTAGCATTTTCTTCTCTTCCTTCCATCTCTTCCCATGACAAACTACAGATAATGACTTCCAGGACAGCAGCCCTCCCTTCTCACTGCTGTACTAATAAGAACCTTCCTTTTGATAAGCAGGGCCGAGGACAACACCAGCATGTCAGAGCTGCCATCCCAACTCTGATCCCCTGCAGCCCCCCCAGCCAATTAAGAAATTACACAGCCAGGTTCTCAAGAGTGAGCATCACCAGCCCAGCCATGCTCCATCTGTGGGAGCATCTTCGGAAATTCCCACCATCAAAAATGAACCTCAGGCATACAACTAACCATCAACATCAAGGCACCTCTGTTCCTGAAAATATAAGCAAAAGGTTTTGGTCAAATACTTCGTTAGGAGCAGCCTTCTTAATTGCAACCAAAATTTCATACTGTTATACCCTCCATACTATATCACATTTGATGCATACTGGAAAAAATCTACATAGCAGAGGTAGGAATACTGACGGCAGTCATAGGCCAGCATGAATGTTTCGATCCTTCAACAGTAGCTCTGTTTTCACTAACACAGACACAAACACAGAGGTAGATTATTCACAAAATGTCTCAAGCACAAATACGTTTCATCCTGTTAGTCAAGGGAATAATCTAGCATGGAACAGAACTGGAAAGCAGACAACAATTTAGCATATCTACTTCTTTCATTCCCTCATGATAATTCAAAAGTGTGTACTTAAATGTAAAGCTAAATAGTTTAAAATTATGAACAAACACATTTAAGCAATGTATGTTTTTTCTTGTTGCAAAACTAAAATTCATCATCATGCAGACAGAAAGATTTACTATCATTATTTTCCCACAAGGTTAATACTTCTTCAGAACCAAAGTAAGTAAACGGCTTTGCGCCCACTAGTGAAGATCTTCCGTTTCTTTTATTTGCATCATCCCTCAGTTCAGACTGAAGTTTTCTACCAAACAACATTTTTCAGCCGCAGGAACACTCCTTTTATGATGTTCAGTCAGGGCCTGAACAGATGCATCAAAGACTAGCCTCTTCAATGCAGAACATTCTGCTTTTCTAAGTCTCTCCAGAGGGAAGAACAAGAAAGCTCACCTTAAAATCTAGCTTTTATTTTTTGTATTGTACCTTTTTTTTTATCCTGAGTTTGTTGAATGTCTGAAATATTTTCAATATTAGAGTATTTCTCTTCCCTACCTATAGCAATATTTAAAAAATTCTCCTGGATTACTCAGTTACTATGTGATCACATGAAAGGGTTTAATACAGCCTTTTTCTTTGCTATTTTCTCCCCATCAAATTGTCCTCTGAATAATAGAGCAAGACTGCATAATGCCATGTATTTCCTCCTTTCTCCTTATTATGAATTTTTCAGGCAGTACAATATCTGCTAACTTGCTATTCCAAGTGTGCTTTCCATGTTCCTGATGTGGGGCTCTTTAACTATTACCATCGTCTTCACCACCTTTGTATCAGATAACAAATGCCTGCAAGAACTTTTGCAGTATAAATATTGCTCAATCACAACAATTAAAAGAACTTCATAACAAAGATCAAAACCTTTTTTAACTTCAAAGATGGGCCGGTGCTGCCCAGTGATCAGCACAAGCACTCTACATTTTCACATGGCATTTTATTGCTTAACGCCTTGCCCACTATGACCTCTCATTACTAACACTGATGTGGGGACAAATTGGTCATTTTTACCACAGAGAGGTTAGTTGAAAGATTAACTTTAGATGACATTTACTCCTATGCCAGAAACATTTAAACTTTTCTTGTGAGATGTTTTTATATCCTCCACTGGTTTGACTGGAAGCAGGATTTGCTCTTTCAGCTATTGTTGAACCCGTTTTGGTTTGTAGAGCACCAGTTTTTATTCTATGACCTCCTGTAGTTTGGATAGCAAACACAACAGTTTAGGGCATGACCCAAAGCATGCTGATGTAAGTGGAAGAATTCACATTGACTTCAGTGATCTTTGGTTTGATGCCTAAATAAACTAAAAGACATAACCTCTACTTAGTTAAAAATAGTAATGCTCTTGAGACCTCATAAAGTTTTTAGGAGTGAGAAGCATTCAAATCAAAAGATAAATTTCCACTCATTGCTAAGGATCCTATGAACAGCTGCCATTGATAACCACAATGACCCTTCAATAAACTTGCAATCTGCATGACCTGCATGCTCAGACATCTGACTGTGTGACTTGTATGCAAACCAATGAGAAATTACATTCACCATAGTACTTAAAGAGCAGTAATAAGAACTTGCATGATTCTGCTTATCTGTTTACAAAGACTATCTGTCTTGAAAAATGTGCTTTATGGCCACCTGATCTCTTTATATTTGAAAGTTCTTGCATACAAGAAAAAAGATATGATTTGATAAAACAAAGAGGAACAAAGATTTCTTTTATCTGTGACAAATTAAAAGGTGATAAAAAATCTTTTTAAGGGATGTGTCAGAAAGCTCCACTCTTAAAAAAATCCCAGAACTTTTCCATGTTCTTTTCCCACTTATTTAAATGCTTTCCTACATACAGAAACAACGCATCTGTTATGCTAATGATGTCTGCATGTTCTGTGGAATAAAAGCATAAATTCCTGTATGGGAACTGTTGAATCACGGCCTGAACCTCTGATTAACCACCTGAAGCAAGCGCTGAGTCAGCCATGGAAGCACAGGTGAAGGCAATTCACCTGCGTGCCCGGAAGGGGTGGAGCCAGGCTCCACCTCTCCTAGACCCCCATTTTAAGGGCTGACTTCCACTGAGGAAGGATCTCTTCCTGGAGATTGCTCCTTGTGGAGTTCTTTTGTGAGCCTATAACACCAGTGAGTGCCTTTCCTTTATATCTAACTATTCTTTCTAGCGCAGTAATCTTACCAGCCGAACTCATCTGTAGAATATCTGTTTACTTATTTATCTTGCATCTATATGCTATAGAACATCTGTATACTTACTTACCTTGCAATTCCCCATCCCTGTAGCCCTTTAAAAAAAAATATTTTTAAATGAAATGTCTGCATATTAAAGAAAAAGCTTTCAAAAATCAAGAGGAAGCCATACCTCCTGTAAGCCATTAAGTTATCTCAGACACGTTTTATTGTGACTCAACAATAATAACTTACTTATTGATGTTTTCCCACTACATGCTCAATTCAACTGAATTAATATTATCAGTTTAGTTACATGTTCCTTTTATTATTTTTAGTAACTCCAAATCTATGCCTAAATCCTCTCTCAAATGGAAAGGCAAATTTTTGATTCTTTCAAATTTTTTTATATGTTTCAATTAAACCCTTATGAAACCCTCACGGCATAGCTGGTGGCTACGTGTTGGCTGATAGGGTTTGTGATAGCAATTTGCTGTTATAATTCAATATGTGATGAGGTAGCTTGGCAGGTGTGAGTAAGTTTCTCCCCAGAGGTCTGCCCCGGGAAGACAGGCCAGCTAATAATGTAGAAATTAGAACATTCAAACAAGATCAGGCTTACTGCTATAGAAACAGTTATTAATCTGAATTCACCACTGCCAAAACTTTCAAAGACTGAGCAGAAACCAAAATCACCACCTGAGAATAAATCCTGCAGTGGCTGGAAAAAAAAAAACAAAGAAATGTATTTTATGTCAGTAATTAAGATCTGTAAAGAAAACCTTACATTAAGCAAAAAGAAAAAAACAAGTGCATGGAAATAATTGTTTGGTTACTACGAACTGAAGAAAATACATTTATCTGAGATTAACTCCATGTCAAGCTTGGAGTCTTGAAAGACCGCCAAGTGTCCGGGCATACATATTTCACCACTGAAGTATGCTTTTGTTTCAGAATGGCTGAGCCCCCCGAAATGATGTAATCCCCAGCGGAAGACTGACAGGCCTTGAGATATTCCAAAAACACAGATGACACACAAAATAGCAAGTAATCAGTGTAACTATAGTGTGTTATCCTGCAAGAATCCAGCCACATAAAGCTAATGCACAGATAACAGCATTGCTTTGAGCAAAGCAGGAGTGGAACGTCACAAAGATTTTTACAGTGAAGAAATCATTCTAGAAGGACAATTAGCTACATGGGTGGAGGGAAGAAAGATGGAGGGGAACATATGCCTTTCATAATTAGGGGCTCCGATTATACTGTAGCCGAAAGGGATTTCTTACATTTTAAATTTGATTACATTTCAGAATGAAGCACACTAATTGGTATTTCTGCAGCCTGTTTGAAGAGAACCTCATCTGCTTAGGGAGGGGGAAAAACAACAAAAACCAGTGACCTTCATACCATCTATGCCTAACATCAAGTACTTTTGCCTGAAGTATTCATGGTCTCTCTCCTCTTGCTGAAGCTATCTCTGGGAATAAGTGCTCTATGACTCATCCCAGTTTATCTCCTCGAAACCGGGAAAGACATACTAGTGGATAGTCCAGAATCCAACAGATATTAAATCCAACAAAAAGCACATCTGCTACAAAGAAAAACAAACCAAGCAGTTCTTTCTACTGTTACAAGAAAGAAACTGCAGAAAGCTATTTGTGCAGACAACACTTAAGGTGGCACCTCAGACCCAGCATCAGCGAGGCGGTTGGGTAGGGAAGGGATGTGTGCATGAAAAGGTGCAGAAATACCCAATTACTGCAAAATAAATGGCACGATACACTTCCAGTTCCTATCTGACTGCCAGAATCACAGCAGTGCTGGAGAAGCAGATGGAAAATAGAAGGAAAAACAACAGTTCTCACCTCTTGCCTCATAAAAACAGCTGCAAATGAGTATTACCTCTTTTGGATGTTGCCTTTTGAAATACACGCCACATAAATGTGTATTTTTGGCACAGATAAATGGTTTCTAAGATAGAAGAACTAAGAAGGAAACACCATGAGCGTAACTCAGGTGCCATTAACTAGAAGTAAATATCAAGACCTTAAGATGAGTGTCAATGAAAGGGGATGGCTTTTAATATAGGACTATTTGCGAAAAAAGGAGTTTTCAGAATATGAAACAAAGGGAAAGGCACAAATAAACAACCATGAATTGGAGTAAAGCAGCACCCAGCCTTTGCAATCTGGCCTTCATGGATGAGGCTACAGGAGGAACAGAAGTACAGGGAAGCTGTCAGGGAGCCAAGGAACAGCTTAGGAGGAAGTGGATGAAAAAAGGAGCCAAGGGAGGACTGGATCCACATGGGCGATGGAGAGGATGAGGGAAGAACTGGGGCAGAAGAAGGGGAAAGCAGTAGAAGCAATGACAGATGGGCAGGGAGGAATATGAGAAGGATGGTGGGGGAAAAAAAGAGCCATAGGCATGAAAGAACAAGGTAGCCAAAGGAAAATAGGCAGAAAATCTCAAACTGAGTCAATTGTTCATAAACCTCAGTACTGTCTTGCTGTCAAATACCTACAAAGCCATGTTTACTGGCTGCAGAGGCAGGGCCATGTAGAATCCAACTTACAAATGCACTGGTCACTGCTGCAAGCAGCAGACAGCTCTGGTGTGCAGCCAAATCATTTGAACTTGCCAGTAAAAGAAGTATCGTTCTCTACAGTGAAAATGTTGTTTCAGCTTTTAAGTGTTTTGTTTACTTTGAATACTACGGTGAAAGCATCAAAGGAACAACAGTGAGTATGTGAAGCCAGGCACTCAAAAGTTAATGCCTGCCAGAATTCTGGCTCCCCAGCATGGATAACATCAAGATATGGATGCAGTTGATTAGTCTGTGAGATTTCTTCAGCCAGAGGATTCCTGCCTCATTTAGAACACAAGATTTGCAGGAAGATGAGAGAATATGGAAAACATATCAGAAAGGGGCAGAAGATAAAATGATGACGAACTGGACTCTCTCGACTTCTTATTCTTATTTATTAGGCATGGACACTGGTAGCATGGCTCTTTCCAAAATTTTATTTGATTACATTTACCCATCTGGAGCCTCTCTTCTAATAAACCTCCTTCAAGCTAACCTGTAGGCTCTGAAGGTAACCTTCAGGGGTACCTATGCCATGTCTATATGTTCTCTAATTGCTCAACATTTTAAGAGAACATAAGGAAGAAAGGCAGAAATCCCAACAGGACATGCCATATCTCCAGGGAACTTCTCGGGCACAGGCACACTAATATTCATTAACCTGGGTCGCTCTGTCTGGTGCACCAGCAGCAGCACTTACCTGTGGCTAAAGCATTCCCCAAAGATGCTTTTGCTATTCTAAATCCATCTTCTCTCCCTCTGCTTTACTTGAAAGTCATGGGGCTGCACCAGTACAAATGGTGTACACAAATCTTTATAATAGATATGCACACACAGCACCAAAAAGCAAAGCCAGAAGCATTTGAATAAACCAGAAAGTCCAGGACTGATCCATGTATTCCTCATGCTAACACAAATCCATGGAAGCCAATTACATGTTTATATTGCTTTGGAGCAAACGAATGTGTCTAATTGGCCATGACTGGCTGTTGCCACCTCTCATCACACGCGTATTTCTACAATAATGTTTATTTTAATGAATAAAGAGGGAAATTAAAAGAGAATTAGACATCTGGTTGTAAACTATCCTAAGTGGTGCATACTGCTTTCTAAAATTATGTAGGACACAAATATTCCTCTGTTATTCACACAAAACTCTTAGTTAATAGAAATAATTCAAGCCAGTTTTACAAACATTACTTTCCTTGTCTGACTAAAGGATATCCAGCAAAGAATGGGGAAAAAAATCCTTAGGCTCTGATCTGTAAACTTTCCTGCCTCACCAGACCACAGTCCCAGCATCCGCAAAACAGAGCAGGAGGGTCACAACAAAATGTAACTTGACCTAAACTTTAACCACCAGAGGTGGCTTTTATTCAGCTATAAAATTTATATCTAAGCAAGAACAAATAGGGAGAAAGGGAATACGAGAGCACATTCCGTGTGTTGATTTAAAATACAAGACCACGACAAATCTGTCTCTAAGGTTTATAGCAAGGGCTGACTACTTAAGAAGAGATTTGTGAAAAAACTTTCATTTAAACAAGATCACACTTCTAAACTTCTGCAGCACATGGCAATATTTAGATGTTATTGAACCCCAAACAGCAAAGCACTAACAACTCCTATAAGTATGGTTTTAAATGGCAAAGCTCTATTAGTAAGGTTGACAGATCAATGAAAGTGTTTAATCCTGTCTATCCTCTTACATCTGCCTTGATCTATAGATCACAATAGCTTGATCTGCTCCTTAAGCTTCACCTCAGTGCTGCTCTAAGCAGGAGGAGCACTGGCTGCTTTCACACTGATTTATACAGATGAAGAGCCTGACCTTTCATTATAGTACATGTGAAAGCAAATTATCTTGATTATACTGAGAAAATGAACATACAACCTCCAGAGCCAAAAGTTTGAGATGAAGAAGGAGAAAACAGAGCATGCAAAGTAGTGAGGTGCATGGGGAAGTGATGGATATTTAAGCCATACATTGTTATTTATTAAATTCTATAACTTCTTTTAAATGTGATTTTTATTTGCCTTATTTGATTCTGCTGTTAAAATATTAGGAAAACCAACATAGCAAAGGTTTTGCAAAAAAAAAAAAAAAAAAAAAGACATGCCAATTATTCAAGAGTTTTCTTTGGGTTCCCACTGTAATAATATACAGCTTTATGATTCCATCTTATATGTGTGCTTAACTGCTTCTTGAAATACTGTATTTCAGCATACTGAATCATCCTTAAAACACACATAGATTGCTACCCTGAAGGTTAATTACTCAAAATTCAAAGGACAGAATTCAACCCAATAAAACATCATGGAAAGCATGAGAGAGTAACAGCCACCAGTGAGCTGGCAAAAACAACTACAAATATCTAAAGCTGAAAGTTATTCCTCCTCGTCCCAGCAGAGGCAATGCTGCCTGTCCTTGTGTGTTGCCAAAGGGGCAGCTTCAAGGAATTGCCAACTGATGAATTGCTCAGAATGGGCGTGTCAGATAGATTGAGCACATAACATGGTGTTTAAAATAAATGCCAAATTGACAAAAACTATAACAGGATACTTAGAAAGCACCACAAGAGAGCACCAAGAGGTAACAAAGTAAAATTTTACAATCTACAGTAAGCAATTTAACATTTGTGTCTCCCAGCAAAACATTTGTGCCTGTGCACTTTGTGTCACATGGGTGGTGACCACAAACAAGCCTTTTCTTTATTTCTTTCTTTAGAAAATGTAATCTGATGGTTATTTAATACTTCACCATTTCATGTTTGCCAGGCTGGGTGTGCTCTGCAAAACAGCAGGAATTTACACATAATTTTACAATATGCCAAAACTTGAATGTTGTGCAAGGAAGTGACTTGGATGGAAAGAAGAAATAAAGAATTTCACTTTGCCACATACAAAGAAGAGCACCTTTAAAAAGTTCCCTAATTCTAAAGCAGTTTCTGTTTTCATTTTATGCTTAAAGCAAAGAGACATTCAATGTTAGGAGCATCCTCCAAATACTACTGGATTTGCATGCTGAAAAATACCACAAATCATTAATGAAAATTGCACCATATCAGTTTCCTGTTTCAGTTGGTTGTCTTGCTAAGTTGGCAAGAAGTCAGAGGCCTGCAGAGCTGCAGGCATATGTCTCATGTTAAAAAAGAAAAAAAACACTTAGTGTTATAAACACTTCAATGAAAATTACTATCCAGTTTGGGGCCAACTGAGCCAGGTGCTGAAGACAAAATAAACAGGCAACATATGAAAGCTTAAAAAGAAAAAAAGAAAAGAAAAGAAACAAAGGAAAAAAAAAGAAAACAAGGAAAAAGAAGAAGAAAAAGAAGAAAAAAGTAAAAGAAGAAAATGAAAAAAGAGAAAAAATGGGAAAAAGAGAAAAAAAGGAAAAAGGGAAAAAAGGAAAAAAAAGGAAAAAAAAAAGGAAAAAAGCTCAGCCATTGAGCTTCCATTGGGATGGTCTTCTACCATGCATTTTAATGTACACTGTGAAATGCAACCAAAATATCCCTGCATTTGTACAAAGCAGCCTGATACCTTAACAACTACGCAGTACAGATTTGTAACGCTGATTTTTAAGATATGCCTGATTTTTTTAAGACATGCAAAATACATATATATGTAAGTTACGATTCTGTCTGGAAAACAGTTTTTCTCCCAAACAGCTTACCAGAAACCCTTCGTGTCACTTGCTCACACAGTGGGGAATGCTCCAGCACCAAGGCTGTGTCATCTCCTCCCTCAATTCCTGACACAGCGCAGGCCCCTGAACATCGCACCAGATTTAGGGACCTACAAGCTCTCTGCCGAGAAATGAGCCAGGAATCCACCCAGGCAGCACTGCAGAGCCCAAAGTCTGCAACAGCTGACATGGTTGGCTTGTCACCCATTTGATGTCCTTGGGTTTTGTGCAGAAATGGAAAAGAAAAGCCTTTCAAAAGGTCACAGCAAAAAGTTACAGAGGTCTTAAGAGAGTTCAAGGGTCTTCAGCAAAAAATCATTTTGATGTTTGTGTAAATGAGGTATCACGTCACGTATATAAGATATCATTTTTTTCCCTTTGCTCTGTTATCATGAAGCAAAGAACCAAGATGCCCAAGCAGTGGAAACATCTCCAGGTTAGACTGCAAGAGTTACCATGCAGCTCTGATCACGCAGGCAGGCAGCAGCATTCCTCATATTTTTCTGGTGCTCCTGGCAGGACAAACGTTAGTCATCCTCCAGGGCTTGTGCTTCACAAATACTTTCCACTGGATCATGGCCAAAAAGCACCAAGAAAATAACACAGATACTAGCAGGCTGTCTTCATGCTTAGTGTTACACAGAGCCCCTTCCAGCCAGAGGGAGGGCTGTTTGTGCTGTCTAAAGAATCAGCTGGAGCAACAGGAAAAAAAAACATCCTGAACAACAAACTCTCATTTTCAAACTGGGAAGCAAATGGTTTGCGATTCATTTGGCTGTAGTTATAATCTCAGCACTGTGGCGGAATAAAACTATATAGCTACAGTAGCAGAGCATACATGAGGTCATACAGTAATGCCAGAAGGGAACGCTCCTCCAGGAGTGCCTGGTCTGGGACATGGCCATCCTTCCCTGGAGGGATAGAGGCAGACCCTGAAGAACACAGCTTGCGCTCCTTACGGCAGCAGCCTAACCTGTAGGAAGGGTTCTTTGCCATTTAAGTGGAGTGCAAAGCTGTCTTGCTAATATTATGCAGGAAAATGGCCCTTTAGTGTCAGGGATGAGAAGAAGCTAATAAGTATTTCAAAGAGTAGCTTGTCGATCCATTCAAAATGTTCAGCAATTCAATGTTGTTGAGGTATCCACCTCATCCTCTGTAACCCCCTCTATGAACTTCTAACATAAACAGTTTAGTTTATAGCCCCTAGCTGTGGTGGGGAGCTGATCCCTATCTGCTGACCCTGCTGCAGGCAGCCTCCCCCATGCAGGGAAGCAGGAGCCGTCCTGGCACCAGCCCTGTGCCCCGCACAGGCTGCAGGGCTGCCCTGCACGACTCAGCACCAGCACCCTGCTCCTATCTTCTGCACAGTCGGCACAAATACAGAGATCCTGAAGTACGAACAGGCAAAATGAGAGCTCAGGAAGGCCTGGAAGACCTCACAGCTTAAGACTCCCATAAATTTTCAACATAAAGAGCTGAATAACTTTGAATTTCTTGCATTACACTCCTTTGAAAATTCAGAAGGAACCGTTTTTCATTCAGATCTTTCTTTTTTTTTCCCCTTAAGTCACAACAAAAATTTGTTTGCAGCTTTATTTTGCTTTGGATAAACAGGGACCGGTTATATTTCTCAATAAATACCTATCCTACACAGAAATACTGGATTAATTCTCCTCTAATTTGTCTGCATTTTGCTGTTAAGAATGTGTTTAGATTTTAAGAATGTGAAAAAAAAAGTCTCTCAGTAAGATGGATTAAATTCTCAATTAAGGGCAAAATGAAAAAAAGACTGATTTTTTTTTTTTTAATTTCATAATCACGACCTCTTTTACTGATTCTGCTGTGAAACCCATGGATTATTCAGAAATAAGCTATAATACAAGGCTGCGATAGGACTACCCTTTCACCGAACTAGTGGACACTTTATCCGTGTCACAGAAATACTCTTGATAAAAGCCATTATTTTGAAATCAAGTACAAATTCAAATCATACAGATGCTGCTCTTGGATCTGACTGTAGTGATAGTTTCAGGATATTTGCCTGAACTGCAAGGGATCACTAGCAATAATTGAGCAGCATCTCTGATGTGAAAAAAGAGAAAGGCCTGCTGTGTCCCTCGAGAGGGGGATTCAATCACAACTGCAAAGGCTACATTGTCAGTCCAACAAAGGAAATGCTTTCATAGCTACCTGCCCATCAGAGAACCAGGTTTGGGAAGTTGTTTTTTCAAAACAGCAGCTAAGCCAAGGATGTGGCTGAACAAAAACAAGCATTTCTGTTTTCTCCTTACCTAAAAGCGAACATGCTTGTTGCAAAATTGGTATTGATTTGCTCGGAGTATGAGGCAGTGGTACCTTCAGGTAGTCTACATATAGAAGCAGAATACTCCAGATGGACTGCACCAGCTGAAAAAATACATTTTTGATTGTGTCATGGCTCTGTTAGCGTGACTTCTGTATGTGTTTCTAGGGTACGAAGCTCTACATGGATATTTACATGACTACGTGAATGGATTAGATGATAAAATAAATAGGATATTTTACAACTTACTTTTTTTTTTAATGACTGCCAATAAGACCCCCCAAAAACACCCCTAAAACCAACATTCTGTTGAAAAGCATCATTATCCATTATGTTTTGGTCTATTCTGTTTTCCCTCCAATTTGTAACATTCTGCTGGAAGCAGTGATGAAGAACATATGTCTGCGGTAAACTGCACCCCTGAGAAATCTTGGAACTGTTACATTCAGTGTTATTACCCAAGGCAGTAAGATAGTCTGCCACTAGACGTATTATTTAACAGTTCTGTCAAACACAACAACACCAACATATTTTTATGTTATTATGCATGCAAAAATTATTGTCTTTTTAAGGCTCGTTGGGTCACTAATGTGTTGCATTTTGATTTTAATTAACATTTACAAGATACTCTTAGCGCTTCAGAGAAGTAAGGCGTTACATAAAGGCAAAACACTGTTGCAGTGCGTATATTTAAGAAAACATATGTTCAGGCAAGGGTAAGGCTGAAAAGCCTAACACTCAATAGCCAGGAAATGGCAAATGTTTATGCATCTTTCACAGTATAAGCTTACGCAAGTGCAGCATCTTAGCATGTTCTCAGGAGTGCTGCAATAACCTGGGCTCCCTTAGGGAAATCCGATGCATCCAGCTATTCGTACAGACAGACATCTCTGAGAATCCCTTTCTTTCTCACTGCTGCAGATATTAACCCACTTACATTAACACAGACACAATACAAACAGTCCTGCGTGCACTGCTGAGCCACATCTTTTGGGGCAGTGGCACCAGCTCTGCAAGGCAGTCATATCATGCCTAAGGGCATATGCTCAGGCAAGCTGAGCAAGTTTATACTTAGCAAGTATAACCGAAATAGAAGATACCTCAAGTACACCCAACTACTATTTTGACTGATGACTTGACATCAAAATCTTAATAAATTAAACAAACAAACAAACAAACTTTAAGAGGGTTTTGCATTTTATTATTTTTCTAGTGAATCTGAGGGAGCTGCAAAAGAAAATACAAATGTATATATGTCAGGATTGCACACCTTCCATGCTTTGCAGAGAGAAGGAAAGCAAAACGCTAAGGCAGCAGTGCAGAGCCACTACTGAGATGTGGCTTTTAATTTCAGCTTAAACTGACCAAGTATCAAAAAGCAGTTTTAGTTCAGCGTTAGGTCCAAAACAAAGCTGAGACATCAGGTAAAAGGTATACAGGGAAGTGAAGGACAAAGTCCTCTCTGCTCAAGGAAATGTAAACGCTAGTATCCGAAAACATATATAACATTTTTGTTCTTTATGTTCCAAAATGTGCCAGAAAAAGCTGAGGGTGCCGACTTCATGGTCTGCAAAGTGAGACTCAGTGAAAGACACTTGCTGAATATCTCATGGAGAGTGTCACTTGCTTGTTAATATTTACACTGCATGTTGAAGAATAACTGAAGCTGTACCTTTCTGGTTCTCCATGGTATTCAGTCTATACAATATGGTATGTATTCTATACAATAGAAGCAGCAATGGCTCAGAGAAAATACACTATGTAATCATGAAACTGAGAACAACACACAGGAGTCAAATTATGGTTGCATGGGAAATGGAGTTACTGGCATTTCTCAACTCTGAAGTGCTTGGCTTTGCAGCCTAAATAGTACTACTTTTGTATGCCTTTCTAAAGGCAAAAATGATTTTTGCTATCTGTCGCTACAACAAAAACTGTCCAATCATACATCATTAGTGGTGCTTGAAACTTAAACCTGCAGCTCTGCTTTCCTTTGAGCTACTCAGTGAGAGCAGCTGTGCTGCAGAGAGCAGAGCCAATGTTGAGGAACTGCAGGCTCACTTGGGAACCTGAAGCTGACAAGCAATCCAACTGCACACATCTTGTATCTACCCAGTACCCTGGCTTCATTTTCTGGCCTGACAAGTCCAATTTAACATTATTCCCTTATTTATCTTGATGGAACTCTCAAAATAAAAGACTGTGAACATTTTGCTGTGTTCTACGCATGATGAGAGATTGCAAGAATTACTAAAATTGATTTTGGTCCAATTCACCCATTCACTTTAGGGACCATTTTAAGAGCAACAAAGGTTTACTTTTGTTTCTGACTTTAAGTAAAATGCTGGCAGAACACTGTACGTCCAGAACACGAACAATCCAGATCTGCAACTGCTGCTGACTTGCAGAGCTGGACTGAATTTATGAAAATGGCCCAGCTTGTGGCTGCTAACAGGAACATTCGGGTGTGTAGTTCATAGCACTTCTAAGACTGCTCGTGTTTCCTCAGTCAGTCTTCTCAATTACTCTGTTCAGCAAATACAGCAATTTACGAATTCAGCAAATTCCACCACTACGGAGAAAACAAGCTATTGGATGAAAAAAAGCTTGAAAACTACTGAAGGCATATTCCTGGAAATTCCATTTCATAGCTCCCTATCAGGACAATCCTTATTTTTGGTCATAACAACAAGTTTTAATTATTTTTTTCCTTCTTTTATGCATAAGTCAAAAGAACTGTCACTCTAAATCAGATGTAAAAACAAAGAATGCTGATAAACAAAGGAAGCATGCAAGCAAGGAGTAATACCATCACCCACTTGTACAAAAAGCAGAGACATGGTTTTCCTAAACACAGAAATAGAAATGGAAGACTGCAAGGACCTGGCTCTGTGTTATAAAGTTAACTTTGCAACATACCGATGACATGCTCAGTCTAAAACCATCCACAAATTAAGATTCCATAGTAAGCCTAGCTGAAATGGAGTTAAATTTCTTCTCAGCAGCCCCTATGGTGCCATGTTTTGGATTTGTGGCTGAAACAGTATTGATAACACATGAATGTTTTGGCTGTTGCTGAACAGTGTTTGCATAGTGTCAAGGCTTTCTCTTTTTTCCCCACTCTTCCTCCCCAGCAGTAGGCTGGAGGGGGCAAAAGGCTGAGAAGGAATGCAGCTGTCTCAGGTGGCCTGAGCTGGCCAAAGGGATATTTCGTACCACATAATATCATGTTAAGCAATAAAAACCGGGGAAAGAAGATGATGACAGGGTTTTGGCCACAGTTTGGAAACTGAGTGGGCATCAGTCTGCCTGTGGGAAGTGGTGAGTGACTGCCTTTGCTTCACTTGTTGCTTTTCCTTTCTTTCCTTCACCTATTGAACTATCTTTACCTTGACCTACAAGTTTTCTTGGTTTTGTTCTTCCTGTTTTCTCATGCCATATAGCATGAGGGGAAGAGGAGAAAGAGTGAGAGGTTGGGTGGGTGCGTGATTGCTGGCTGGGGTCAGCTCACCACGAATACTTAAAAAAAAAAGAAAATATATATATATATATTACGTATTCATACATATATAGAAATCTATTTTCCAATGTTTAAACTTTCCAAAGCAGTCCATACAAATCATAGGTGTGATAACTCAGAAGTCAGATGGCCCAAATAACAAAACAAATACTTAGGCATAAGGAAATAACTCCTTTGTCTCACACAATGTGTTTCTAACAGTTAGATAGTTATGTAAAAACAGATAATCAGTTTTATTCCATAAAACAAAGAATTTTTGCACTGAAACATTCATTCACATGCTTCTTTTCTTGGAAGCTGAGCAAGAGCACCTAGATTTTCAAATTTTTACTCAGGAAATAATCACACTGGAAATCAAGCATAATAGTATATTCGTAAAATAATAGAATTATTAATAGATTATGCAACATAACACAAGCACAACGTGTATTTTTATCCCCATCTGTGCTTGCCACTACATAAATTGAGACCACCAGGGAAAGCAACAAGGGAAGCATCTATATAGACAGAGGTGTGGCTTCACTTCGGTACTTGACCGAAGTTTTTGAATTTCAAGTCTTCTCCCACTTTTCTTAGGCACAACAAACAGAAACTGGTGATTAAAAACACAGAGGATTACCGGGAAAAGGGTAAAATATGAAGAGAAACTTTTCAGAGTGAGGGGTTGGACTGCACCACATCCTGTAGAAAACTCCATTGAAGTTGCAACTGAAACACCATGTACTGGATAAGGTATGCAGTCCATATTGAAAACCAGGAGAATGAAAGTCAACAAAAACACTGCCAGGCACATGCAACTACAGACTGCAGGCATTTTGGCGAGGAGTATTAAAACATTAGAACAATGCAAATATGGCTGAAATGCCCATTTTACAGTAAGAATGTTCTAATAATTACAGTATTTTACACACAAAGCAACAGCAGACCAGGCAGAACACATCTGCACTCTGAAGCAGAAGTGTCCACTGGGAATATCAGCAGAACAACCAACAGCAAAATAATCCCAACACCCTTGAGATTCCTCACTTAGACAAACTCTTGGCAAAGGCTTTCAATTATAAGCTCCTTACAACATTTTGATTTACATTTGCATGCTCCCTATCTCAAAGGTGACCTGGTCAATGACCAGCTCACTATTAGTAAACACTGAGAAAAGTGACAGCAGGAAGTAGAGACCTCTTCCGCTACTCAGATATGCCACGCTCAAAGGTCATTCATTTAAATGAATTTTTTTAACATTATTTTTTTTATTTTTATTTTTTTTTACATGTGACATTGGCAGCAAGAGGTCAGGGCTTTTTTATCTTATTGAGTGCTCCCCTAAAAAAAGGCTTAGTGTGCTATTTTTAAAGGCTAATGTTCATGTTGTTTCAGCAAAAAGCTTAATGTTGGTTTTAGACACATTTCTTCTTTTATGCCAGACAGACCAGCTCTTAGCATTCACAAAACAACTGCGGTTCACTGAATATATTTCCAGAATTAATTTTGACTTCCCAGGGTCAACTTTGCACTGATCAATGAAAGAAACTGTGGAAAAGATTACCTTAGAAAAACACACAAACTTAGCCAATCTCTAACAAAAAGAATAACTTGTAGAGCTTTCATCGGACTCAGCAATATTCAAGCACCGCCTGTCAGTATTTGGCATATACGAACATCAGAGATGGAAAAAAACTACAGGAAATCTTCATGCTGACTCACATACTCTCTGCACCACAGGCAAGTCAAGTTGCTTTTACACGCTCCTCCTAGTTCCCACGTTCAACACCATCTAAATCCTCACCACACAAGCAGAATCTTACCTGTTATTTTCTGCAACAAAGGAGATAGCTCTGGTTCATCACAAATTGCCTTGACTAGAGCCTTCTTCACTTCTTCCTCAGCTTTGTCCAGCTCTTCTCCATTTTTGATTTCTCCAACCACAGAATACATGTACACCAACAAGATCAAGAAGTCCTCACAGGTATAATCATCTTGCATCCTCTCACTGTAAGACTTGATCATTGGCAGTAACTGGTTCAACACGCTAGGCATTTCTGTCTCTCCAATAGTCTGCAAAACAGAAGGAAGACTATGTCAAGTTGACCCTTAGATAGGGCTTACCAGTTAGCATTGGACATACCAGTGCCTGCATTTGCAAGTTATTATTTCTGCAGCGATTTGGGGTGGTAGAAGGGGAGTCTAAAAACATTAGGACTCCTCAGTCTGGCAAGGAGAAGAGTGAACGGGGGATACAAGTGAAGCTTACAAAATGACAGAGGTAGTGAATAGGCTCACTGTAGAACTATTGCTCAATATGTGCTGCACTACAGAACCAATAAAGGATGTTGAGGAGACCAAGTCAGCAGATTCAAAAAGGGACTGGACAAATTCTCAAATGATAGGCTTAAAGATGTACATTGAAAGGACTGGTGAGGGATGCATCCTCCAACATCCCTAGTATAAGAGATGTAGATTCTGGGAAAGTACAGGAAGAATAGTCAGCAGAAAAAGCAAAGATTTCTATGTATTCCCTAAATAGCATTGGCTATTGCTGCCATTAGACTGTTTGCCTAGAAGGATGACTATCATTCAGAGGAAGAGACACAGAAGTACCCTGTATGAGGGATCTAGCTCACTCATGGTACTGCTGCTATTGCTGTGGTGCCTGGCAGGCAGAAGATGGCAGAACTAGGCTTCAGTGCTCAGTCTGCAACACAGACTCAAACTACCTGCTATTTCAAGGAAGATTGCTTTAGCAGATGATTTTTACTGTGTACACAAAAATAATGTTATTTAAACGACAAGAGGGAATACTGCTTAGACATAGAGCTAATATCGACAACTATCCAGGATTAGGCCCACCTGTGCAGCAGTAATCTGTGCCCTTAATATATTTTCAGGAAGTCCCTAGGCATATTCCACAGCTTTTTTCCCCAGTGGACTCCAGTCTCATGCAGTACACAGAGTAGGCAGTGTTTATTTAATAAAACATTGTTCAATATTTGCACTTTCACTTGTCACCATATGGCCCCCTGACTTATCGCTGCTCAGGCAGAAAATTGATTAGTTTCCTACAAGTTTTTTCCTTGTCACTCACAATCACAGCATCTTAGTGCTTTAAAAGCCTTTAAAGATTAGATCTCCTCCAGCTACTGTACCAGTAAGAGAGAACTGGAACACCAGTCTTTTCAGAATGGATTAAATTGGCAAAAGCCCAAGGTTGACCATTTCTTCCAAATCCTGGGCCTCCTCCTTGGCCCTGACTTTGTACTGGAACTAGGAATTCAAAGCCCAGCTCCCATTGACTTCAATGGCTAGCGGGAACTCTCAGCACATCTGCAAATCTGACCCTGTGCTTTCAGGTCAGAAACCCAGAAAATTAGAAACAGAGGAAACCACCTGTGAAACGTGTGGTTTGAGTGACCAGTATGGCTTCTTATGACAAGAGCGAGGACAGGGTGTCTTTCTCCAGGGCAGCGATCACCTGCCCTGTGTGTTCGTTCCTCCTTCACAGCACCCTTGACAGTTTCTGCTGCTGTTGCAGGGGTCCTTCCCACTGAAAAAACACTCTTTGCAATGTAGGTCAGATTAATTCCCACAGCACTTCCATGCTGTGAAGTCAAAAAGGTAAAGGTCGCATGGAAAGGGAGAGCAGGAGGCTAAGAGATTGTCATAAAGTGATTGTGAGGAGACAAAGGCTGGCAGAGAAAAGGATGAGAAATTTGAGTATGTTGGCATTTCCTCAGGAATTGAAATTTTCTCTTGCCTCTTCTCAGCTCTGTGGGAGAAGGAAGAAGTGTTTGTAGAGCTTTGCCGTGGCTGTAAAATGGAGACTTTGGATACGAATCCCATGAAGTACAACACTGACACCCACAATACATAAGACAGGGCTGGGGTTTACACACACTGTGCAGGTCTCTGCCATTCACAGCCACGCAGTGCATACTACCAGTGACCAGCCATCCTCACTGCACATGCACAACCACACATAAAATGTCCACACACTCACTTTCTGCTGTGAGCTGGCTTGAAGCTTGTCAGTGGGATCAGATAAGAAGTGGGGTCATTGCACGGTGAGCAGAAGGAGCACACTGCTGTTGCTTGGGAAGGGATATGTGGGAGGAGAGCAGCATGGTCCCCACACAGCAGCAGTGAGCAGACCCATCTCATAGGTCTGCAACATCACCCTCCAAACTCTGCCCTTTACCCTGCAGTCAGCAAACAGCCCCATAGAAAATATGTGGGTCAATTCAAGCCTAAAGGGAAACACTGAATATCCTATAGCCCACAGAATCTAGTCTGCAAACATTTATTTTTGGTTATTACTGCAGTAACTGTCGACATTTTGGTTGTGACAGTAGGCACCACAGCCAATAATATTTAAATAAATTCACAAAAAGCAAAACCAAAAAATAAACAAACAAAAAACAACAGAAAGAGGTACAGGTTCATACAATAACAAAGTCATGCAATCGCAGTTATTTGCATTACTTTAGTTCTGAGCTGGGCAGGGATTTCATACCTGGCTTTGAGCACACAAACAGGAAGTTTTGTCCCCAGTGTGTTCTATGAAATTCTTCAGAGGTTGTTCCTGGTTTTGGTTGTATTATGTGTTAGAACAAAGAATCTTTGAATCACAGAAGACCAACAGGCATCCCATAAGCTAATTTTTGTATGCTGATCCATTACACAGTCAATCACAAGAAAGCAGGAATTAGGTTCTCAAAAAACTTTTTGCAGCTCATGTTTTAAGAAGCACCACTTTTGAGGGGCTTTGAGCCCCACCCAGTTTCTTCCACAGATGCAAGTTTTGGCACGGACCCGCCTTTCAAGGGACTCCAGTGTCCCTTGTTACACTTGGATTTAAATAAACACTTTAAATAAAATATTTCTAACAACCCACATGCTAAACCTAACAAGTAAGTGCAACTTTGGACTTGAAGCACTAAATTGCAAAGCTCCTGTAGTCATAAGCATTTGGGAATGAAAATGGAACATTTAGGAAATCTAGGAGGGTTTGGTCCCACGCGTGTGTCAGTTACATCACACACACAGCAAATGCTAGCTGTGTTCTGCCTCAATATCCATGGTATAGCTCTGCTTTGCTTGGATGAGCATTTCGTTGTTGCTGGTGCTGGGCTGTTGCACAATGGCAGCAGGGCCACCCTAATGTCAAGGCAAGAAACATCCCAACACTTCAGCTGAGTCACGTTTCAATTCAGTCTTTTTGAAAAAGTGGTATGTTTGGATACATGAATTCTCAGTTGTATGCTCACATGATGAATTTCAGATCATATAGATGTTAAAATGGGAGAAGACAAAACTTTAAGGAATTCAGAGTTACGCAACTACTGGGAGGGAGTCACTCAGAACAAAAAAAAAGCCCAACCACTCCTAAAAATTCAAGAACTGAAGATCAGCCTACATCTGGAGTTACTCTGGAATAGATGTCAACCTTCAATCTACAATAATCTATATTCACCTTTAAGTAGCAGCGAGCCCTGTGACACATAGCACTGAACACCATCAGTTGGCACATCATCTGCTCCCTCTCTCCCTCCTCAACACACAAACCCTCTACTTTACTCCATCTCTAAATATCTCATAGCATACCACAATACCAAAGGTGAGTTCTTGTAAAGGATATGCTATCTTCAATGCACAAATTTTCCAAATGCTTGGAGCACTGAGAAGGTACATGGCCACACAAGCCAGAGATCAACAGCTCCTGCTTCAGGACCTGGTAGCTCCTGCAAGTGCACTTGTTCAGCATCTCACGAAAACTTTCAAACATACATGATAAAAAAAGATTTCTGTCTAAACTTTTAGGATGATTTACTGAAGTAAAGGCTAAAACTCAACAACTTAAAGCAACAATTGCCACCTTTTATCTTCAAAGTAAAAATGAAAGAAAAAGAAATTAAAAAGCTATAATAAGCCGTTAACTTCAGAATGTACATAGGGTCTTTCTGGGGTATGAACTTCTCTGGAATGTTTTTCCCTTATCTCTTGGGAAATGGTGCTGCAGAGAACTTCAAATACAACTGCCAAGTTTAGAGGCTGTTTTGTATGAAGAGGCCAGTTGGATTGGAGCACATATGAAAAAAGGGACGTACAACTTCGCCGCAGAGCACAGCTCCACAGGGAGCTGAGAAATGTGCCTCAAACAAAACCCACTAGCAGACTGTCATTATCTGGCCACCTCTGATGATTTAGGAGCTCCCTGCACCATGGAACCATCAATCAATTACCCTGATTGAACAACCCTAAAACACAACTTTTAAAAATGTAACTACCCATGACCCAAATTTCCTGCTGGTTATGTTGGCCTCAGGTTAGCCCCATTTGTCTATCATCAAGGGAGCCAATAAAAATAATAAAAACAGGTCAATTCTGAGCTTTCTAAGGGCTGTATAAAAACATTAGCGCTGCTTAATTCAGAGCCAGCTAAGGCCCAAGCTCTAATGCCTTCTGCTCAGTTGCATTGTTTGGACATTTTAATGCTATAATCATACACTCTTCAAAATCCAAGGAGAGTTTGTGATAGATTTCTGTTGTTTTCCATGTCTGTCCTCCACCCTTCTTACTTATTTATTTTTTAACCTAAGCTGTGTAATGATTTACTATCCCAAAGGGTAAATGAACTGACGTCAATCTGCTGATTTTTGCAAAATGCTTGAGTTTTGGCAGACAGGGGAATAGTGAAGTAAAAAAATCTTTTTTCAGTTTTAAATAGTGAACATGATATTGTGCTTCAAAATTGACACTTAAAATGTGATTTAAAGGATTAACAGGAATTAGGAAGAAGTGTAACAAACTCAGTTTTGCATTTCTATGAAAGGTATTCAGTAAATCCTAAGAATCTAAACCAGTATATATCATTAGACATCTTTTACGCAATAGAAAACAGAGGAGGAGGAAGAGAAGAATAGGGTCAGAGTTTATATGAATTAACACGTGTCCCTGACAAAACTGAGAAGAGAACCAAGGCACCCTAATCCCCTCCCATCCAGCCCACTGTCCCCAACACATCATTAAAAATATTAAAGCAAAAATCAACTTCAAGCAAGTGGAATTTATTTTCTTTTAAAATCCAAGAGGAAGGAGGAGATAAATCTTCAGAGACTACTTCATTATGTAAATATTCTACTGGCTATTAGTTTAGGAAGCAAAACATTTTTAATTCCTTTAGAGGTCGCATGAGTTAACAGAATTTTTTGGAATGTGAACCACAGGGCTTCACAACAGCAAGGGAGAAAAAAAAAGCCACAAAGCCCAGCTGTAGTTAAAACCTGAAGAAGAATCAGCGGAAACTCTTCAGCCCTTGGCTCACTGACTGCCCCATGCTCCTGAATGTCAGCCCTCAGGCACCATATTCCAGCTTTGCCACGTGCACGACGGACACTCAACAACAGCTTTTTGAGGGAAGGCTTAGACCATTCAACCTCACATCCCTACAAGTCCACTCAGATCTCATGCAGATGTCTGACCTATTCAATAAAAGCTGCTTGTATTGATAACTTAGGAAAAGAGGGCTCATAATTTATGGGGTAAGCAACTTTCTAATGTTGCTGTACCTGACTCGTAACGTTTAATCTGGGTTTGACTTCCTGTATTTCAGGATTTTGGCATGCAGCCCATGCCACTGTACCATCCAGATGAAGGCAAACTGGAGTGTATATTCTGGCTGCAAAAAGTGCCAACACTACCAAGGGACCGCATGGGTATGCAAAAACAGCTCAGATCCTTCAACGGGAAGAGCTCTCTGGAGCAGTAATCATCTTAGCAAAAAGCAGAGAGGTTGCCAAGCTAAGGAAGAGTCATTGCCTTCAGTGCTCTGCTGGCCTTAAGTCAGAAGCTGATGTTCTGCTGCTCGCCACTGTGTGCTGTTTGAGCACAACATGTTCAGGTTTGATTGCACACAATTCTTTATACTGATGAGAAGATGTCCGTATTCTCTAACTCCATATAAACAATCATTTCATTTATTTCTCTTTCATAAAATGACCAATGGGTGACTGGTGATTTGACACTACAAATCAGTAAATACGATCTTAGCATGCAAATACTGTTTTGACTTAAATAGGTTTTGATAAAAATGTGTCTTTCCTTTGCCTTCTCTTTAAATATTCCTACAGTATGACCAAAGAATAGCCAACCCACAACGTAACACAAAAAATTAAGGTCTCTGAATTACAGTAAAAAAGCATCAAGAACTTGTCTCCTCTGTCACTTCTCTTAGAGACTTCTCTGTTTGTTAATGAAATGTTTCTACAGAGCCAATTCCATTTCCTGTCCCCTCTCCTGCCCTTACCATCCACCCTATGGATTGCTTCAGGACCTATGTTCTCAAAACTGCAGAGACAATTTCCAGGCAGTTCTTGCAGACAGAGTCTTAAATTGTAATGTAAACAAATAAAAAGCAAATAAAATAATACCAGTAAGCTTTTGAAAAGCTATTTTTAACCTGGCACATGCTGCCAAATACACGGATTCAGATTCATCCAATTTGCATGCTCTCCCAATTCTCTTTCATTCTTGCCTTCTGCTCACAGCATTCTGTTCCATTGTTGTCAGCTGAAGTGTTTCTGTGACTGTGTTAAAAAAGATTTGGTTTATTGTTTGGCCACAGAAACAGCTACACCAGCCACGAAAGCTAAGGACTGGATTGCTTCCTCATGCAACAGTGCTGGCTCAAAGCCTTCATGAACTAGTTCCAGGCTGCCAGGAGATATAAAAGAAAATTATATAAATAATCACCTGCTCTTTGGATGACTTCTTCAATACACTATCATACTGCCAGACTCTTAATTGGCATTTATCAGTTACTACTATAGATATCAACAGTTCTTGGCCAATTTATACCTGTTGAGTATCTATCTACGATGGGAGTATTTACTACAAAACAGTGATGAGTGAAAGACAAGAAAAAAATAACTTAGGACATAAAGCTTTTAGAAGGCACTACATTTACAAGGTCTTCTGGTCAGAGATTTTTTTAACGCGTGTCCTGGATAATTACAAAAGCACACCACTGACACTCAGCAGCTAGTATGTGATAACACCACAGATATTTAAAAGAAGCTGTTCAAGCCTTATGATTTCAAAAACAAAACAAACAGAATGAAAAAAGGCTCTGGACAATTCGTTCAGCTAACAACTCCATAGCTCATGATCACAACCTAAGCAATTGGATTCTGCCTATAGCCAAAGAAGTGCAATCCACTATTTTTCTTTAACCTAATTTCATTAGAGCATAGAAAGAAATTATATTTTGAACACCATCATTTCCTCTTATCACTTTTCCACTTTCCTCTTGTCTTTCCTGAGTACCACAGCTGTTTGATAAAAATTTCCCATTTTCAACAATCTTACATAATCAGTCATTGTTCTCGATTCTTGGTGGAGCCAGGAGGAAGAACAGCAAAACTGCTACCTTGGACTTCCGGAGGGCGGACTTTGAATTGTTTAGAAGACTAGTAGGGGGAGTCCCCTGGGATTCAGTCTTAGAGGGTAAAGGGGTCCAAGACAACTGGTTGCTCTTCAAGAAGGTAGTCTTACAGGCGCAGGAGCAGGCTGTCCCCCTGAGCTGCAAAATGAGCCGGCGGGGAAGGAGACCGGCGTGGATGAATAGGGAACTATTCTTGAGGCTCCGGGAGAAAAAGAGAATCTACATCCTGTGGAAGAAGGGACGGGCAACTCAGAAAGAGTACAGAGAAGTTGTTAAGATGTGCAGGGAGAAAATCAGAAAGGCGAAAGCCCAGCTCGAACTCAACCTGGCCGCTGGGATAAAAAGAAACAAGAAACCCTTTTACAAATATATCAACAGTAAGAGGAGGACTAAGGAGAATCTCCATTCTTTACTGGATGAGGCTGGGAATATGACTACTGGGGATAAGGAAAAGGCAGAGGTCCTGAATGCCTTCTTTACGTCTGTCTTTAAAGGTCAGACCAGTTATCCTCAGGGTACTCCACTTTTTGACCTGGTAGTCTCGGCTGGGGAGCAGACTAAACCACCCACGATTCAGGAGGAAACAGTCAGAGACCTGCTACTCCAACTGGACTGTCACAAGTCCATGGGGCCGGATGAGATTCACCCGAGAGTGCTGAGGGAACTGGCGGAGGTGATAGCCGAGCCGCTTTCCATCATCTATCAGCGCTCCTTGTTGACTGGTGAAGTACCGGAAGACTGGAGGCTTGCCAATGTGACTCCCATCTACAAGAAGGGCTGTAAGGAGGACCCGGGGAACTACAGGCCTGTTAGCCTGACCTCGGTGCCAGGGAAGGTTATGGAACAGATTGTCTTGAGGGAGATCACGCGGCAAGTGCGGGACAACCGGGGGATCAGGCCTAGCCAGCATGGGTTCACGAAGGGCAGGTCCTGCTTGACCAACCTGATCTCCTTCTATGATCTAGTGACCCGCCTGGTGGATGAGGGAAAGGCTGTTGATGTAGTCTACCTAGACTTCAGCAAAGCCTTTGACACTGTCTCCCACACTATTCTCCTGCAGAAGCTGGCAGTCCGTGGCTTGGACAGGTACACTCTTGGCTGGGTAAGGAACTGGCTGGAGGGCCGGGCCCAGAGAGTGGTGGTCAATGGAGCTAAATCCAGCTGGCGACCGGTCACGAGTGGTGTTCCCCAGGGGTCGGTGCTGGGGCCTGTCCTCTTCAATATCTTTATTGATGACCTGGATGAGGGCATTGAGTGCACCCTCAGTAAGTTTGCAGATGACACCAAGTTGGCTGGAAGTGTCGATCTGCCTGGGGGTAGCGAGGCCCTACAGAGGGATCTGGACAGGCTGGATAGCTGGGCTGAAGCCAATGGGATGAGGTTTAATAAGACCAAATGTCGGGTCCTACACTTTGGCCACAGCAACCCCAAGCAACGCTACAGGCTTGGGGCGGAGTGGCTAGAAGACTGTGTAGAGGAAATGGACCTGGGGGTGTTGGTTGACGCTCGGCTGAACATGAGCCAGCAGTGTGCCTGGGTGGCCAAGAAGGCCAATGGCATCCTGGCTTGTATCAGAAGTAGTGTGACCAGCAGGAGCAGGGAAGTAATTGTCCCCCTGTACTCAGCTCTGGTGAGGCCGCACCTTGAGTACTGTGTCCAGTTCTGGGCCCCTCACTGCAAGAAAGACATTGAGGCCCTGGAACGTGTTCAAAGAAGGGCAACAAAGCTGGTGAGGGGTCTGGAGCACAGGCCTTATGAGGAGCGGCTGAGGGAGCTGGGATTGTTCAGTCTGGAGAAGAGGAGGCTCAGGGGAGACCTTATTGCTCTCTATAACTACCTGAAGGGAGGTTGTAGTGAGCTGGGGGTCGGCCTCTTCTCTCGTGTAACTGGTGATAGGACTAGAGGGAATGGTTTCAAGCTGCGCCAGGGAAGATTCAGGCTGGATATTAGGAAATACTACTTCTCTGAAAGAGTGGTCAGGCACTGGAATGGGCTGCCCAGGGAGGTAGTGGAGTCACCGACCCTGGAGGTGTTCAAGGAACATTTGGATGTTGTGTTGAGGGATATGGTTTAGCGTGTACTATTGATGATAGGTGGATGGTTGGACTGGATGATCTTATAGGTCTTTTCCAACCTTAGTGATTCTGTGATTCTGTGATTCTGTGATTTTTGTTTCTTGCATTACAACAGGCAGATTCAGTTGCTGATTTTCTCAGTCAGAACTGTTGGACATACGTATACATTTTCAGAAAAATCAAATGCCATCACAAAAGCTTCAAGTAAACATGCTGATATCTAATCTTCCACAGTAGAGAAATCACCTCATCCCATGGTGTTATGCTGTCTGGAGATGTATCACTACATCATAAAGTCCAGTTTTCCTGCCTTTCTTTGGAAACCATTAGTCTACAGCTGTGTTAAGATATTTTAATGGGTTCATGGGGGCTCAGCAGCAACAGGATGCTGAAAAAAACGATATTTAATAAGTCTGGATTTTATTAGACAAAGCTCTGCAATTTTACTCAAATCACTGCATGTCTGACACAAGAAACTCATCAAAAATTTAAAATGGAAAGCTTCCAACCTACTCAGTCAAAAGCTTTTAGCCATGATGGCTTCTACAGGCAGGCTCAGTATAAACATAGAATCATGAATCAGCACAGTGAAAACTGTGTCAGGAGAATGAAAAAGCAGTACATGCCCACTCAAGACAAAATATGCATCAGAGAAAGATTTTGGTGTTATGCATGTCAGGTGCATGTGTGTATTTTTGATGTTGCCTGTTTTTAATAGCCTTGGAGTACTGGAAAAAATGTCAGAAGATAGTAGGGGTTCAATGCTGAGAAAAGGACATGAGGATAACATAACATTCTAGGAGGTTAAAGCTCACATCACCTTGGAGGAGAACAATGAGAAAACATTCAGCCAGTACAAAAGAAAGGATAAGAATACACAAGGCCTGAAAACAAATAAATGGGGAATAAATCAAGCAAATATAGTGCAACCAAACTGGTTGTTCAGCAGTGCAGAACATATCTGCAAAAGAAGAGGCTTAATTCCTGGAAAATGGTTATTGAGAAAGATTTGAGTGATACTTTGGAAAAAGAAAAGAACATGAACCCCTAAATCAGATCACCACTTAGAACTCTTCAGTCTAGGAAAAAAGTGATGCAGCAGATCTGAAAAATCATGAGTGGACTTGAGAAGGCAGGTAGGGACTGACTGCTCACTGTCCCAGCAGAGGTACTAAGGGTCAATAAACAAAGCTGGTAAGAGCCAGTCCAAAAAAAATAATAATAAATAAATTAAATTAAGATAGTTCTTCATGCAACGTGCTGAAATACAGATCTCCCTGCCAAAGGTTATTTTGCCGCTAAACTCTCATGCCGGTTCAGATGGAATATGGGAAAACTTGTAGAGGGAAAAAAAAACCATCTCTGTCAAATGTTAGTAAATACACAGAAACACACATCTGTTCCAAGCTCAAAATGGTTGAGGCTAGGAGAGTATCATATAACCCTGCTCTCTTTTCTCTATGTTATGTAGGAAGTATGGTTAGAAAAAGCAAAATAGCTCAGCTACATCTTCAATTCAGAATTGACATCTGAGCATAAAGCCATAGCAAAAGGACGAATAAGACTACGTATAGCCAGGGGAAGCACAAAAAAGTAAGGGAGCACACTTATTTGAGTATGTAGCATTGTTGGGAATGATTTTGATATGTTATGCCCAGTTCCAGTGTACACATTTCTAAGAAGCCGTGGAAAACTAGAGATAATTCTGAGGAGAGTTACAGAACAACTGGAGAAGTTGTTTCTCCAGAAAGAGAGCTGGCTTATCAAAAGGAGAAATAACACCTTTCAGTTTGTGTATGATTCTTCAGATGGAAGAAAATTTCTGAGCACAAGGGAGCTCTTCAGTCAAGAAAGGCACAACAGAAACAACGGAAATTGAAACTATGATTTTTCAATTCTTAAATTTGTGGAGATCCTCTAATGGCATGCATATTTCAGAAAGACTTTGGAGGATCACATAACAGAAGACAAGCAGAAAGCACAAACTCCATAGTTTCACACAATAAAACACACGCATTAAATGCATCTGGTGAACAAACCATAAACTCCTTGGCACAGTGCTTAATAGCAGTGAAAAGAATTGTTGGCTGTGAGAGAAAAATCAGTTTGAAATAGCAGAAAGGATCAGGTAATACATACTAAAATGCTGGACATGCTGTGAAGGCTGTCAAAGCAGTAAATTATATAAGGAGACCTCTTGACAGTCAAAATAACCCCATCTTATGCCACATCCTTGCCTTTTGAGGCACCTCTTCTCTCTCAGCCCTTTGTTCTTTATATCATCTTTCACTCCTACTCGGTCTAACTCCAGACATTCCAGGAACTCCTCAGGGAAGCCTCAGACTTCTGGTGATGGCCTGTCTGTGGTGGGCACTGGTAGCAGAAGGGAGAAAATGAGACTGCCTGGGACAAAGGTAATATGGGAGAACAAATCTATTCCAAACGGATGAAAAAGGATTTTGGAGTCCACATTACTGGTTAGGTTCATTTGAAGGAGATTTGTTTTCAGATTTCTGTTGGCTTTTTTTGTTTGTGAGCACATTAACTCACCATCCACCTTTTTTTTTCCCCTGTACAAATCCAGCCAACTTCCATCCCTAAATGTTTGGTATTAACAGACAAGAAGGACATCTATCATATATTGCTACAAGCATCATGCCTAGCCAATTAGTGCCAAAGCATCACACCAATCACAGTTCCATCTACATTAAGATCAAACATATACTTGAAGGCTTTTAGATTAGAGATTATATTATTACATGAAATATGTTAAATAAAGGTACTATTTTGGCCAAAACATGCACCATTTCACAGTATCTCTGGAATCCAACTTTTTGTTGTCAGTTTCAAGGGAAATGGATGTAGATCTCAACAAAGTAGCATTCTTCCTCTCCATCCCTTTTATTTTGTCCATTTTCTTAATAAATACACAAAGAAACTTAGTGAAAATCTATCACCAAAATAAACATACCTGCCAGAAACTGTTGGAATTTACCAAAATTCCAAAATGTTAGGAACTGAAACTCGTCAAGAGTCAAGAAACTTGACAGCAACATAAAACATTAACTTGCATTAGATGATCTTATGAGTTCATTAGCTGAATTGCATACTATTGCATTTTGCAGACAGGAATTTAAGCATCAGCTAAACTCATGATTTTATATCGTCTTGACCATATTTTACACCTCGGTATGCAGATAGACAATATATGGCATAAACCACAAAGCAAAATATATAAACATGGAAGATTTTGCATGAGACAACTCCAGTGCTCTGCCCACACACCCCACTCAGTACACAGGAAGGAGACAGAACAGCAACACGCAGATACAAAGGCAGATTATCAGTCCACTGCAGAGCACTGAGGCTGTTAATCAGTACAGTAAATGTTATCACAATAGAGTACTGACATTTCTAGCCTCTGTACAAGGCCTGCCATGCTTTAAACAGAACTCAGGCTTTCACAGCGATTAAAGGCAGATGTCACATGCATGACTAGGTTTGTGACTTATGTGTCCCCCAATCCATTTCTGTGTGTGGAAGGAATCTTTCACTGACAGGACATCTTCACTGGAGGATGCTCATTATGGTATGGTTTGTACAAGGAAAAACATTTTCTTTCCCTTTTTCAGATTGGGAAAAGTGAAACAAGCTTAGAGTACACAGCTGTACCTCTTTTCATCCTACGAAATGTATCAAGTGAAAGCCCTAATTCTGTCCAGTTTTCCACTACTATTAATAAGCAGTCAGGTTATCATTATTTGGAGAGCAGTGGATGGCAGAAACAACAGTGACACATCTGAGTAAGGACGTATGGTTTTTTCCCTTATACATGTGCATGAACAGCAGCCATAAAAACTACTGATTATATGTCAAATATGAAGCATCAAGAGAAGTACAGGCATAGACAAAATGGCTAACAGTTCTATCTTTCCAAGCAAAGTTTAACTGAACTACACATAAGCTGTACTATCAATTCCTTAACCAACCAGGAATCCTCAAGGCTGATATTCACACTGATCGTATGTCTGCATTTAGGTATGCCTATGCATGGGTATATGACCTTCTAGCATGCTGGCTATTGGAAAGCATGCCCAGCATTTGCAGTTCAGTCAGGATGTTCCATCCATGTGGCCCACGTGCTCTCTCCCCAGCTCATTGCTCTGTGAGAAGGCATTGGGTTGCTCCCCACTGCCAGCTACAAGAGCTGCATGAGCAGTGCTCTGGCTGCAGGGCTGACTCCTGCCACAACTCCTCCTAGTCCATCCCTCCAGCACCAGCTGTGAGCAGAAAAGTGAACCCCGCTCTGTCCTCTGTGGGATCTCCCTCCCACTCAGCCGAGCGCCTGAGTCAGTGCAACTCCCTCCTGATAGCACATTTGTGCAAAGGGAGCCGACTGGAGCGCAAGACATCTGGTCCCAATATTCAAAAACACTTAAATCATGCATGTCATTCCAACCATTTAAGGACTTTAGAAGTTTTCAGTTACTTTTGTATGTATTTTCTAGTTGTTTCATGCAGGAATTATTTCTTAAGTTTCACTCAGAAGATCTGGGGAAATGCATATTCCATGTCATTTCAACAAGGAAGAAAACAGCCATAAGGATAAAGTCTGCACATGTCCTAAACTATCAATATATTAACTATATTTTTAAATTATTTCAGATGAATATCAGGATCTGCTGAGTTGAAACACAACTCAAATTTCAGTAAGTGGTATGCATGTGCAATGTTAAAAACCAAAACATCTTCCAGAGAGCAATGCTCACCTCTGTGTACAACTGCTAGCCTCTTGCTTGTTCTCCACCTATGACCAGTAGTGGCTGCTTCCTCACACCTCAGGTGCTTGGACGGGCTGATGCTGATGCCCAGGGACAAGCAATAACATTCAGTGCATTAAATGATTCCCATGAATACTGGGAGTTACTGTACACCATTTAGTCTGAGTATCCATAGCACTCAGGGTGCTTTTCAACAACCAATACAGGTAGATCTATCTACCTCACTGTCTCTGTTGCATGAATGTCTTGCAAGACAGAAAACAAAGCACCTTGATGTAATTTCTACTGCTCCTACCTGGAGGCCCACACCTCAGTTTGGAGCACTTCCAAGCTTCACTGCACACAGCTTCTCCTGACGCACAGCAGAAAAAGACAAATTTCTTTTTTGGCAACTGCTAGAAAATTCTCCCCCCTCACAGTACAGAACGCTCCTGGTTCTCTAACAGGCCCTCTTTCAGTCTACTTGTGGGACAAGAGAATCAGACATTCAGGACATAAGTGATATCCCATATGGAGGCGCACAGCAGCAGAAATGAAAAGGCATGAGAAACTATCATCTGAATGAGAGAATCCAGAGGGTCTTGGTTATATACTGAAACTCACAAAATACTTTAAGTCATTTGTCTGAGACTTGGATCCTACTTTGGAAGGCAGAATGCTCTTTTAGACACTGTTTATTAACAATAAAATGAAATATGAAATGCACTTTGTTAAATCCAGATCTGGACAACTCTTATGACATGTACCCTAAATAAACAAAGTAAAATGGTATTACAAGAGCTAGTAATAAAACTGTGCCCTATTATTAAAAATAAAAATAGATATTTACCGCACTAATGTATGTATATTTAATCCTTCTAAAAATAAACTTTCAAAAATGATGCCATCACACTAAGCTGCTCCCAAATATTACAAAGTGCGTAGCTGCTCCGGCCATCAGCTGGGACCCTCACATCCAAAGCTGTTTTCTCAGTGTTCCTGGAGCAAAACCTCAGCCCTATGGTTCGGCAGGTCCTCACAACGGCTACAAAACCCATGGAATTTCTGTGCTACTGTTTGAGAACTGCAGCATCCACTGGGAAAGGGGAGAGGGAAAAGAAAATAAATCAAGGCACAGTCATTCCTCTTTTTTTTTGAGGGGAGTGATCACAACAGCAAAACTAAACCGGTCTTGGGACAATCTTTTCTCCTGTTTCCAAATAATTTTCCTCTGCTACCTCAGCCGTCGTCACTTTTGCTAGCTCCAAACAAATCACTGGGTGGTGGTCTTGCTGTTCCATCCCAAGCTGTATTTTAATTAGTTGGAGCACTGAGGAAAGATGATTGTACAAATACTGGCTAATCTTCAAACAAGAGTACACGCTGTCCATCCTATTCACGATGAAAAAGCTCTTAAACAGATTTTGATAAAGATTTGCCTCCTGCTTGCAGCCCACATTTGTAATGTTTATATAAGCGCGGGATATAAATCTTCTTCAAATGAACCCCACCATTTCAAACCAGCCTTGTTATAAACTGCCTGTTTCCGCTTTGCCTGCCTAAGCAAGCAGTGCTGGGCCTGCTTGGGATCGACTGGAACTAATTTAATGTGCTCCAGGTTTAATCCCCATCCTCCCAGCTTTTACTGGGAGATTTTACACAGAGGACCGCTGCTGACTTCAACAATGATTCATGTGATAAGTGGGATTTGATTTGTTTTCTTCCACATCAGAAAACATGCAACGAAATCGCCACAAGATCACTTCAACAGAACAAGATCAAGTAGACAAAAAAAAGTTAAACTTGAACACAGAAGCTGAGGCAATTCTGAATTTATTCACGCGAATTACCAGTTTTCTTTATTCAAAAGAGAATAATACGTGTCTGTATACCTCTACGTTTGGTTTGGAAGGAGGCCAGCAGGCATTCCCTTACACCGATAGATTGGCTCACGGCGTTTGTATTTATCATTAAAAATGCAAAAGCAGCACAGGATCGTAACATCGCTGCAGCTCCGCCTGCAAAAGGCAGCACACACCGCTCTCCTCAGCAATACTGCCTTGAAACGAGCCCGCCTGCCGGGGACCTGCAGGTGGCAGCGTTGTCCCGCCGGGGAGAGCCGCCGCAGCGGGGCCTACCCTGACCGTCAGCATCCCGAGGGAATGACCCGACCGGAACAGGCGGCCAGCTGAATGACCAGAGAGCATGCTTCTTTCTGCCTTTCCCCTTCTTTTTTAACTCGCAGGAGGAAAACATGCTCATTAAAATCGAAAACTGAAAAAGCGGCAGCATTTATGGATGCATAAATGTTCGTTTTTACAAAATGTAGCTGAGTTACCAACGCAGAGGCCAAAGATACTGTTTTGCAATAGTTTTCCAGTGCACTGAATTCCTCACTCATTTACATAGACCAGATGTTTCTCTGACAAACCAAATTCCTCGAGGAAGAAAAACGAAGTTGCTATGTACTTCATGTCTGAAATGAAAGATGATACGAAGATGCTGCATGAACGTTCCATTAGCCACTGAAGGCAAACACACTAAGTGCAGCAGCTTTCTTCTGTTTAGCAGAACCTCGCTGAAGGTTAGGTGATCCTTGGCAGAAGCACTAGAAAAGGAAAATGAAGCTCCTTAGATTCTATTCACTGCCTTCAGTGGCTTCACTCCCTTTGGGTAAGCCAACTCAATTTCTTTGCCAGATCTTGACACTCGGGCTGAGAGGACAAATACTCTCAAGAAGAGTGATTTGTATCCCTCCTTCCCACAGCAGAATTTGCTCCTGACGCCTTTTTCCCAGTACCTGATTTCTTGAGGATCACGAGAGGAACAAGGGTAAGAGTGGTTCACAATTTAACTACTTTAGTGACCATTAAGACCTACAGCCTTTTGGTACACAAACTGAAGGACATGGGGAATATATATTTGCTGCTAGCAAAAGATGAAACAAAAACCAGAAGGGTTTTCTAAAATCTCTTTGTTATCCCTAATTCTTACTGCTTTTATGAAATAAAAACCCCAAACCAAAAAAACCCAGCTTGTTAAACCACTATGCTTCTCTAAAAACAGTAGTATATTACATTTAATCTAAAAAACTAACTCATGGAAGATGCCTGGAAATTATACTCATTATTCCCCTTATTTTCCAGAATAAACCTGCCACACCTTTCCAAATAGATGGATCAATTAACTTTTGGCAGGGAGCTATCAAAATCCTGGTAAGAAAGGCAAATCCTCACCTTAAATTACATAGAGCAATGAGAAATATGCAGTAAAAGCAAAATGTTCAGCCTGAGAATAATTAGCAGATAACTGAACAATAACTAAACAACGAATAATAATGAAAACTTCGAGAAAAAAGAGAGAGTGAGCTGTAAAATTTGGACTCAACAGGCCTTGAAGTGGCAACTGTGAATACGGAAACCAGGAAACGAAGGCAACTTCAATGATGGCAATGCCAGGATAAAAAGAAAAGTCACGTCTTCATTTGAGACCTTTGGGACTACTGGAATGTCCAAACTCACCTGTATCCCAAGACCCTGGTATGAATAGAATCTGCAAGCAGTGAACAGCTCTCTTCTGAAACAGTACAGCCTTTTAATTTTATGAGCCCTTCTTTTCAGTGCAAACTAGCAAATGCTGAGCCTAATGAAAAACCAAGAACAGATTCTAAAGAAACATTGGGCTAGCCCTCCTACTTAACATGCTTGCTACCAATCTCATTCAAAAATTCCAAGAAATTAGAATACAAGGTTTTTAACCCTCAAAGTCTTGAGAAAGACACTCGAGAAATTTACATGGTAACTTTAGGCAAATTGGATTGAAACAACACAGCCCAGAATGACATATTACATCTCATCTTTTTTTATCTGTCTTTTAGAGGAACACTGTGGCCTCAGAAGAGCTGTACAGTCCTAATACACGGCAGCAATATTTCTCTCTTCTGAAAATAGAAAGGCACTGCCACAAAGCCTGTAGCTGTCGCATCCAAACACCACTACCATGGGTCTCACAACTACCATCACTTCCCAGCAAGAATGATTACATGGATGTGATCATGTATAAAAGGATCAACATCTATCCACAAGCTGAGCCTCCTGCCAACAGGGAAAGAAAAATCAATATGTACAATTGAAAAAATTTAAATACCATTCGGCTGCATCCTCCCTATACTGGAGCAGTCAGCAGCGAGCCTTCTAAAGACACTCCTCCCAAAATAAGTTCTCAGCTTACAAACTTCTTTCCACATAAAATAACATGGCATTGTCATAGCTCTCTATGATACCTTTCCCCTAAAGCATTGTAATGTAAATAAATAAATAAATAGAATAGAATGACCAGCCATTTCAATGCTAAATAACTACACTGTTTTTAAGTCAGCATTTATGCCTTTTTTTAATAAGGAAAAACATCCTGTGAAAGTGCCTAAGACATTGTGCACATAGTTTGCTCCCAACACTCAGCAGTAATACATGCTAATTTTCATCAAAGCCTCACTTTATACACCTGATATCACAGGGAATGGTTGAACCCAGGCTCAGGCTTTCTTAGAGAAAGGACCAGACTGACAGTATGGTGAGGCAAAATCTGTTATCTACATAACTGATAAAGTAAGTATGCAAAAGCTCAGGAGGTTAAAGGATAGCCCAAGCTCCCTTCCTACTCAATCTCTGCCAATTTGGCATCAATTAGACCCTTAAGAGCCAGACTGATATTCTCAGCTTATTTCATACGTGTCACTAAACAGCTAGGATGTAACAACACCTTTTACTCAAGGGACATTACACGGAAACTTTGTGAAAAATCATAACGCAAAATATAAACAGCCGTAAAAATTAGAATATCAATTTTCCTGGCAGCACGTAACTGTTCGGTAAAGCATGCATTTTGTTCATAATAACTTGTAGATGTACAGAGAACTGAAAAATAAACTTCACTTATATTTCTCAGGAAGTCTTTCCCCCACAGATTCTTTTTTTTAAACTGGCTCTCCTGGTCTGTGTAATATCCTTTGCTTCTCAGCCTTTCATGCCTGCTACATTATTCAGCTGGTAGACCGGTGAATTATGAGATTATGAATAATGTGATGTTTGGTATTTATAACATGAAGACTGCACTTAAAATTTTTTTTGGAAGAGATGCAAAAGCAGTTTGCTTCTGAAAAAAACCTAAAAGCACATGCTGGAACAGACGTGGAAGAATAGAGGATGACATCTACCAACAGTGAAGAGCATTTGGAAGTTCTGCAACGGGTGGAGAAAAGTTGGGAAGGGCAGCAATTAGAAATGTTTTGAAAAGAAAACATCTTTTTGGATGAAAGTTAGTTTCTACTGTGCCAATCACAATTTAAGTTAAATTTGTTTTTCTTCATTTGGTTTCTGATCTCATCTAGTCATCAAGGATGATTGATGGTGTTTCAGGATTTGGGCCTTTGCCAGTTGCAAGTAAAAGCGAGTTATTTATTTTTCTTTAGTGCTGTAGTGCAGCCATTAACTGTACCCTGCCCCTTTTTGTTTACAGCCTGCCATCGAAGCCACAGCTTTATAATGTTGTGCTATAAGCTCTCGTCTGGAGCTGACAGTGTAAGTGGTCTAGCAGAAGTCTCGCACAACGAACATCACTCTGCACAGAAACCATGCAAACGTTACTTCTGTAATTATCCCTGCCACTGCTCCACACAGAGTTGTCCCTCCATTCAGATGTGCCATATTTGAGCCATGTGCACTATTGCTTTCCTTGTGGTAGAGCTACATTTATTTAATCCTTTTAAAAACAAACAAACAAGAAAATGACTTTGACCTTTGCCTAGGCACAAGGGTTCTGATTTGAAATGTGTATTGCATTGCATTGCTAATGCCCTCCCCTTCCCCCCCCAAACCAGCTGAACTAGGTCAGATTTCTGTGCAATTAGGAAAAAAAGGAAACGAAAGCAATTTAGTTTTCATGTTTGCCAATATCAAAACATCTTACATTGGCATTAAGCTTTAAACTGAAACACACAGCGTAATAAGAGAAAGAAGGTAACCAGGAAAGGAGTGGCCTGCTAAAAACTGTTATGCAAATAATACAGACTTTCTTACTTGCATTTTTTTCTGGTTTAAACTATTCAAAAATGTGTGTTTGAATGTCCCCAGCTTGGCTGTACATATGCCATGGGGAGGTTTTATGTATGAACTCTTCAACCTGAGAGTTTTAGCAGAAAAGCTTCTTTACAAGGCTTAATTAAAAGCAGGTTTAAGACAGGGCCCTCACTCATTCTGGTTTTTATTTTGGCCTTCTCTCTGTGTCAAAAGTCAAGTCCCAGAAGAGAAATGAAGTTCATTATTGAGTCAGGAGAATATTTTCTCCTTCATTCTAAGCCCAACTAAACATGTTTCAGGTTTGAGTTTCGCTTTAGGTGCCTCCAAATGAGATTTTATTTTATATGCACCTAAGGGTGAAATGTAAGGAGATGCTAATCACAATTTTTATTTATTATGTAGGGTAGAGCTAACGTGTGAAAAACAGACTGCAATCTCTTTTGCATGCAACTGATTTGATATGGGGAACCAAATATTCTAAACAGATGGTGCTCAGAATTGGTGTATTTCCCTATTTGCATTCATGCTAAATGCAACGTCATTGTGATGAAATGTGGTAAGCAGTCATGCAGTCACATTATAAAATGCATTAAGCAACGTTACCACACCAGAATAGGACCAACAGAGTTGTAGGGAAACATTCAACTTCTTCCAAGGAGTTTTAAGTAGCATGAGATTTTTGATAATGAATACTGTGCTAGTAGTTTTTAAGGCATACTCAGAAGCAAGATTATATTTTAGCATAAATAAATAGAAGAAAGAGGGTTCCTATTCATTCCTAAGAATAAAGGTCTTTTCTCCTCACATCACCTAGTCTAATGAGAGTAGCCATAAAAACATGTATATGCAGCACAGCGTGCTGTGATTTCAATAGAGCAAAGACACATGGTCATTCCGGTGCAAGAAGCCAGGACCAATCAAGCCATCAGTCACTCTGGTTAACAGGAAATGTATTATCTTTGGTGGTTATCTTTGGTGGTTTTGTAACTGGACAGTAGGCACAGACTAGTGCATCCTGTTTGCTACCAAGAGCAGAAGTAAGAGCGTGATATTTGTCATAAGCATTTTCGAGAACAAAAATGTGAGGATGTTTTTCAAAAGGCCCTTGAATGTTCACCAGATGTGAAGCACATGCAGCCCTTGAATGGGAGAGAATAATGCGACAATAAAGTTTAATCAATACAACATGTGCCACTAATCACACCAAGATGACATGCAAATGTTTGAAAAACAAAGATATGCAAATTATTTTTAGTTCTTCATGACAGAAAAACAGGTCACCTGGGAAACCATAGGTTGCTGTTTTCACTGCTGTTCAAGAACCCTTCTGCGAGAAATGTTACACCCTCTGTGAGACATTTGTATTTTTATATATGAAATTCAGTTCCTGTGCCACTACTTACTAAAAGTATTAAAGAGTTAAACGATTTTAAAGGTATCCTCTGCCTGTGCATACCTTATAAATATAAAATTCCTATGAACTGCACATGCAGGAAAAGGATAAGGTAACTAGTGCCCAGGTGTGTTACCATATCTTGAAGCAAGTCCCCTCTTTGACTTACAGAATGGAAACTGCATGGGAAAGGGCACACTTCTCCATGTTCATCTTTACTTCTCCAAGTACACCTATCGGATACTAGATAAAGCATTCAATTTCCAGTAGTGATCACTTCTAACAGACTTTGCTTAGGCTATGTAAAAACACACGCACAATGATATGCTAGGAAACAATTTCACAGAGGCAACCATCCATTTGCAGTTCCAAATACATTTGGAAATACAACTGATAACCTAACACAAGCTGCACTCATACAGGGAAGTTTCATTAGTGTAACTGCAAAAATTGGATGAAATCAGAATCTGAAGCAAAATATTGAGGTACATGATCACGACTTTGCTCATATACCTCTCAGCTGCTATGTCCACCAAACCGCACAGTGGCTTCCTAATATGCAGATTTGTTGCCACAGATGCATTCAGAGCCCTACCAATTAAATGTTGGCACATGTGCCTGCAGTATGTTCAACCTCTTCCCCACAGCATACAAGCAGATAGAACTATAACTATATGCATGCAGTGCAATGCACGCAATGCCTGCATTAGCGACTGACGCTCCCTTGAAGCAGCAGCAGTTTACTTCTTGCATCTGTCATTCCTGTTAGAAGCAGTAAAAAGATGTAGTCTTTTTTTCTAGTGGATGGTGGAGAAGCATCATCAATTTTCCAATAACTCTGGCAAAATCCAACCTCTCACCAACACCAGCTTGGAGCAACAGTAGGTAAGAAGATACAGAGAAGGTGCTACCTGAGTTGTTCCAGAGCTCTTTAGAACTACTGTGGAATAAACGGTGCATGAGTGTAGTGTGAGTAATTAAAAAAAAAAAGAAATAACCTGAGTAGAAAATCCATCTACTGACTGGGGAAAAACCTACAGAGATGAGAGATAGGATTAATTAATAAATGTGAGAAGGCTTAAAGAGCTTTTATCTCACTTTTGGTACATGTATTAATATGAATCACATGCATAATCATGAGATTTGCAACCAGTCAAGACTACTGTTATTAAAAATAGCAAACTTTAATTAGTGTTTCAAGGTACCAAAAAATGTAATTTTTTAAAAATATTATTGCTATGCAAGTAGACAAGAAGAATTAATAATTTTTAAAACACAGATACAAAACAAAGAGAAATAATACAAATCAAGACAGTGAGAGGATGACCACCATAATACCACAGCCATTTTTAAAGTGCCTGTGAGTAAACCAGCAGGTTGAAGACCCACACCAGTCTCCTGTGGGGAACATTTATTTTAGTCACGCTCTGTCCCCACTGAAAAGTAAAAAAAAAATACTCTGAGCAGAGACATTTAATAGCTACAGCATTTGATAACCTCACCTAATACACTGTCCCAAATTTAACTGCATTATCTTTGTTCCTCTGTGGTAGAAGAATATTGCTTTAAGAAATCCAGAGAAAACCAGAGACATTAAAATAAATTTAAAAAAAAAAAAAGTTCTTTTATCAGAAAACCTTGCTTCTGCTGCATTAAAAAAGGCAGCGCTACCGAGTAAGGGTAAGTCAGATAGAACCTTGGAGTATGTCCAAATGTGTCTCTGCCTACGGCTTAGCAGCTATTGCACTCGCTGTAGACTTGGGCATAGGTAGGTAAGAAATACCAGACGAAACACTGATGGACAGAATTAAGTCATATTTGGTATCTCATCTCTGGCACGTTACCTTTTCCTCTCATATCCTTGAATTTCAAAATTCAGGATTTTGAATTCCTTCCTTCCACAGGCAGAGACCCAGACTGCTGTTTACTACCTATCCATTGCCTACATTTTTGTCCTTCAGAAGTATCAAACCTACATTCACCAGACAGCTCTGCTGTCTGGACTAAGCTATTTATTTATTGCAATTCCAACCATGTTTTGAACTGTTATGAAATTATGAAATACCTCCCATTAACAGTCTAAGTTAAATTTCTATACTGAATCATCTTCGTGAACGTACACACAATTTCTGTATTTCAAACAGAGTGTGAGGATGTAAATACTGTTAACGGTATTCATGCCTTACTCGACACAGCTGCACAAATGGGCTGTTGGACTTCATTAGAATGTTCTTTGTTTCGCAGGCAACGTGACTACTTCACATTACCACAATCCTTGCAAAAGGATTCATTTTAAAAGTGCACAAAGGCAAATGCTACGGGATAGAGGAAACACACCCAATGAGATAAGTTTTTTTTCTCCTGTGCCTACTGCATTTTCTTATGAACAAAGCACTATCATGTGAAAGAGTAACCACAGAGAAAGCAATGCCAAAGAAGCTTCAGACCAGGTAAGTGCAGGTCAACTCTAGAAAGAGAGCAAATATTTCTTTCTGCTTTTTGGGGGCGATGGTGGCAAAGGAGAAGGAAGCAGTTTTGTTACATCAGCATGCATTGTATAATACTGCTCTGTACCAAACTAGGAATGCCACGGCTAGGAGGCAGCTTTCAACATAAATCCACTTTTGCCAGGCCTTTCGCAATGCTGACTTTAATGCTTCTGTCCCTGAAGACAGAGCCATCGGATGAAATAGGTAGGCTCTCAAGGAGTTACATCCTTAAGATCAAGAAAGTCCTTACAGAAATTTCCATGATGACAAAATGTAACTTGAAGAGGTATGAATTGGAGAAAATCTGAGGAAAGGAAACCACTAGAATAAATTTTCTGAGAAACCTCAGGAACACGTGGGAAATACCTAGTAGTATCTAAGCACTGATTTGTTACACACAGATGTGGGAAATCAGAGGCAGTAAGAATCACTTTGATTAAATCCCAGTATTTTATATCTCTCCAAGAGGGAAGAGTTATGTTAGAATTTTGTTTAAGCAAAGATAACTGGTCATCTCTGAGAGAACTAAAAGCAATGAGTGCTATGCAGGCAGATCTCTGACAAGGCAGATTTGATTTTTAAAGTGATTCATCATGACCTCCTGCACAGGTGAAATTCCACCTAGATTTTTTGAGTGAGTCAGCACAAAGCCTTCAAACCAGACTTGCTTTTCTAACAGAAATAGGGAGACCTGAGCCAGACTTCTTTTCTGAAACTGAGCAAATGAGGCATCAAGCAATTCTTTACATCTACACACAATGCTATTATAGTTTAGAATAAACAAACATCTACCTTAGCTCCATAGCTGGACTGAACCCCAGCCAGCTGGTTGCATAGCTCCATCTTTTTGTGTAGCTTCTTCTGGGCGTGGAGAAGGGGACTTTGAAAATATAGCCAAGAAAAAAAGCAGTGATTTGCAAGTTCTAATTCACTGCAGGTTAATCTTCACCATGTAAAAGATATACTCTTCAGTTAGTAAAAGTAAAGTCTTAGGCCAGTTGAATCTTTGCTGACCTGATAACTGCAAAAACTACTACTTGATTTTTATTTCTCATTATGAGCTAAATCAAATTAACAATATGCTTTCCTTCCAAGTGAAAAATAATGGCATTAGGGAAAACAAATTAGCTTCAGAGAGTCTGAGCACAGTTGTGCCTTCAGCTTTGTGAGCAAGAACAGATGATACAGGTGGGGTAAGAGCTGTGATTTGAAGGCAACAGTCATAACAACATGCTTGCACAGGCATGCCAAGCTTCACCAATTTTTATTTTTTTTTCTGCATGAGAAATCTGTTAGCATATTCTATGGGACACAAGACAAACAAAGAGGTAAAGTTTACACCTGGGGATCAGCACTGTTCTAAAAGCACTACTTGCTTTCCAGACTGGAGCTGACAGCCCAGACTGTGGGAAAAGCAGCCTTGTGCACATGTACAACGTGTCCAGAGATGTCTGTGACCCAAGGAAGCGTGTACAACAGTGGACGGGGAAATATGCAACTCATGGAAACACAGGGGGAATGTGACATGGCAGCCCCGCTGTTAATCTTGGATATCGCCCACTGTAAAGTTTTCACTAATTTTGAGTTGCGTTGTTTCTCCACTTTCTCCCTGACAGTCCATAGGAAGTGATCAAGTATATGCTCCAAAAAATAAGGATAACTAAGCTCTAACATAACTCTAACATAATCACACTCAAACCCAAAGAGATGTAGTGCTGGCATTATTAAAGTAGTTTGCATGTAAGAGATTTGATAGATTGCGTTATTGCCTTTGAGATAATGACTACACTGACAAGCAGAGCCTATGAGTAAAGGTAACCACAGGATGCTATGCACTGAGGTGTTGATTTTAGCTGGACTGTAAAAGTAAGGCAATGCTTATTTCCTTGAGGACTAAAATATAATCAGGGAGAGCAGACAAAATTCAAAAGGTAAATGCAGTTCTGCTCTGAACCAATAGAATGGGCCAAATCCAGTTAAGATTCTTAGCTAAGACAACATGCAATCTTCAGAAACCCCACTTTTCTGATCTATAACAAGCTGAGTGAAAAAAATACATAAAACAGGTCTTTTATCCAAAAACATGGGTGTCATAATGAACAAAATGGCAGAGCAAGGACTTACAGCAAGTACACTACAAAAACTTTGCTTCCTGGAGAACAACTGAGTAACAGTAAATGGTGATTCTTTCAACATGTTGCTAATCTGCCTCTCTGCAATTCCTCCAGGTATACTGACAGGGACTGAGGGGATTCACTTTTGGTCTGATTAATGTCATTATTTGCTGCAAGCAAACAGTTAATAGTACATTTTCAGAAGAAAAATCACAGGAGAGAAAGAGTGGCAAGTAACAGGAAGAGCTGTGGCTGTCTCCAGTGTCAAACGTTTGCACCAAGCTGAGCATCATCCTGCATTTCTAGAGCATAGCAAGAAAAAAATACCTGAATTGTTTAAATTCCTAACAAAATTATGTGTATGTGTGCATGTGCATGGAAGGGGTAGTAGTTTCTGTTTCTTTCTGTTGTTGTTGTTTCTCCATGAGGCAGGTCCCATCACTTTATTTTGTAGCAAGTATTTTGTATTTTGTACACACAACATTAATTTAACAGTTCCCTTTTATGTTTAGCCTCTCCTCCCAAATACGCTTTTTAAATTATACTGATGTGCACATTTGTTCACTTAAGAAAGCCATTTTTTAATTAAAAGCTCATTACAGAGACTTTGCGTGCCTCTTATCTGGATACAAAATATTTGCTCTTTCAGAAGATGAGGAAAGGAGGTTTTTGTTTTTTTAAATGAGAGCCACAATCGCAAGACTTCACAATTTTTCAGACCAAACACAAACACATTTCTTTGACAAGAATAAAAAAGGATATTCTTAGCTCTCATGTGATATGGTAACCCCACTTAAGATATTTTAACTCCTTGTCAGCCAGCGTTTGAAAAACTTAAAACAGTTTTCATTTAGTAGATTAATAAATGGTGTCAGTAGAAATAACTTTTGTTCACTCTAGAAGAATTTATTTAATATTAAAATAATGTTAACACAACTCCTACCTGTATTTTACTGTTTGCAAAGTAGTCTGACGAGAACATTCTACTTACAGAAAATTAGTAGGACTAGGAGTATATTATATATATAATTACATATAACACAACATAATTAATTATTATGTATGTATAAATATACATATTAGAATACATAAAGTATCTTTCTGAGCAAAACTAGATGGAATGTCTTAATTCTGGCATGCCAAGCCTGGGAAATGGTCCATAATTGACCTCCCTGCGAACTCGGAACCAGTAAGCTCCTCCACTATGGAATACCAAGTGCAATGCACAAACCCAGGTACACTCCAAACTGCTCATCATTTCTGCAAATTCAGACCACTGATTTACCCATGTTGCTATAGCAGTGAGGTGTCTCCAGGAGCTTAGGACTCTGCCTTACAGAACTGTATAGAAAACACAAACAACTGAATTATTTTTAAAGACTTCTCATGGTATCATGAACACTAAAGGCACTGAACAAGCAAAAGAAATGAACCAAGACGTGTGAGGCAGGAGCACTATTTCAGAGCCTGTATACAACAGTTATTAAGCAAGATCAGGAAGCTTGAAGTAAATTCCAGGTAGGACAATTGCTTTAAAAGTTAAAGATATCATGTTTAGATTCTGCCCATATACAAGTTCACATGTTCTGGAAATGACTCCCAGTTTAAATGGAGTAAGCCTAACAAACCATAAGAACTTACTGTAAATAATTTGGAGGCTTAAGCAGGTATTTGCTTCAGGACTATTTTCTCTTCAGAAGTCATCAACAAATTATACTTGATCCTCTAGTTGTGTAAGACAGGATTGGTATCAGTGTTCAAACTGCAAACTCAACATAAAATGTACCAAATTCCAGAGGATGACCTTTGCTATCAACATGGTGCTATGCAAGACTCCCACCAAGGCAATTCATTCCATATGTAGCTTTATGTTAAGAAGTGACTGATCTAACTTAAAGGTGTTCCCCCCCCCCCCCCCCCCAAATAATATCTCTAATTACGGACCATTAATGTCATAGGTCTTCTTGTCAAAGGCTGTTAAATATCTCTTCTAAAAGGATTTATTGACCAACATTGTAGGCCACCAGAAAGACAATTTACTGAACTTTGAGTTGAGTTACTTAATTATAAATTACATGTCAACTAAAGCAATATAAATAATAATAGCAAGGAATGCCACTGATCTTAATCTATTCAATGCAAAAATGAAGCTCCCACTACAGCTGAGCTACGAATTATTTTTGCAGAGCAAGAGCAATTAATCCAAAAGCTTTTCTATTTCCTCTCTGCTCTGCATCAAGCTGCTTGCTTCTACAGCCCTGAAGCCTATGCTTCAGCTTTTAGTTTATACCAGTTTAGAGTTAACAAACTACCCTCTAGAAAAGTCAGAGGTCTTAAACTTACAGTGAGTTCTGAACAGAGAAAAACTGCAAGATGGTGCCTTATAGCTTCCAAACCTCTTGGCAGTGTCCTGTGCAGGCATGCATATATGAATAATACTTATCACACTGTGAAATATCCAAAAGTGCGAGTAAATAGAAATGTCATCCTTGATTAAATAACACATCATGCCTACCCTGCATTTGTAAAAGACAGTAAAAAGATCATGGCACAGGATAGAATGGTTATCAACACCTACGCTGTTACATCTTGCTACTGAAACTCTAATGGCAATTTGACATACTCAGCTGTATTGCATTTTTTTTCCACTTCTCTGAGTTTGCACTCTAATATTCATAGGAAAAGAAATGATGTCATTTTATTAACCTCATAACCACTTTAAGCCAACAGAAAAATAAAAACATTGGAATGACCATCTGGCATGAAGTTTCTGTTTCTCTTAAAAACAAGTCTGTATTTTCTGTTTCTCATCTCACTACAGACACATAAAAGTCTTCTGAAAAATTATACAATATCAAAAACACCAAACAGAACAATAATAAATCTAATTGCATTTGAAAATTTAAACATGAAAATAGAATGTCCACGTATCTCCAGGAGCTATCCATGTAAGCATGTATACACAGCTTCCGCTATCATAGTATTTGACCTACTTACATTATTACTAGACGCCAATAAAAACTCCAGATACCTTTTGCTAAAATTTTACAGTGTCCTCTTTCTTGCAATATCATGGCTTTGAAAAAAAAAAAAAGAAAAAAAAAAGCAACCAGAAAAGAAGCTGTAAAATTTTTAAAAAGTTAGTAATTCTTCTATTAAAAACAAGTTAACTGTAGAAGGCAATATCTTTAATAGATATTCCACGTATTCTATATTGAATTCATATGTAAGAATGAATTTGATATAGAGATACGTGGCAGCTCATGTAATCATTGTTTTCAAATTGACATCACAGCACTGCATCTGTTTTTCTAAACAGTGAGTGTTCTATACTTCTAGTCTGTGCTGAGCCAGGTAGGCTGAACACAAACGCAAACTGAAGAGAAATAGGACATTATGAGAGGGATGGTTGCAGACATCTTCATGCCAAATGAGTAACTGTTGTCAAAAACACATCATTTCCAAACTCCCTGCTGACATTTCTGGTGCCACAGCTGGAGGTGCGTGACCTGAAAGGACTGAAAAGTCTGGAGAGGACTCGGCCCCAGTTCAAAAGGCCTTAAGTCTGAGAAGTTAAACAATCACAAAAGGTGAAAGTCAAGAGCATTTTAGCTGGATACGAATCATAAAGTTAGCTAGAGCCAACCAGAGCAATGTAGCTCCCCAGTTTCCACTCTAGTTTTTCATCTATGGAATGAAACTGAACTGACTTTGCTTTTTCAGTGCTGAAGCTGTCTAATTCCCTAGTAAACTGTGAAATGCCAGTCAGCAGGTATAAAATCTGCCACACAAAGCCTCAAGAAGCAACGATGACATATCAATGTAATGAAAATAAAAAGATTCCTTACTTTGAACAGTGAATTTATTTTAATACAATAGTTCTGGTACATTTGCATTATACATTATAGAAAGAAATCATTAAATAGGCATTTACGCTAGAACTTTCTACTATGGGATCCAAACAACACTCACAAGAACTGGCAGTTTAAATCTACTCAGTTTAATAGAAAGGTTTGTATTTAAAATGCACAGCGGGCAGTTACTGGAGGAGAAGACATAAAAGATCCTTAGCTGCCATGCAGTATCAGGTGACAAAACTATAAGCAGACTTTGCTGCCACAGAGAAATGATGGTACTAAGAGGAAACTTTTCATTGTAACAGAGTATCTTTGCTCATGGCAACCTACTAAAATCTGTAATCAAATTAAATTCTCCTTGTCTCACTGCAGAGTACAGTAGTAGAATTTCAAACTGCTTAGAGAATTGTATTTTCCCCCCAAAGAAAATATATTTCAAGTACTCCACGTGTCATTTTAGAAACAATCTGATAAACTTGCCAGCACTGAATAATTCCCAACCTTGGGAACTGAATGGATGGGGCTATTCATAAAGGAGAATTCTACTCATTACGAGAAGCGCCATGCTCTTAAAACTTGACAGCAAGTTTATTCCAGAAGGATGCAGCCAGTTCTAAGAGGCAGTATTCCACCTGGGGAACTTCAGAGGAAATCCCTTTACAGAACAACTGCACGTCCCACGGGGCACAACATTTACACTGTTTGATGCTGCTGAGTACTTTTATACTCAGTGCGGAGTTGGAAATTCCTGCTTAGTGCATCTATGAGCAGTACATACTAAAAGTAACAAACAACAAAAACATTTTTACTCTTACAATCCCACATCTTGTTTAGATTCCAAAAAGAAATCTTCTTGTGTTTTTGTACTTCATGGGTTTCTACTGAGTAATAAATCTCCATGAATGTCCCGATTTTGAGGAAAATAGGAGGAGATACTGCTGAAGAGAGCTGAAAAGTGTGGAATGACAACACTCTTTCTTACTTTCTATTACCTCCCTAAACTTTAAATCCTCACTTGAAGGAAAACAAGGCAGTGACATGGGAAGTATTGGGAGGAAGCATGGTATGGCTTTTGTATTCTGTTTCCCACCTATCAGCCTCACAGGTGACTGGAATTAGAAAAAAAAATGGAAAGAAAACCTCAAGGGAAGGAAAACACTATGAGGTAGGATACCTTCTTGATAAAAAGAGCATTCTGTTTTAATTCACAGAACATTTAAAACTTCTGGTAGTAAAAGCTCCATCACGTGCAGAGGTGGAACAGCAGAACAGTGAAAACTAATGATAGACAAGATGGAACATCCTGTTGCCTTTCTGCTAAGCCAGCACAGGAATCACTTTCCCTTGAGATCAAGGCCATAATCCCATTTAAATCCGATTTCACTCTCAGACCATTCATCCATTCCATTTAAGGAGAAAACAAATCTATATCAAGTAAGTAGATGCACTGACTTTCAGTGGATTTCTAGTCAAAACCAAACTTTCTTACTGGAGACGAATAATACATCGTAGGTCTAAATCTGTAGTTACAGATCTTAAATTATGATAAAATACTGGAAGTGGGCTGCTTTCTGCCTCTACCAGGCCATTTTTAGAACTGAGTACCTGCAACATTCACAGAAAACAAGATGTTCGGATGAGAAGGGAAATGGAAGAGGTTATTCAATGCAAGAGATTAAAGCATTAATGTCAGCCATGTGGTTTTCCTGAAAAGCACAATGTGGATTAAGCAGAGAATCAGGAGGCCAATCGGAGCGGTTCAGTAATGAGAGAAATTCCAAAAACACATAGATCTATTTTTCTAGTGAATCTGAGAATCCTAACACTGGCTGTTTATAATGGGTTATCTTCTCCGGCATCAGCTGAAGTCTGGCATGCATCCATAAAGGAAAAATCTAGAATCTCTACATTGCCCAAAGTCTAATAATATTTTTCCCAGTAGATCTTTCATGTCTTCTACGCAGTTCCAATACAGGATAGCAACAGTACTACTTTCATGTTGAAACAATTCCTTCACACTGAGGATTCTTTTAAGGTTTATTATTGTATAATGTCTGAGATATAACAATTGCACTAAAGAATTTCTCAGCAGTCCTGTTGGAATAAACTACCATAGCACCAAATGTAACGCAGAGCGCTATGTGCCTACCATTCACAACGTAATGTTACAGTTTGTTTTTTTAAATAAAAATTTCTCTGCAATCTTCTGGGTCTCTTAGTATTCCACTCTTTCTACAAGAGCCTGTCAACATATCAGAGACGGGCCACATGCTCAAAAACAGATCATGCATCTCAGACTTCATCTTCAAAATAGACCCGGTAAAAGAATACATGCTGTACAGATTGTGTAGTTCAAAGTAATTGCTGATTGAACTACTGAAAATGAGTATGTCTTAAGCAACAATTATGTTTGCTCAGACAGTTTGCTTTGGCTAACATACTGTACCTTAATATGATGTGTGGAAGGCAGGGGCTATAATCCAAAGCCGTGTATGATTTTGAGAGTGCTTGTTACATATTTCTTCTTTTATGAAATATATAACTTGGTTGTTTCTTACCTCTGTTCTTCCACGCCCTGATGATTTAAGGCATGTTTTTAGGTTTTTTATTTTTTATTTTATTTTTTACAGGCAGTTGCTGTTGTGAAAACAACGCTGAGCTTGCAGCTTTATTTTGATTCTAACACTGGACTGGTTTTAAGATGGAACTTCTGAGAAGAGCTACGTGACATGATTCATTGCAAGAGAGGGAAAGGGACTATGGGCTGTGAAATCCCATGCTCTACCATCCAGAAAAAAACTAAGAATGGCTGCAATGATTTCTTAACTATACAGTATTGCATATGTTACTCAAAATATTTCAGTCTTAGCAAAGGAGAACAGTTGTGGTTTGTTGTTTTTTGTTTGTTTGTTTTTTACAAAATATTTTTGTTATTAAGGTAGACAGGAGCTTGCTATTAAAAGTTTTGCATCTTTTGCCTCCCTCCCCACTAAATGCCACAAATGTTCATCAGCCAGAAGGCTATAAAGCACAGGCTGGGATTTCCAAATGAACCAGGGATTACATCCTTCTGACAGAGATCATGCACAAGGTTGAGTCGTTGGTTTGTTTTAAAAATCAAGAAAAAGGGGTAGTAAATTTATACCAAACAAATATTTTTTGTTGAAGTCCAAACTATACATTTCACTTAAGGCTGATTCCAACTTCATTAGAATCTACCTCATGAGGAATTATCTTCTGCTAAGAGTTCAGTAAATGGTTCCTCTAAAACCAACGTAAGTGCAGAAGAAACAGCACAGTGAGGAAACTGTTGAGCTTCTGATTTCAGCAAAAATTAACACTTAGGTTCTTGGAAAAAATCCTACTTTTTTCCCAGACATTTCCATGTGTTAGTAGCATAGAGTTTGAAATACCACTAGCTCTTAACTTCCTGAGAGAAATCCATGTGTGATACAAAAGGGTATGTCAACAATACTGTAGCCACCAACAGGATGCCTTAAAAAGGTTGTTGTGGGGAAAGCAGAGGGCAGATGTTTTTGAGTGAAAGAATCCTCACTCTCTTGTGCATGGAATTTCCTACTACGTTTTCATCTGCTTGGTAAATTATACAAGTCTTAGACTCACACAGCAACAAAGAGTACAAAAGCCTTCTTTGCAATCGATGCAGACCGTTACCTCAAATGTGACTTCAGTGTGGTAGTAATAGTAATCCTATCTAGCGCTAGAAGTTTTATCATCATATTTCATATACATATAAAACAATCATCCAATTTGGATTATTCATATATTTCACCTTTAGGGTTTACCTTTTCATTTCTAAAATTACTCCTAGACAAAACCATAAAAGATTAACTATGTATGTTCCCATTCCTTTTCTATCTTAACTATAAAGAACAGCTTTTTAATGACACATCCTACAAACTCCATTAAAAAAAAAATACAAGCTACAAAATTCAATAGGAATTTTAAATATATAAAACATTTTGACTTAAGTAAAAAAAAATAATAATAATAACATAGTATGTACCTGCAGAAGTAATCTCTCAAAGGCTAGGAAGTTGTCCCATTTGGAAATCTGAGGGTGTTTCAAAGTCTGGACTGCAGCCAGCACAAGCTGTAGAAGACCACAGTGATTCTTCAAAGCTTTGAAATTATTTTTGAAAAGTTGTATGTAGGAGCTGAGCTGTTCTGGGGTGACTCTACCTGTGGAAAGCAAAACAGGATATAGTATTTAGTGGTGACAAATACTGGTAGCACCACATGTGAACCTAGATTTTTTTTAAATTACAGTTTATCAGTTATAGAGAACTAAAATCTTTCTACATTATAGACAAGATCCTAGCTTTGTTGCAGTCACTGGGAGCTTCAGGGAGCAGAAATATGTCAGGATGCTTCATACATGAATTATGGCTTAAGATGCATGGTATGGCAGGTATTTAACAATACAAAACAAATGCACTACTATTCTCTGTTTTCAGACATATAGGGAGACTCATCTAAGCAAGGGCAATGACCTGACCACTACTTCTAAATAATGACTAATATTTCTACAATATCTCTACTTTTATCAGAAGTCCAAAGAGAATTTGTCAATTTGTCAGTCTTCAAAAAAAAAAAAAATAAATAAAAATTAAAGCTTAATTTCACCCTTGAAACACCACCTGCATCCCTGCACTGGCCTGTGGACCTCTCCTTAACAGAAGGACATAAGGGGAGTCATTCTGGCCACACAAACATGATTAACAGTTTTTCCATCTAACACTAAAATATCATACAAATTGCCCTATTTGTATTTTGTATTAGAAGTGACATCATGCCTGCTCCAAGGAAAAAAGGATATTGATGCTAGTATGCTAATTTAGGCTGTGGGAGGAAAGTCTGTGGTGTCTCATTAGGAAAGTTATCACAGGCAATCACATGTGCCTTCAATACGCAAGGAAAAATGGTGTTAAAGCACCATCCTAATTGCAGGTCTGGACTGCAGACCAGCCCTGGGCTGCTTCCTGGTTTCTTGTAGCCACTGCCAGTAAAGAGTCATCACTGTCAAACAAAGCAGACCTAAAGAGCAGAGACAAGTGAGATGGAGCAAGGAGAATCCGTTAACTCAGCAGAACAAGCTTTAGTGCCACGAAGGTCCTAGGCTGAAGTGTTTCATGGTTTACACTAGTCTCATCATTTTATTTGCTATTTTTCCATAAAGGAAGGATCTTGCAAGACTAGCACTGCGTTTCTTCTCTGCATTTGGTTATATCATCAGTTTATAAAACTTTTCATCTGCCTCCATCTTTTCTGTATCATACACACAGTGAAAGAAAATGACTCCACCAGCGCATCAGTGTTGAAAGTGCTTTCTCTTAGCTCCAGAGATATCACTGGCAGCCTTTCGAGGAACATTTAGATTAGAGAAAGCTGCTAAATAAAACAAAAACACACAGAGTATTTATGTGAATTTTAACAGAGCGCATCAAACCAAAAAGTCAGCAAATTAAGACACAAATCAAGCTGACACCACTCAGTAGGCCTGAGAGCTGACAAAAGGCTTCTACAGTTAGTCCACATAGGCTAAAACAGCAACCACAGCCATGTGTGTTTTTAGACTAAACATCGTAGCTTTCAGACGTGTTTTATTTCTTGTAAAGCTGTGTCAGGCAGATTTACATGGTGATTTGAAAATGTCAGCCCATGGTGCCTTGCAGCATACCTTTGATAATGACTGCATTATTACCTTCAGCAGTCATGATATATAGTAGCAGATTCAAAAAATGAAAAAATGATAGCTTGCTTCAATTGGGAAAACATGAAGTTTCCTCATATAAAACAGTAAAACAGGAGGGCTTTTGAGTTTGATTTCATTTTTTATTATTTTTTTTTTAATAATTTTGTTCTGTATTGTCCCCTCGTGAAAGTGAATCCAGATGCACCACTGGATCAGCATCATTTTAGAAAAACAACGAAAAACTTTCCCACCCTCAGAGTATCACCAAAGGAAAGTCCAATTCAAATGTAAACATAAGTGAAACCCTGACCTTAGTAAGTCATTAACAAAACTTAATGGCATTGAAGAGTCCAACATCTCATCTGTAACATGTAAAATATTCATGGAAGTACTCAGATCCATGGTTCAAGAGCTCCAGCCAATTTCTGCACAGAAATTTCCCTGGACAGTTATATGCCTGCTGCATATAACTATTCCAGTAGAAGAAAAAAGGAATTTAGAAAAGTTATTGGTGGTACTCAACAAATAAATGAGTTTTCCCAGGGCCTAAATCCTCACCACTTTCCCTGCTGCTTGCTTACAGGGGGAGATTTCAGCACAAGGCCAACAACAAAGTTTAATCTAATCCCAACCCAATCAGTCCTTTATTTATTTTTTAAAGCTCCTCTGCTGTTTCAAGTCCTTTTGTCTCGTAGCGTAGCAGAAAACTCCTATAAATTCAAAAGTAGATAGATGACAACTACATATTTGTATATCAACTGTTCTTTTCTTTTTCTAAAGCAAATCCAGAGATTCATAGCCAGAAGATGGCAACTACTGTCAGAAAGAATGACAACAGCATTATCTTGCCTTGCACCATACTCTCCTTCATGCTCTGTCATGGTCATGCTCTGCTCCACAGTACTACACCTATGCAGAGTTCAAGCCTGTGTGGGCACAGAGGTTTCACTCGTGAGGACTACTTTACACTGGCAAAGCAGTTGCTCATTTTTTACTCCCTCCTTGTGGGAAGAAAGAGAAGTATGACCTCAACCTCCCCCAGGGATATAGAAGCACTGATAATCTTCCTTGCACAAACACCAAGAATTCCATACTGTCTAAGAAGTAACCTTCACCATTACAATAGCATAGAAAATGAAACTGGATGCTACTAGAAGTCATTTGGATGTCTGGAAGTCACAAAAACATCCGACTAGGTACCAGGCTCACTACTGAAGAGCCAGTTCTGTCCAAGAAACACTGAAAATGAGCATGTCGAAGCAGCTTTGTACTTAAGCAATTTGATCAACTGTGGATAAAATGGAAGAAGTAGCAAGGATATCATAGAATCTAGCTATGACAGTGGGGAAGGAAAGATAAAAGCAATTCTAACAGGGTAGTGCAAGAGTGTATTACAGAATCAGAGCCGTACAGCAATATGCATGGAACTTTCTAGAATATTGTTACATTCCTGAGGCAACTTGTGTCCTGATAAAGAAAATGAAATTCCAAAATACAAAGAAAAAACACAGGCATATAAAAGTGGTCACCCAAACACTTGCTAGATGTAAAATATATATATATTTTTTAATGTAGTCATTGAGATTGTTTTAGATTTACTTATGAAGTCCAGAGAGGCTAGTAATATGAAGACACCGCTCAGATAAACTAAAATGTAGACAATTATTATATGATTTTAACTGAGCTTTAATTTGAGCTAATTTGGTTTAAATTGAATAATAACAAAAGGAAATCCCAAAAAAGTAGGATTAGGCACTAGGAAACACAGGGAAAGAAACTGAGCTTGTTTAGAATGTGTAAAGGAAATCAGATAAACGAAAAAGTTTACATAGACAGACTTTCTTATTTGAACAATAAAGAAAATAAGGAGTTGGATTCCTCTGACAATACACAATGATCAAGACATGAACCAATAAGTAAGTTAATTATTCTGCCCTAGCTTTCATGCCACAGTGCAATGCACAGTGGGAAAATGACCAATGATTATGAGGTACTTTCAACAAAGTTGCCATATTAGAACTGTAAAAATAAGCAGGTGAACTGAAGCAAGTTTTAAAATAAGTTGCACATAGAACAAATGGCCATTGATAAGACTGGTACTAAGTCTACCACATCAACTAGACCAGAAGACAATGAAAGTCATATTTATATTAAAGGAATGGTGAAAAATAGCTACCTTACAGGTTTGAAGATATAGACTGATTTAATGGGAGAAACACTAGGATCTGACTAAAGTCTGTTTTTGAGTAGTAAGAGTAGCTTGAGTGGAATGGAAAGACTTTAACCTCAAAAGTTAAACAAAAAGTTAACTAGACGAGCCACATATGTAGACATGAAGACAATTCCACAGTATGACTTTTTTCCATCTTAAATTAACACTGCAGTCTATGTGCTGTAATACAGGCATCACTTCAAGAAAATAATTATTTTTCAAGATAGATTTACCAGTAGAAGTAGATTTTTAAAATTCAGAATCCCAAAGTGGTGGGTTTTTTTTTTAAACATGAAGATTTATGGATGAACAAGGTGTCTAAAGAGCAAAGGTCAAAAATATCAATGCACTCTTCCAAACATACAGTCCTTATTTTTTCATCTAACACTTAGTTAATTATCTCCATAGGGACAAGAAAACAAGTAAAGAGGAAAGTACATTTTGTGACCAATTGAATAAATAAGTGGATGCTTTTCCAAGACTACAGGAATCGCCAAATACACATAGCTTTAAACTTAGTTCAATCTAATGTGAGAACATAGTCTGACTTTCATCGGCTGGAGCACTTTGCTGAGGTCCATTTTTCACTCGACAGAACCATGATGAATAAGAAAATATCTTGGAATCCTTATATTCACAGACTAGCTTAAAAATTCCAGATAAATTGTTTTCCTCATCCATAATCTTAGGAATACAGATCTATCTCTCCCAGTAGCTTGCCTCTAATCATATCCAATGCCAGATACTTCTGAGGAATGTAATAAGATCACAAAATCCATGAAGCAACAGTACTGCCAAGGGAGTTGGATATTTTGCAAACTAAGTGAGAGCAGTTTAGTAGGATAGATGACGCCCCTTAAGTCTCTGTGTTGGTGTAATTTCCAGATGTTATTCTTATTAACTCAACATGTTTTGTACTTCTTAGGAAGTTTCGATAACACTCTTTAAGAATAAGTACCATAAAAACAATTCAATCCTTAGTTTTTGGTTAGTTAATTTCAAAAGTCACCCAGTCCTTAAATTGTTACTAAAGAAGAGAAGAACACCAGCTACTCCCTAGCTTTTTGGAGAGATGAAAAGGGGGATACAGCTTGGCTGACTTCTCCAGAATAAAGCTCTGGACCCAAAGAGCACTAAACCTTGCAGTAGACTGAAAGCAGATGTGACAGGCTTATTTCTAGCAGCATATGCTCATCTCCCAAGAACACAAACCAATCTGCTCTGGGTTTGATGGTCACCTGTAAGCCTCCTTCCCTCCTCAGTTGCAGGAGCAGCAGCATCTAACACAAGGGTTACAGGTATGAGCATAAACACTACAGTGATCTTTAGATAAGTCTGTCAGCCCAGATCAGACAGCAGCAGCACTCTGCTTCCTGTTTCCAGCAGGACTGTGGCACTTAATAGTAGCTGTGGCTTGCCTTCCTTCCTCACTGGCCACTACTGATTCCCCTTCTTCCTCCCATCTTAGCAATAGCTGCAGTGCACAAGCATTTGAGCTCAACCATTCTTCCCTCTCCATTGCAGGCTTTCCAGTGCCTCTCAAGTCACTCCAGATGGACAGATTTTCAGAGTAGCAGAGCCTCTCATCTGTTACACCTCTGAAGGCATGTACAGCAGTGGCTGTTAAAAACATAGAAAGGTGAATTCTTGGATGAATTGCCAGTCAGGCAAGCAAAGTGATTGCCCTACTCTAGTACAGCCTCACCTCGAGTACCGTGTGTACTTTTGGGTGCCACAATACAGAAAAGATGTAAAGCTATTAGCTATCCAAAGGAGAGCTACAAAGACAGTGAAGGGTCTAGAGGGCAAGGCATATGCTGAGCAGCAGAAGTCCCTTGGTTTGCTAAGCCCAGAAAAAATCAGACTGAGAGGAGGCCTCATAGCCACCTACAGCTCCTCGTAGAGAGCAGAAGGGCAGTGCTGAGCTCTGCCCTCTGGTGACAGTAACAGGGCCCAAGGAAATGGCATACAGCTATGTCATGGGAGGATCAGGCTGGGTGTTAGGAAAAGGTTCTTCACCAGAGCGTGATGGGCATGGAACAGGCTCTCCAGGGCGGTGGTCATGGTCCCAAGGTGCTGGAGTTCAGGGTGCATTTGGACAACACTTTCAGACATAAGGTTTGGATTTTGGGTGATCCTCTGTGGAGCTGGGAGTTGGACTCCATGATCCTTGTGGGCATCTTCCAACTCAGGATATACTATGGTTCTATGATCCTAAGCTGCAGTGTGGATAAACGAGACCAGAGTGCGCGGGAACATGAGGTGAGAGTGCCTAGTTCAAGAATGGAGGATCTAACGCTTTTTTATATCACTAAGCTGAAGGACAGATGGAACTAGAAACCCTCTTCCTTCCACACATACATACACAGTACTGTGGCAGTGAAAGCTGCTGCCAGCACTGCTACCACTGACAAAAAAACAAGAACAAAAAAACCCACAACAATAAAACAGAAACCATGCTCAAATATCAGATCTGTTACTATTCTCAAAATTATTTTATGTGCCATAAAACAGAAATCTGTTAGGTGGGAGAAATGTAACAACAGCACTCTCATATAAAAATAATATTTTTCAGTTCTAAGCATCCAAATGCAGATACCTAAGTACGGCCCACAGTTAGAATTTAAGATTTATAGATTATCTACAATTTTATGTACCCCAGTATATTCAGAAGGCTTTGACAAACATGACCGCTAACTTAGGTGTTTTAACATGGATTAGAAATTTTGCTTTTCAGTCATTCAGAGCTTTGTTTTTAAACTCATGGCAGCTTGAATTCATTATTCCCCTCCCCCCCCCCTTTTTTTTTTTAAATGCACTCTACCACTAGTTCTCCTCTTTTGACTGTTAGATCAGCATCAACAAAAAGTAACAACCATTGCTGACAGTGGACAGAGGTATTTCCCACTTGCTCTCTCAAAAGTCAAAACAAATTTCAGAACTGTTTGAGTAAGTAGGTGAAGTCTGTCTGAATTAAGCATCTTATAGTAGCTATCTATTTTAACTGAGTGCTATGTCAAGAGTTGGAAGTCCTACCATTCCAGAGTTTCTCAAATCCACTTAATCTTGACTAAATATGTATCATGATCATAAATGTTGCCTTATTCTTCACCTCTTTTACCACATTAATAAACACAGAACACTAGGCCACACCCCAACAAGAGAGTCACCAGCTCTGAGAAACAGTAACCCTGGAAGACAGTACTTCACTGTGATCATAAAGCAACTTTAAATCTGCAAATTTGGTTGCATCATCTCCCAGATGCTCTAAACCTCTCACAAAAAAAGAACTGACTTATTTGTCTTAAAATAATATGCCCAAAGGATTCCAGGTTGCTTGTACATGTCCTCATTTAGCACTAAGACATATGTTTTCAGACACTGAATACTTCACTGTGTTCTTGGCTTGTCGTCCCAGACAAAGGGAGGTTTTTGTTCATTGGTAGGTTATTCAAAAGGACTGATTATTTCTCTAATGATCTCTGGAAGACTTCCATAGCTGAGAATACCCTAACAATCACTTTGGGTGGGAAGCAAATAAAACTAGATGGAAAACATGATGATGTATGAGTACATACATATGTAACTCAACATTTTTTTTTTTTTAACTAATTCTCCTTTGCAAGACTGAATCATCAAGTTTACACACTTATGATGGAAAAACAGCACCGGGCAAGCCACCCAGTTTTACTGTATTGCCATGTTCCACTTAAAGCGCAACACTCAATGGTATTTGCAAGCACACTAGCATATAATACATACTCTATTTAAATCCTTTGCCACATGCTGTTCTCAGTGAACAGCCTCTCTTCTACACCACTTCCAGCTACTTCAAGTTTGTTCTCTTTTTTTTCTTTCTTTTTGACTAGTCAGCTCTTTTCTTAACATTAATTCTGAAGTCCTTTCTGTCATCTTGTAGGAAGCACAAAGCACAGCACTTAGTACAGAATCCACAACTGCCACAGAGATGCAGCAAAACCTCGGTGCCACATGGCTTTGTTGCATGCCAAGCACACGCTGGAACTGGTGTTTTCCCACCCCCATATCCAAGAACTCTCTTGCTTAGCTAAAACAGTCATTATGGTTAATAAAAAAAAAAAAAAAAAAAAGAAAAAGAAAAAAAAACCAAAACAGAATAAATCTTAGCAGAGAACAGAAGACAGCAATTTAACTGCTTCTTTTCAGGGAGTTGCATCACTATTCAGTAACTTACAAATGTTTTATCTTTACGTATGTGTGTATATACGCATATACATATATAAAATTAGCTTGTTTCTGCATAGCAGGATCTAACTGTATGCCTACTACTGACTAAGAGGCAGTCAAAAACTTAAAGAAGCATTTCAGCTTTGCCTGAGCAATTTGGCTTGTTCAATGTAATAGTTGTCTGTTTAGACAAATGTTAGAAACACTGTGACTCGATACAGATTCCAGACAGTTAAGTACTGTTACTTACAATATCTCCCAAAACAATCCCAGTTACCAATTTCTGTAAACAAAAACAAAAAAAACCCTGCAAACCAAAACCAAAACATCAGTAAGCCATTTTATCTATTCAAAAGCTGATTAATCCTTGTGACTTACCTTAACATCTGTTTCTAATTCACAGACCTATAATTCCCAGCTTATGCAAATAAATTTAAACTGTTATTTTCCCAACAGTTTTTTCCCACTATATTTTAAAACAATTAAATATTAATTAGATCAATGGACAATATACATTACTCTCAATGGCAATTATTTGATCTGATTCTAATATTTCAAAATGTATATTAAAAAAATAATCTTAAGAGATTACATGATGAGTCATGGTCTGAATGCTCGTAAAAACAGTCATTTTAAAATCTTTGATAAGCCTTGTAGGGCATGGCTACATCATGAGCAAAGTGTCATTTCTGTGACAATCCATTAAGCATGCCCTATAATTAACTGGACACATTTGCAGGTAAATACTATTTGAATTTATAAGCTCTTTAATACAACAAAGTAATTTCCTCTTCACTTAAGGATATATATATTGTAAATGAACATTGTTATTGATTTTTTATGTTAAAGCCTCGTTTCAAAACTTCAAAAGAGTTTATCTGTACATTAATGTTTCCTTCTGCTGCACACATCATACCAATTCTCTACAGAAAGACCAGACTGAAGTAGCTTTTCACAACGCTTATATTAAGACAAAAAGGTTTCACAAAGTCAATATATGCTTTGCAGTATTACATTAGCAAAGAACATAAACAACGAAATGATATATTTGCAAGAGCAACGCATTTCTGCTTACTTCTAAACTTTTAATAATTATCTTCAACTTTAATCACAATCAGACATAGAAGGAGACCTGGCCACAAGTTAAACTTAAGTGTTTGAGTTTACTGTCTATAACAAAACCCAAAATGAAAGAAAACAAATAAAAAAGAGACTTTATTCAAAAATTCCAGACACTTAGAAAGAATATTGTGACTACAATCCCTACATATATATTAAAAAAAAAACATGCCAAGGTCAGCCAAATAGTTCTACGCCCATATGCCAAGTGTAATTGAATCAAAGATAGCATACTACCAGAATATTTCTGTTCCACACCACTGCACAGGGTTTTGTGCTTCACTTCCATCTCCTAACTGCAGATGGCACACTTCATAATTTTATTGGGGCTTGAACCATTTACCCATCTTGCACCGCAGGAAGTTACATAGCATGCAGTAGCTTACTTACTGAACAAAAACAAGACTATAGCAAGAGACAAAAATACCCCTCCTGAAACACTGTAAACCTAGGAGCTGTTATTTCTGTTAGAATACTGTGTCACAGAATAAAAATCTGAAGTCTCCAGTGAGAGCTTAGGGTGAAACAGAGTACTTGATACTTCAGAGTAAATTCAAAATTTTCACTTAACACCATCTAAGTGTGAGAAGTACCAATGTTACAATTTTGTAAATTTTATTTATTTTTAAGGTAAATTTACACAATGCAGTGGTCATTAACAAAACAGTCAACTTTTTTCTACACTAAACAATTTTGAAATAGTTGACAGGACTTCCAGACTTTTCTCACTACTGCTTTGGTAGATACAACTAATATAAGGGATATGTAAATCAAGAGCACCTGAAACCAGCAATGCAATCTACTTGGATAAAAAAAAAAATACAGCCAAAATTGTTGATTTCCTTCCTCAGAAGTTATCTGTCCATCTCTGCTGCTTTTAAGGGAAGACAGAGGAGTTCTCCATAGCCTAGAAGAGATATCTGCTGGAAGAGGGAGAAGATGATGTGCCCTCTTCAACAGCGGGTCTCTTCAAGAAAGCAAATGTTTTAGCTGTGGATCCTCCTACAATTGGTAAATCTCCTGCCATGTGCAGCAAAGTATAGAAAGAGCAAATCTGAACCTTATGCCCATTATTTGCAGGGAAAGCATGGCAAGCACAGGCCATCAAAGCCCAGAAAGCAACAGAATTTCTTTTATTTGCTCCAAAAACGTAATTCACTCCTTATTTCCAGGGGAAAGCCAGCAAAAAAAATAGCAGCAAGGAAAATACTCTGACACCACTGGTCTTAGTAAAGTGAGTAAGAAGGAACTTTTATGCTAGAAAATGTATTTTTGACACTTAATATTAGGGCCATACAAAACTCAGAAAATACTCCAAGTATTGGGAAAACCAGTGTGCCATAAAGGTTATGCAAAACCTGAGGTAAACTCATAATAACTTGAGTAAAAGCACAGAGTAGAAACACTGAGAGCATTTCCCCTCTTTTCAGCCAGCACTGCCTCATAACACAGTCGCAGCGGAAGCAAGCAGCCCTTCAACTAAACACAACAACCAGACCCAGAGCAGTCCACAGAACAGTCTTCCTTCTCAGCAAAAGAAATCACTAATAAACAACTTCATTTCCAGCTTTTCTGACAGATTTAAGATGTTCTATAGCATGATAGATGACAAATGAACATTAATGATTTAGATCTGTTCTCATACGTCATTCTTAAACATGTGTCACTGGACAAAGTGACATCTTGATGTGAATTTCAGGTTAAAAAAAATTAACTATGTTAGAATTAATTATGATTCTAATATAAAATAAGCAATTCACTAAGCAAAATTTCTATAGTGATTACTAATTACTAATATTAATAATAATTACTAATATCTCCACTTCAACCTATATTGCATCCTCCAAATTGCATCATCCACCACCCGTCAGATGTTTCTACATAGCACTACACAGAGTCAGCTGATATCAGATATTTAGGCTGCCACTAGACGAGTACCAGTTAACATGATTAAGAACAAAGGTTATTACAGCCATGAATGGATAGCATACGAAGAGGCCACATGGAAAGGGTGGCTGATCTAGTCATTCACACAGAATTGAAGGTGGCAGACAGATCATTATGTCACAAAGATCGGAAGCAATTACTTTTAAGGAAGAGTTGAATTCCAACAACAGTATTTTTTTTTTTTCAGAGACATATGAAATATAAAGGCATTTAATGTTACTACAGTGAATAATCAGACACATTATCAGAGAAAATTTAAAGACAATTTTATCATTTACTGTGCCTTCTCTCCTTTAGGTTAATTTGCAATAACCCTCTCACAGCTGCTCCTTTTCCATTTCTTTAGAACAGTTGACAGAATTACTGTTGCACACATCTAGTATTTCTGATTAATAACCTAATAAACGTATGCTCTAGGTATTTGCAAGATATGAAATGTTATAGCTGTTAAGAGATCACAAGTTGGCTGTACATCTAATTTCTCCACGGTATCTTGGCAGTAGACTCTGGAGTCTGAGATAAAAGCCTATTACTCTTATTCTATAAGAAATAAAAATAAGGTATAGAGCCATATAATTGTTTTAATAAGCCTAACTTTACAGCAGTTCTTGCATTTCACTAAGGATAGCATATAGTTAGAACAATACACTAAAAAAGTTATTGAAAGTAATTATTTATATTCTATATCTCTAATATTTTGAAGAATTTAGGTTTATCAGGTTTAAAAAGTCCCTAGACATAGTTTTCAGCTTAAACTCTCTTGATCCAGGCAGCCTTATTTCACATAAGCCTCACTCCCTAGATAACATAATTAAACACAAGATGTGTACAGATTTCATCAGGCCAGTAGCTACTTCTGCTTGCCAAGGACGCATATCCTGCTGACTTCTTAAGAATACCCAAATTCTCATTCTTTACAGAACAAAGACAAGCAACAATGCTAAACAATTAATTGCATGCCTTTAAAATCCTTCTTCATAGAGCTCCATTGCTTCATAACTGTTTTCAATCTTTTTATTGTCATTGCATTTAAAACATGACACCTGAGCTCTAGCAAACATTTGCTTCTCATTTCTATATCAGGAAGATTCTGTAGTATTACAGTACACACCCCAAATCTGAGAGTGGGCATAGGCTTTCCCCAGAAGGGTTAAATGGAAGAAGAGCAGCTGTCAGCTTCTGTGTTACTACTGTGCAGGGAAGGGTATGCCATGCTACTCACCCATGCTCATTTTAATGGGTAAATTTTCTCTGCTTGCAGCCTCCACCAGGTGTCTCCTGGCCTCCATCACAGCTTCCTTCTGTTTGAGGTTCATGAAGGACTCCCAGAGAGCTTTGGCAGCTGGACTGCTATTAGAAAATGACAGGGTTACACTAAACACTGCTGGAATAATGGAATAAGCTTAAGACAAGATTTATATTTTAAGATGAGTGCTTCTACTTAGCAACTCTTCTGAGGTGGGCAGGGCACAAGCAAAAGTAATGCAATATAAAAGCTTGTTTTTCCTTAGCAAAACAGTCACTACAGTCATACAATAAAACACCTAGAATTTCTTGCTACCAATTTTAAAGCATAAGAATCCACATATAATAAACTGAAATAAGCATGTTAGCCCCTGTGTAAGCACTACTGTTCAACCATGGGAGTATCAAAAACAGTTATCAAAAATCTATGCAAAGGACAGTCTACAGATGGGTTGTGACTTCCCTGTGAGAGTTCAAAGCCCCAGAGCAATACTTCCAGTGCTGAAGGCTGTTGGTATGATTTGATGAACTACCACCACTTTGGGTTTCATGGATTCCTTATATAAAGTGAATAATCCACAGGAGTTTCTGTATTTACAGATTTCCTTTTTATTGCTGCTGTTGCTAATCTTAAAACAGACACACATCAGTTTGTGTGGCTCATCTGCACTCATTACACTGTCAGTGTTCTGTTTCATCCAGGACACTGCATTTCTTGTTTTTGTGAATGAATTCAGTGTTTCCTCTGGAAGGGGGAGGAGAAGGGAGGAAAAACCCTTGCCTGAAGCTAAAGTTAATTGGGATTAACTGTGTTGGATTTTTTTTTCCCCTTAGGAAAACCTCCCTTGTTTTCACCCCAGGAGACATTTAACTCCTGAATATGTTTTTTATGTAATTCATAACATGCTTATAAACATGCCAAAACAGGATCTGTTTCACAGAACCCCCCCCCCCCCCCACTCATTTGCTACCTGTTACAGAGCATCTGTACGCATGCTGCATTGCAATGGCATGGCTGTAATGCATAGCTATGTTTAGCAATGTAGCAATGTGTGCAATACCAATCACAGAAAACCTTTAAAAAGTGAATTTAGTAAAGCAGGAACGCACCCTGTGCAGCAGAATTCTGAAAAAGCAGACCAGGGGATCAGATGACCTAACCTAGTGTTACATTTCTTCAATACAGTCTCTTTAAAGTAATGGATCCTTGGGTATGTTGTTCTTACAGACTCTATATACCCAATTATCCTGACTCAGTCCTACTCACCCAGCATCATTGCTATCTCAGCCTGCTGACCCTGTTCACATCGCGCCTACAGGGCATGCCTCACTGTCATTTACAAGCATGCCTGAAGTTTAGACTGCAAGAGGCCGCCCCTTTGCCCATTAACTAATCCCTTCCTGAACAAGCAGTTCCAAATCCAGAGATTACACAGATCAAGAATCAGGCCTAAAACAGCAGGAATCTCATTTTTAAAATACTTTTTTCCCATCTGAAAGAAATGTCATTTTCTGTTCTCCAACCTTTCAGCCCATTCTCCTTTTCCTAGTTCTCTTCATCACCATAAAGACAAGTAGAGTCCCACATAAGCACAGACACCATGACTTTAAAACAAACAACAGAAAAGAAACTGAAACAAAAGTCTCCCAAATTTTGCACAAGCTCAGTAAGTCAAGAACTCACACTGTGAAGATGCACCACGTCTCTGCCTGTCCTCGTCTGCTGCTCTCCCTTCCTTGCCAGGGGCTGATGAGCCCCATCTATTTAGACTACAAGGGCTCTGAAAGAAGCGTGCACATCCATGTATAATCCCTACTACAGGGCCCTCTTTTGGCTGGTCCATGTGCTACTAGTACAAACAATAATAAAAATCAAAATAATAGACTGAATATTTTAAGTTATAAAAAGTAAAAACAACTCACGCTGATGCACTAAAAATTGTGCGGGGAGCAGGTTTGCTTTTTTTTAGTAAACTTTTATAGATTCTAGATTTTCTAGTCCAACTCTCATGCAATGAGCAGGGACACCTACAGCTAGATCAGGCTGCTCAGAGCCCTGTCCAGCCTGGCCTTGAACATCTCCAGGGATGGGGCATCCACCACCTTTCTGAGAAACCTGTGCCAGTGCCTCACCACCCTAATGGTAAAAATCTTCTTCCTTCTATCCAATCTAAATCTTCTCTCTGTCCATTTGAAATCATTTCCCTTGTCCTGTCACAACAGACCCTGCTGAAGAGTCTATCCCTTTCTTTCTTACAGCCCCCCTTTAGACACTGAAAGGCTGCTGTCAGGTCTGTGGCCCTCCTCTGGATGCGCTCCAACAGGTCCATGTCTCTCCTGTACTGAGGACTCCACATCTGTATGCAGTACTCCAGGTGAGGTCACACCAGTGCAGAGCATAGGGGCAAGATCACGTCCCTTGCCCTGCTGGCCACGCTTTTTTTGGATATAGTTGGCTTTCTGGGCTGCGAGGGCGCATTGCTGGCTCATGTCCAGTCTGCCATCCACCAGTACCCCCAAGTCCTTTTCGGCTGTGCTCTATTCTTACAACCTCCAGCTTGTACTGACAGTGGGGATTGCCATGACACAGGTGCAAAGCCTTGCACTTGGATTTGTTCAACCTCGTGATGTTCTCCCGGCCCCACTACTCAAGCCTGTCTAGGTCTCTCCAGGTGGCATCTTGTCCCTCAGGTGTGTCAATTGCACCACACAGTTTGGTGTCATCCGCCAGCACTGAGGGCACACACGATCCCACAATTCCTCTTCCTCTAATTGCAGAATGCTTCCTTTAGAGCCAAGGACCTAGGTTTACATGATCCCCGAGGGTTGCTTTTGCACACAAAAAACAGCCGAACTCTTGTACAGTCTAAAAGCAGATGAGGCTCAACCATGCTCATGTATGCTTGGATCGCTGTGTAATTCATCCAGTTTCTGATGAATTTTTCTTCCTACTGCTTTGGAGAATACCTCGCAGTTTAGGTATACTATGCAGTATAATACATAATTAGCATGAGATATTTATATATAATGTATATTATATATTATACATAATGTATTATATGTAATGTTTTAAATCAATCTGAAATCTGAATGGAGAGCTAAGTAAAAATTTGAAGAGAAAGTAGACCAAGCACATTTGAAGTCTGGTACCTTCAAAAATATATAGATATAGATATAGATATGTATTCACTTTTTCCATCTAAAAAGTAAACTACAGGTCTTTCAGAATAGCAAATTCCACTGATGATAAAAATTCCACAGTTAGAAAAATAATTCCATCTCCAACTGAAGAATTCACCCTGTACCTGCACCTAGAATTGTCGAAGTACTATTCTTGTCATCAGCCATACAATAAGCAGCAGTTTTTGCATAAGCAAAGAAGCTACTTGTTTACATAGTTGCCTTATAGTAGTGAAAACTAGAAAAATACAGAAGCGCTTCTCATTAGACAACTTCATCCATGGCACATAGCTTAAGGAGCCTCTATCACAAATGTCCTCAGGATTTTGAGACATGTCTGTAGGCTGATAGTGGCTCTATTAGTAGCTTGGTATAAAGATGGAATGCTGATTTTCCCCAGTTCTACATCAGTGGTGGAACACATAGCAGAAATCACTATGGCATACAGTAAATGTCAACTAGAGTTTGCTGGTCTGAATGCAATCTTGTTTTAATTTATATAAAACTTGTTAAAAAGTGACTCACAGGAATGCTCAGTGAAGTACAAAATAGAAAAAGGAATGAGTGGAGAAAAAGGTATATTCCTTGAGTCAAAAATGCCTGACTTCAAAATGAAACTGCTAAAACATGGACTGTTTATTCACACAAGATAAGCAGCTGCATTTTTGTAGGGATGAAATCTGAATCAGCACTGACGCTCTGAAAAATTCAGTTTTATGTCTGCTACTGAGAACATTTTTCCCAGTTCCCCTCTCTTACACCTTCACAGAAGGACCTTTGCTTTGCCCATTCTTTAATTTCATTAGCGACAAGAAATGAATAGCTGCTGGGAATGGGTTACAAGTACACAGTAAAGAGTTCTGGGATTGCTGCTTGCTTGGTTTGAGGAGTAACCACAGAATTTTCCTCGGAAACAACATTATCTTATCTTCCTCTTTTGGTGAGACATTTGTCTGTTACTGCCTTCCAGCTCTTGTCATAGTGTCCTTCCTCTCCTCTTTTTCCCATCTGCAGTTCCTGTGCTTTAGTCCAAATCTGACAACTCTGATGCTGTAATCAGTGATTTCTATGTACCCCAATTCAAATTCCTCTTTCCCATTGCATTCCTTTTTTTCCCAGGGATTGTTGTTTATTGTTTTTATGTGTTATCTAGTGTTATCTAGTGAACCATTGCACTCTGGAAGTAGTTTTTTGAAATTAAGTTGATTTATATATATATATATGTATGTATTACACACTACAAAACCTTTAAAATATTGTTTGAATCATACTGTCTTGCTTGAGAAAGTAAATTATTTACATTTACACTACAATATGATCAGGAACTCTAAATCACACTTCAAATAACTTCACAACAAAAGGTAAGTACGACAACGAACACTTATGTGAATCTCTATTATAAAACGTTTTGCAAGCCTGACAATGAAAAGAGAGTATTAAAACTTTGGGGCCTCAGCTATAAATCAGTTTCACCAAGAAATGTTCAGTTTCACTCAAAGGGTTTGACACCCTCTCTGTTTTTTCTACCATTATGGTCATAATAACTTCACCAATCAGCCACCACAGCAAACAGAATACAGTAAGAACAAGTATGGCAGTTGTCTTGCAGTGAAACTGAAAATTTATTGAACAAAAACATGATGTTTTTATCCAGAGATAAGGCTGTATTCTCTCAAAATCCCTGTAAGACCTACCTAAAGTATTTGATATACAGAGAGCAAAGTTTTTGACAGACATCTGATAATTGTAAATTTCTACCTTCCCCTCATACATAAACATTACATTGTTTTAATGAGCCATTTATTGTACTAGTTAATTAAAATTCAACTGCAAATAATATCTCTCTCTTTCAGCCACCACCAAAAAAGGGTTACAAAAGAAGAGAGAAAAAACTAGACACCTACAAGATGCAACTTTCCTAATTATGGTACTGAGATGACAGTTTCCAAAGCTGAATTCCTGAACTAACTTGCTTGGTCTAGACATTTACAGGTAGGCAATCAAATGCCTATTCCTGTATCTGTTAAGATTGATATATTCTTTTGAACTAGTGAATGGGCAGTACTGTCAAGGTTACTTGAAAGACAGAATATCTGTTATCGTATGCAAGCTTATTCTCAAAGTTACTCATCTTGAACACATTTGGAGGGAGCAGAGGGAGGCCAGTGACTCCGGGATGTACTATCAATAAGATGGAAGCAGTAGTCTGGAAATTGGTAAAACCAAGCACCAGTCAGTGGAGAACAAACTCTCACATAGCAGATGCAAATCTAAAAGCAAGGATGGAAAGCACAGCACACTTAGGACCCTGGGGCGCCCCATGCACACCACAATTGTAAATTTGGCTGAAATGGTATTTTGCTTGCTTCACGCTACTAGTACAGAAAGATATTTACTTTCTTACTGTTCCAGGTCTTGTATGCCATCAATAAGTTAATAAAACATGGTCCTTCTGGTCACTAAAGCAAGAGCAGGTCAAGAAGCATTAAGACTATACTAGAAAATAGGCCAATTTGTTAACCGAGCATTCAATTTACAGTTTTGTTTTCAGATCTACCAGTAGGACAGTCAGTGTTTATAAAATTCATTTCGTGACATGTTTCTTCAGTCAGCACGTATATTTAACCAAATGAAAAGAAGTCTTGTCCAACCAAATGTGGTTATTTCTGCTCCCGGAGACAGGATTTCAAAGAGCAACTTGCTGATGCCGGTTTTGAGTATGTGACAAAAAACAACACTGAGTGGGCTTCAAAAATTAACCGGTAAGCATTTCAGCATAACAAAGTAGTCATGTCTTCATTTTTATAGTTAAATAAAAAAATAAATCAAGGATAATTGCGATAGTCCCACCAAGGGATAGATTCTGTGGTCACTGTATCAGCAAAACTTTCACTCTATACCTATAGAGCTTTACAACTCAGCTATCTTTGTGTATTTTCACAAGAAGAAACAAGGAGGGAAAAGGTCAGTAAAGATTAAATTAGAGCTTCATTAATACCACAAATCTGCCCAAAACCAAACTGCTGCCAAAAGAAGTAAGCGCTCTGCCAACATATCCCTTACAGTAACTCACATTAGATTTAAGGAGATGTAACGCCTACACTCAGTGTGCAGTGCATCAAAATCCACCACAATTGTATGGAAGGCAGCTACCACAAAGAGCAACGCAGCTGTTGGCAATATGTCCTTCAAGCTCTGATAAAGTGAAGAATGAGAGTATGATAAGACACAGTTAGGCCACGAGTCTGGAGCAAGGGACCATGCATCAGGAGACACCATCTCTCCTCCAATTCCTCTCCTGCTCCCAAGAGCCATGCCAAGACCCCACTGAAAAGTCTCAGCTGCGTCAAGCCATAGGCCCCACTCACAGCTCCAGCCCTGAACAGTCCCTGTGCTGTGGGTAGGTGCTATGGGGCTGCGGGTGCTGAGCTGACACAGGCATGTTAAGGGCAAGAAGGAGCTCTTCCTCTCTGTTTTGGAAGCGACCAACCAGATCTAATATAACTTACCTACAGTGTTCTATATAGAAACAGCTGTTGGTATTTTCAGGACTCAAGTCTGTAGCATTACTTTGTATTTATGCACATCCAGAGCAGATTCACTTGATTTTCTAAACAATACACATTCAAGGGAACATGCAACAATGCCTTCTTCTAAGAAAAACATAAAAAACACAAAATGTTTTTTCCAGATCAAGGTAAATTATACATGCTGAGTTTGTCACACCAGAATGGACCAATACTTCATATTTCCAAGAGCACTCTTAGATGAAAAGTTCTTGAAGTTTCAAAATGGCTCTTCACATTAGATTGTAGTTCTGGTACTGAATATTCATATATTTGGCAAAACTGCTCAGCATCTCACAGACAGTGCAAACTTGAGCTATTTTCCGATGCACCAAAAAAATAAGATAAAAGGAAAGATAATATAATCTTGGCATTGTACTTGCAGAAAACTGCAGAAGGATCATTGGAAATTACCACCCTCACCACAGATGAGTAATTATATTGCTACATGGCAAAATACAGAAAACTGCTTTTAAAGTCAAGCTCTTCAGAGCCATTCAGCTTAAAATATTATGCTCAAATCTTCACTTAATAGTTTGTTAAAATACCTTCTGTACACTGATTTTTATGCTTAGAACTTGAAAATGATACTAAGAAAATGTCTGCTGGCCAACATTTAAAAGCATAAATGTGTACCTGAATAATTTAAAGATTATTTCCCAGTTTCACTTTGAGCCCTCAAGCCACTTGGTGGGTGTAATCTGCTGCAGACTCAACTGTGGATGTGTACTTTGGCACCAACTCAAAACTAAGAAGTTATTGTTTGATTTATATGCCAAGAGCTTCTTAGATAAAGGGCTAATGGTAGGCAGATAACTTCAGCCTTTGCATGTGGTGTTTATGCATACCCTTCATTCCTCACTCTCTTTTCTGCATATACTCAAGGAAGGCTGTGTCACATCAAGATTAAGGTAATTAGTTAACTTATATGAGCATAATTTGATTGATAAAACAATTGATTCACTAAAGGCCGGGGAATGCTGCTAAAGCACCAACTTTTCTGCCTCAACAATGAATAAGGTTTTATTTGAGACTGGCATTTTTTCTACATCTCAAACAGCAATTTTAAAGTAATAATCACACTAGCAAAACAAACAACAACAACAACAACAAACAGACAAGAGTTTGCCAGAGAGGCACAGGAACAAAAGTAATAAGCCTTGACTTGTAAATATTTTAAAATAGAATCACACACACAAAAATATTACCATAAGTGTTTTAAGCAAACCACGTCTTTGGAATTATCTTACTAGAGCAGGTCAGTTTGCTTAATTGAAGAGGTGACACCAAGCCTTTACTGAGGAAATTTTACTTAAAAATCTTTTATCTGTAGGTGTAAAAATGGAGACTTGAGTAAACGAGCAAGTCCACGCTGCTCATTCCGTCAGCATTTCCTTATGCCTTTTTTCTAGCATTAGTATCCACTAGACAGACAACCAAGACCACCTGCATCAGCTCATTATTTGCTGACTGAACTGAAAGGGGCTAGCAGCATTTCAGTGTTGCCCAAAACAAGCCAGTAAGTTGTTTGTCCAAACTAATTCTAGCCACAGATTTCAAATAATTAAAAGCAAATCTCAGATATACTCAGTAGACAAAACTACATTTTTGACTTTCGTAATAAGAGAAAAATTTTCTCTTCAGTACTTTTAAAAGGCAGGATATCATGAATGTAATGACAGATTTTAATTTTTGTACTGCTAACTCTATGTGCTAGTATATTCCAATCTGTGGGAGACCAATCTATTTGAAGGCAATACCAATCACAAAAATTAGATCAAAACCATTATCTAAATTATATCACGTGCTGATTACACACAGTGGGAATTAATAAAGTAACAAACTAGAAGAGCTTCTTAAAGCAACTCATTAGGAAGATGCTAACAGAAAATGTGTTGAAAAATATATTTTACATATAAAAAATTGTGGCTTTAATTAAATTTCTACTCATCTGACCTATGAATTTTTTTAATTAAATGTGGCTATATTATTTATACTGTGCAAGAGAAATGCCATAGATTTGACTTGCAGGAATAACTAAGAGTCAGGATAAACTGACTTGCTTCTGGATCATGCAATCACAGGCAATGACACAGGACTCGTGCAGATTTTAGCACTTCTTTCAGCTCTTCCACAGTACAGCAGTTGTGGCAAAGAGAATGAGGAATGGCCTCCATGTCTAAATATAAATATTTAGGATGTGAAGGCAATAACTGATACAGTTATAAAACAAACAAGCAAATGAACAAAAAACACAAGAAGGGGAGGGAGAGAATAAATTAGTAATTACCACTGGTCATCGTGAGAGCATAACACTGATTCATCTTAAGTGAAGCTTATGAAGTAAGGGACAGGACTTTCTACAGATGTAGTAGCAGAAGTTATCTTTGTTTTTGTTTTTGTTTAAAAAAAAAAACCATTAAAAAAAAATCACAAGCTTGTTTGAGACAGACAAGGATTGTGAAAGAATCATCCCAAAACAGCTTTTAAAACAACATTGTAATTTAAGTTGCAAAACGGCTATGTTTCCTGTAAGCCATTGTGTTCCAATAAAACCTTGACAACTACACCCCAAACCAGAGAGAAATATGCTCTCTGTTATCAGCAGAGCATGGGAGAACTTAGAAAACAAACAATTCAGAAGGTTCTTAGAAACACAGTGAGCCCAGCAATCCCAAACTGCCCCAGAAGCTGCTCTGTTTACCTAGAGCTTTTTGTTAAAGGCTGAATTCCTTCCCTCCTCGCTTCTTAGATAACGGACACTAAATCAGACTCTTAAAATTTGACATGTTTTGGTCCCACAGGTGAGTTGTATTACAATAAAATTTGAGAATTAATTATTTAAAATGTTGGCAAGGATTCAGTTCACATTGGGAATTGCTTAAAAAAAGGGGGGAAATAATCCCCTCAAAGTGAATGGTAATGCAGTATTCTGTGTTTTGCCTTCGTTAAGAAAAAAAGCAGGGGGAAGAGAGACAGAAGCCTAACGTTGCTGGCTCGTTCACATACCTACTTTACAGATGGATATACTTAGAAAATAGAATACACACAAGTCTGACGGCTGTGGTCAGCCACTATCTGAAGCAAGTTCATAACGTGCCAAACCCAGCAATAAAGACAGTGTCTTAAGTTTTATCAAATATTTCCTCAACCCAAGCATCACGTAAACTTGTAGAGACAAGCATCTTAACCACAGTCCTGTTTCATGTCGATCTCAATACACACACAAGAAGGTTTTTTGCTTCAGAAAGCCAAAGAGTTCAACATATTTGAGCAGCCACGACACAGAACAAGTTTACTTGCTAATAACCACGTACATGAGACAATGCAGCTGCCCATGGAATTATGCTATAGAGAAGTAAAGCAATGCTGCTCTTTGCCTCTTCCAGTATCAAAGAGTAGCAGTATAAATCATAACAGATTCTTGAAAAATTTCCTAGAAAACATTTTCAACTCCTTTTGCAATAGAATTTACTGTATGTATTTGAACTGATGTGGTTGCATTTAATAAACTTTTAGACAGATGGCATTTCTACAATGTTTCACCTAATCAGAGACAGACAATACAGCACTTTCCTGTGTTAAAAATAAAACGACACAATCCAACAAATAGTTTGGGAAGCCATGGGTTCTCATTACCTTTGTGTTCTGTTTATTTTAGCTATTCTCAAGGTCATTAATATCCACTTGAACCTGTAAACTTCAAGGTCAACCAAAGGTGAAACATAAGGAAGTAATATAATACGGAGCATTCAACTGGACTATATGCTGTGAAACATCAAGGTTGTTTCCTTAAACTACACTTTCTTTTCTTTTTTCTTAGCTCCATATAACTACTGAGCCAGAATTCTTAATTAGAAGATTTACAGAATGGGTAGTAATTCACTGTATAGAGTAATTTTAAAATTTACTAACTTTCTAGAAAATGCTATATATAATCAACAAAGTGAGTAGAAAAAAAATAGTCATTACTCAAATATTCTCTAGATGGAATAAAAATGTACCCCAAAACTGTAATATTGTATAAATTGCCTGCTGTAAGCAACATAAACATAAGTCACATAAACCTAACCCACAGCAGTGATGTGTTATACACATAAACTTACAACAAGGAGAATTGAGAACAAAGGAAAGCCTTATAAATACAACAGCTCTTAGGATGATGAGGGATCTGCATGTGGACCAAGCATCATGCAACAACTCTGCAACTCCTGGACTAACTTACTTCTCAAACAGTAATCCTTCTACAGTCCTCCCATGTCAACATTATCAAAGCTATAAAAGCAAACCAGTTCTATAGGTGACATCAAGGAAAAAAAGTCCCGTACATATGCTGTGCCATTCAAGTGCCGTATATCAAAGTATGCATAATAAACTCAGCACACAGAGAGGCTGATATAGGGAGATGTTACTTATATACAGACCCTTTACCTTCTCCAAACTACATTCTGAAAATGAGAACTGATGTGTAATTCCATAATACTCTGTTGTCTGCATGTTACATGATTAAGAGAAGCCTGAATTGAGTTAATAAACCTTGTACTGACCACAACCACAAAGCTTCCTTTCTCTTTGGCAGTCTTTCATTTAAATATAACACTGTATTGTACACGTACTAGGAGCCATGCAAGCAAACAGACTTAGTTCTTAGCCTTGCTGTTTCAGATGGTTGCTGATACTGCTACAAGAACATTTCTTCCTCATCTCTTAAATGTTTTCTGGGGTAGAGTTCCTCCAAACAAGTAAAGCTGCTCCTGCTGAGCTACTGGAAGAAGGAGCCGCACTCATGTGAAATGGCTGGAACAAAACCAGCCTCTCCTAAATCCGTTTTGGAAGTCAGCTCTATTCACACTCTACCAAATTGACTGCTAAAGATGCCTTGCACAAGGCTGGCTGTTTAACACCAGAATGTAACTACTGTGCAAACTATAGCATGCTTTTGACACACTGCCATTGCTGAAAGACACTACACTGATGCAGGTTCCTAGGAAATAAAGGCAGGTCCAGGAAGGTAAAGGGTAAGCCCACACAGTTTTGCTGCTGCTCACCAGGCTGAAGCATGACACAGAGGGAAGAATTAGTTGTGTGAGCAGTCCTGAAGCAGAAGTTGTACGTGGCCATTGCACCAACGAGAAACAGAACACCATCTTTGCCTGAAGTCCTGTTATGACAGTTATTTGTCTGTTTCAAGAACATCTGAAGTCACTAATTTTGCATAATTATTATCTTGAAACTAAATGCTTCAGGTTTTCTTAAAACATGAATTTAAATGGATGTTTTTCAAAACTTGGATTATCTCAAAAACTTTATTGAAAGTCAGGTGTATCGATAAAACTGGGATTGCAATAATCTTCATAAGGATTTTTCTTCTTTATCTACTCCAAGTGTACTTACCAAACATTATGTTTGATCATTTTAACTCTTTCTGCTGCCTCTTTAAGCAAAGGAAGCTGGCAGATTTACTCAACAAGCATGATGCTTCTCCAGACAGTAGGACTGGTTTTGACAGAGGCTGACTGATGCTTAGGCCTTACTAATCCTAGTAGTATTAAATTCCACTAAGCTCCATCTTGCGCACAGACATGATTTTGAACATGCTCTGTGCAAAGACAAAAGCAGATTAACTATCAACTAAGTAAAGAGTCCTAGCTCTAAGATGTGGTCAGTACAGTTCAAAACACTTTAACTCTATCCTTCCTCTAATCCCATCTGTTCTATGTTTTAATTGTGTTATTTAGCAACACAAAACACGCACTGTTATCATTTTAATGCATTAACCAGCCAGTAGGTTTCTCTCCCTTCCACAGCAGCTTCTGACCAGCCACTTCTACAGAAGGGTGGTAATGACAGAACATAAAGCACTTTGCCATCATAAAGCTTTCCTGTTGTTCAAAGAGTAGCACTAAAAGAGCTCTTAAGCAATTACTGGGGCACTCAGTGGATAGCTGTGCGTTCCACTTGGATTTGCAAAACGAGGTTTCAGCTCCAGATAGTTGCCAGTATTCTCATTTCTCGCCAACTATTCTGGACTAATCTCCTCTGCTTTGACTCAGCATGGGACTGGGTCTGGGAATGATCCTTCATTTTTCTTCCCCACTCAGTGACATATTTTTTGGAGGGCTTTGAAGATTTCTCAGAGAGTCTCATGCAGAAGGGTAAGCTGGACTGACTGTGATAGCTGGTGATACCATCATTAAGAAACGGGTTATTCCACCTGTCCACCATCACTCACGAGCAGCAGTGCCTGATCTTTAGACCCCAGAGCAACAGTTACAGACAGGCTGATCCAAACAAACAAGCAAGCACACCAGAGCAACAGGAGCAATGCCCAACACAAAACAACTAAATGTCAAGATGAACACTGAAGCCTGTTTGCTTCCTTCAAGATAAAAAGAAGAATAATCACTGACAATTGCTGAAAAGTGAAATTCTTTCTGTTGGAAGGGGAATTGCTTATTGTGATCTAACCAACTCTGTTTTCCAGTTTGTTTAGAAGTGTTCAGATAGAACACTTCACAAGGTAAAGTGAAGCTAGAGTTGCTCTAATGTATTTAGACCAAGAAGGAAGGAAGTTGCAATTTCATTCAATGTGTTCAGAAACAGGCAAAGAATCAGTCACAGATGCTGAAGAAGACAGAGAATTGTGATAGCACCTCACTGAGCCTTGAAATTTAAGCCATGAAGCTACCAAAGCAAAGCAGCAAGAACTGGCTTCCAGTCCCACCATGCAGAACCACGGGTAGCAGACCTTCGGCAGTGAAGAAAGAGCTATCAGGGTGTGACTGCTCATCTGCTGCAGCAACAGGGAAGTCTGCAGTTCTGTAGAACAAGATCTACAGAAAAAGTGACAGGAGCTAAAGGAATCATACAGTGATTTTTAAAGGCCAATAGCAATAGACAAAATAGTGTCACCACTGTCTATTTGGAGTTAAAATAACCCTAAAGAACCTTAAGGGGGAATAATTTGCTATCTAATGAAGGATGGTTGTGGGTAAATTCCACAACATCACTGTTGGAGAGCTGCTGGCACACCAAAATAAGTTTGACACTGGAAGGCTTCCCAGATACATTTTAGTCCTCTTGGTCACTGTAATAAAGCAGACTTAAATCATTCCAGTATTACTCCAAAATTCATTCTTTTTCCTCTAACTTGCTCACCAGTCTCTGCAGGGGCAAAGGAAAAACGTGCAGGCAATTTCTTAAAACTTCCTAATGTTCATAACCATCAGTCCTGTCTGAGCTTCAGCTGGCTGCCTTTTATTCCAGAGAACTGGTTCCGTAAAATGTTTCATTCCTACAAGCTGCAGGACAGCTTATGCAGAATGCCAAACTAGGTTAGTGCATGAATCAAGTTAATTGAAAGCTTCTGAGTAGGATTTTGTACAATACAAGGTATTTCAAAACTCTTGCCAAGTAACTCTTTAAAATGTGTATATTTAAGAGTTACTTGTCATGGATTTTAATTTAGTTTTTGGACAAAGCAAATGAATTATGCTAAAAATAAAGTCTGATCCTTACAACATATGTATTACTTGGGAATAGTACATGTAACATAATAGGTTACTTTAGAGCATTCTGTTCCATGTTTTAAAGCTATTGCATAAGGCTATTTTAATAAAAATGATTCCAATGAAAGAACAGTTAGTAATGAGGTGCTGACAATTGAATCTACATCCAGGGATTTCATGAGAGTGCCAAGTCTACTTTTACAGATGCACTGGCTAGGTATTCAATGGATGTCCTCGAGGCATGTAAAGCCAATATATTTTGGGTCACTTTTTGCAGCAGAGATGGATGATACAAGTGAAAACACTTACCAAGAACATATATGAGGTGTGTTTTTCCTATTAGGGAAATGTAAGAAAATAAACCCAGATACCATGGAATGCTAGGAATTCCCTCTCCTCAATGTTTTTAATTTACAAGGCCACTTTTTGTTAGTCTCCTTTGACCTCCCTCCATCATTTGCTGGCCTAAAACCCACATTTACGCAAGCAATTTCTTGAATAGGAATTCACTGGGCTGTGAGCTTCAACACCATTTTGAAGGCTCAATGTATACGAATTTGTCTTCATCAGAGAAGACAATTTTTTCTGAAGTGACTCGGTTACCACGTAAACAATTTACTGTGAAGTCACATGACAGAGTTGTTAAAACATTCAAAGATATGCTCTGTATGAGTTGAGAACAAGTATTCAAGCAGAGACTTTGAGACTCAAAATCAATAGTAAAAAAATAATCTGAAATAGACCTTAAATCTTCAATACGTGGTGTTCGAATATGCAGAGTCTGATTCTCAGCTAGCTATGTTGGTGAAACAAATTTAAATCAACTGGGGGCCTGGCCCTCTGTGTCTTCCTTACCCCCCTCTCTTTCTTAAAGTAGCATATTTATCATAGTTTTGATGAAAACCTAGGGCCCTAGCTTCTTCAAATCTCATGCAAACCTAATATGGCCAATTCTAGTTCTCAAAAACCAAACTGACAGCTATTCAGAAAGAATAAAGCTCCAGACTTTGTCTTTCATTTTTATAACCATTTCCACACTCTTGACTGATCTGTCACAGGGAACGAGATAAAGACTTCTGTCTACATTGCATACATCCACCCAGTGTTCTGGATATCTTCTCACACCCCCTCCCTGACACACTTCTGCCTACCACAGAATGAGTAAGGAGAGTAGAATTTTGTCCTAATCCAAAATCTCTGGATTTTAAGTGGCTTTTTGTAGTCATTTATTATCCATGCTGCATCCTCCTCCTAAAAAGGGCTTGTATAAGTATGTTGGGTGCTGACTAATTCCCCTCCTCCCCGTGTTGCCCATCTCAATCAAACCCAACCGTATCATTCATGGTATTTCCCAACCCATGCAAAGAATGTTTGAAGCCGTGGCATACTGCCGTGTCATTAATAAAACCCTAAGCTTTTTCTGTCAGACTGTTTCCTTTTCCTAAGGGGTAACTGGAGCTCAAGCATCCACATAAAGCATATTCAGTGTGTGTCCTGTGGCTGTTTCCAGTTACTGAAAATGGCTCAAAATGGATTTCTTTTTCTGGTTACTTATTTAAGTAAGTATAATCATGGAGAGATTTAGGTAAGATTGTAAAATTTTTGTCTCCCACAGTGAATAGAGGCCTTTCCTAGTTGAAGATCATTTTAGAAAATACATTCACAGTCTGTGGAAATTAGATGGTGTTCCGTTTAGCATGGTCTTCCAGAGTCTGCAAAAGCTCACTTCTGGGCCACTGTTAATCAGGGCATTAAAACTGGCTAGGTTTGGTAAATTGTCACTATAGCTTTTGAAACTATGAGCAGTTAAAACTCAGCAAAACCCACATCAAGTGCTACACTTTTACAAGATGCATAGAGAAAAGCGTGTACGGGATCTCCAGATTATGAACTGCAATCCAAAGATCTGAGATCAGTGGAAAACTAATTTATTCGAGCACTAGCATCTGGGACACCTGTGAAACAGCAAGTAGCTACAACCACTCCTTCTACTTCATAGTCGCCAGAGTGACAAGTGAAATAGGAAACTACTAGTCAAAAATAGTGGTAAATCTTAAACTAAAACTCCTCTCCTTTGCAATGAGGTGAGAAAGCAGCTCGTTTCCAGAAGTTAGAAGGAGAGCACCAATTCGGCAAGCAGAAAAAGCAATTTCCCAAAAAGACGATTTCATAGTTCTTCAGAGAACACCTGGAAAACTTCGTCTGAAATAATGATTTTTTTAAAGGTGGAATTACGACAGGTATCTATAAAAACAAATGCAAAGGATAAAGGGCGGCTGGAAAACTCAGACAGAAACTGATTGGACTGCATTACTGCTGTAAGTGCTAAGCATTTCAGTTTGCATAAGTTCCTTAGAAAGTGCATGCACCTTTGGGACAGAATGATCTCAGAGAAGAAACGAAGGAAGAGGAAAAGGGGTTAAGAGAACGGGGACAAAGAAATAAGCTAAAATGTTCTGCTAGAATCCAGGAACTGAGGAGGCTACAAAAGGGAAGAATCTCAAATAACCTCACTATGCAACAGTACAGGAGACTGGATTTTTGAATCAATTATTAGGAAAAAAAACCAAAATCAATAGTTATATAAGTATTTGTATAAAAACAAATAATTGTGTCTCTGTACTCAATTCTCTCTTCTTTCCAAAGTAAAAGCACCTCCAAGCTCTGCCAAGTAAAAAGTTCACTTCAAACATATTTTAGCCTGCATAAGATTTGATTCCCGTTTCATGTTAAGTTTGGAATTCTGAAAGAATCTCAACTACATATTCAAAACTTGCAACGAAACCTGCTGCCAACAGAAAACCTCCCCCTGCATTGGGTCTCCATCAGAATGAGCAGCTTTTGTTTGTTCTTCTCATCAGTCGATTTTGTCACATTTTTCCCCTTTGTAAGATACGGCAAGTTTACTTTATAGTATGACAATGATGAGCTAAAACACCCCTCTGGGTCACTCAGTTATTCTCTGCTCTGGTGCTACAATTTGACCAGCAATTCCATGGAACACAAAAAGGTCAATGTATATCACTGCACTTTGAAACCTCATTGTTGAGATCATTTAAGAGGCAAAGGCAGGCGGCCAAGGCAAATAAGAACTAGCCTTAGAAAAATCTCACGATGCCAGCCAAAGAAACAGTTGCCAGGAAGATCATACTATAAAACAAGGAAGATTGGAGCCCACTTTGGAGATTCATAAAGTCTACTTAAACAGACACGGTCTTCCTGCTGCTATTGAATTCTGAATACATCCACACCAAGAGAAAAGCAGTCTGCAGATTACGCAGAAGAACAAGAAACTAGCAAAATATATAAACAAAAATCATCAACATTAATGTAACAAGGAAGGGATGACAACTTTAAAAGCACTGTCGCAGACTGTCAAAAAAACACTACCCCTAAGCAACATATAAATCCACTCCTCCTGTTCTGACTGCAAATATCAGTGGTTATTCTTTATCTCATTATCCAGGAAGAGCTTTGTCCTCCTCTACATCTTGCAAGGTGACTGCACAACAGGGAGCAATGCTAATGAGGAAAGAGCCAGAAAACAGCCTAGTTTAGTGGCTGTACTCACAGAATTTCCTTACTGACATTTATTATCTTGCTGTGCCAACTGAAGATATAAGTACTCAGAGACTTGTTGATGGTTGGACAACATCTGAGTAACTCAAATTTGCTGTACTTTCCAATGGACAAAGGAAAAACCAAAGTTAGGACTTAATGACAGTACTAAAATAAACAAGATTATATTGAGATGACTTAAGGAGAATCCTTCTCCAGAAGAACTAAGAATATATTTTTGAAAAATTAGGCACAAAATTCTTTATTTTGCCATTTTCAAAGAGTGGATAGTACAATTACCCACATCACAGAACACTGATCACTGCCCTTTCTCTGAGTGTGGCTATGAGTGTTAGAGGGCCCGGGGGAAAAGCAAAAACAAGAAAAAAACAGCAGACTGAATTCTGGCTGAAAATTTACTAAGCCTAGATAGCTCAGACAAGCAATGAAGTTAAAAGTTCTTATAGCAAATGGAATGAAATCTCGAGCAGTCCAGCTTGCCAGAAACCCCTGGAACTCCTTTTTGCGGGCTCAGAGGCACAGCTAAGGAAGAACTGCCTAGCTAAAGCTGAAACCTTGTCAGCCCAAATCATTCTTTATCTCAAGGAAAATAAGCTTCAAGCTTCCTCTTATCTAGAAGATAACTTCTAAGGCTCCAGAGACCTGTCATAGAAGGTAATTAAAAAATGCGGCACCTATTAGGCAGGATCTTGCTTGGATCCAAAATATCTTCACATCATTCTTCTGCTGACTACTTCAACCATCTAGCTACTGTAGCAACTGGGATTTTGCAGAAGGGCAGTCTGGCCTTCAAGCAATGCTGCACGTTACACAGCACAGACAAAACAGAGATCTTGACCTCTTCCTAGAATTTTCCACCCTCCACACCCCACTCCCCCCCTTCCCTCTTTTTTTTTTTTTTCCATTTCAAGGAGGTCCTGTGTTGAAAGGATCTGGGCAAATATACACATTTATTGTAAGATATAATAAATCTTATCAGCTTGTTCATCTTATCCTGTGGTAACAGTCAATTATGTTCATTTGACTCAAACTGGTTTGAAACTGAGCAGAAAGCACCTCATGGAATGCTTGTCTTGACTGACAAAGCCCAGAAGCTGATGCAGCAGGGCTTTTATTCTCAACGAGAAGATGCCTTGAGAAATTTCAAACAAAAGGGAAACTCTGAATAGTCCTTGTTTTACGTTGTGCTGTGAGCCTGTACGATAAAAGTAAAACGTTAGCAGGAAGGCTGCCAGTTCAGGAACACAGCCGTGGTGCGGGTCGTGGGGCATTCCCAATCCACCATTTAGAGAAGCAACTCACAGCTGGATTACCGAAAAGGCAAAAGGTATAACCAGAAAAACTCTGTAAAGCCAGTCTGAATCCCTGGAAATGGGACTCAGTGATGCAGCAGGAGTTACAGAAGCACACGGCTGGGCTGTAATTTCTCTTGTCCTATCCAAAAAGGAAAGTTTTAAAGTTTTTTTAATGCTTGAGGCAATTCTCTACTTTTCATAACTCCTGCAGTTAAGACCTCCTTTTCTCCATAACAGCTCTGCTCATCTTAGTCAGAAACACAGATAGGAAAAGTCTGCACATGTGTGGATTGCTGTGGGGTTTTTTGGTTGGCTGGTTTGGAGCTTTATTTGGTAAGCTGGACTCCAAATCAAATCCATCCACCAAAGCCAAGCACAGCTCCACAGGAGCAGGAGCAGAGGGAGGCAGCCTCCCAGCAGGGAAAAACAGCCAGCAGCAGAGAAGCCAAAAGCCCCCCACAGCGGGACTGGGCAGCGTCCCACACCAGCCCTATGGGCACTGCGCCACAGAGCCCTGCAAGCCTGCCAGGCAGGGCAGGAGGCAGCTTACCAGAACTCTGCCATCCACTGTTTTGGTTTATTCTTCCTCATCTGCAAGCTTCTTAATGAATGCAAAGCAACACTCACATCATCTGGATCTTCTTATTGTAGAGTTAACTCTGCCTCTTTAATGTTAACATTCCAGAGAGGAAAACTACTTTAATTTATGCCATAACCTCTAAGCTCATTTGAGAATAACACAGTCCTAAATTATCTTATTATAAGCTTTTTAAAACTTCTGCATACAAAACATTTTTTTTTTCAAATTAGAATCCGCAGCTGCCATGAAAGAAAGACTTAAAAAACAAAATCCCAAATACTACAAAGACCTAAGAACCATCTGCCCAAAAGCTTAGTGTGTAATTAATTCAGTGTTAAGAAAAACTGCACTGTTAGATATCCTTTAGATGCTTGGCCACAAGTAAAAACAACAAGAATAAGATAATAGAATCAATCATTAAAAAAAGAAAACAAACCCTGTTTCCCTGCTTAAAAGGGGAATATCACCTTTCCAGTTTTAATTTTTACTGCTCATTTCATTCCTGCACGAGCACAGATAATCTTTCATGTCAAATTCACATCATATACAATTATTCAGTGAATACTGTATGTTTTATAGAGGACATCAGAACTGCTTTTCGACCTGCTCAGGGAAAAGGAGAGCAAGGGAACAGGCAGCTCAGAACAGCCTCCTCTCCCCATTACAACTGTATAATGCAGGAAAGAGTGGTACAGACAAAGAAAGGACATATGGAGACCTGCTTTGCTCTATGGGGCACAAGAATAAAGAAAAAGCTAGAAAGGGGCTTTCTTCTCTGCTGGCACTGTTTTAGTACTTGTTAATCAAATTACTGTTTGGTCCAAAATACCTCAGAATACCTCAAAACTGAGGAGGATCACAAGTATGCTTTCTCACTTTCCATTCATGTGAGACACTGAAGTTTTAACATGTTCTAATTTTTAACTAACTTCCTTCCCCACTCAGCACACCTCCACTTGCACCTCTCATTCCTAGAGAAAGGTTTTGCATGTGCCTTGTTTCAAACATTTGGCCTGCATACCAGTGTGTCCTGAATCACATTCATCCACAAGGATCACTTCATTCTGAACATGTTATTTTCCCCCCAGTGCAAACTCAGATGATTTAGTGGCTCCTACTGCTTGGTAGGAGCCTGCTGCCTACGCACCTCAACTATACTGCCCATTGAATTGCTTCAGGTGCAGCAGCCCCAATGGAAATGCATTATGCTATAGCCCTACATTCTACAGAAAAATGCTTGCTCTAAGAGCCCAATGGTTTTTTGGATATTGCATTACATGTGAATTTTAAATGAAAAAAAGTGGTCTTTTTCTGAGATTTTAATACCACACTGAATTCTGAGAAGATTACAAACTATAAAGAGATGAGAAAAAGAAACACAAGTAGAAAAACAAACAAGTCCTTGTAATGTGTATAATCAAATTCAGTACTCAGTTTATTCAGCAGAATATGAGAGCACATCAAAAGTGTTCCTGGGTAATAAAAGAGCCGATTAAAAAAACAGCATGCATACTTCTTCCTTCAACTGTGCACATGTAAGTACCACGCAGCTCCTCACTTCTTGTTCTCTCATACCACAGACCTGTGGCCAGGACGCAGAGGTCTCAACCTTTGCTTGATGCTTCAGGGAACCACAGAGCCTCCAAGCGCCTGGCTCCAGGCTTGCGAGATGTGGAAAAGGGCACCATGCAGGCTTCCACCACACTGCAGTACTAACTGACAGTAGGGTGCTTCCCCATGGAAAAATATAAATCTTAAAAATGCAAGATAGCTGGAATGAGGAACAAGTGGCCAGGCCTGTTAGAAAATGGCAACACAGTGTGTAAACACGAAGAGTTTGACGTGCATCCAAGCAGACAGTTCCTAGAAGCTGCTGCATATATGCTAAAGTTGTTGGGGAAAAAAAAATCCTCCAAACCCACTATGGATACTCCAAATACAAAGACCAACAAACAAGCTGCACTCTCTCTCCTTTTTTTTAAGCTACCTCTGCCATTAAGATTTCACTGCCATTCCTACTTCCATTGCATGTCATATGATTGAAAGGACAGGGCAGCTATCGCTTTTTAATTAGAATCCAGCAGTTCTGATCCAGATTGAGTGTCTTTAGCCCATACATTGTTCAATTCTTTATATACATACATCTGCATACAGAAGTGAATAAAATATGTAATTTGAGAATTCCCAAACTGCTTAACTTTCAATGGACTTTCACAATGGAGCTGCAATGTATCAGCAATTACAGTAATGCAAACAAATACTCCACAAGATTTTTGAAGTAACTAATAAAATTAAGAAATCTAGAATGGGTCTTTAAAAAAAGAAAAAGAAAGAAAAAGAAACTCCCTTCCTCACACAGAGAACACCTCCAAAGTACAGTAACTTCAGCACTATATGGAATTTACATTTCCATCTAAATCTTTAAAGAAGCCCATTATTTCCTTAATTTGAGAAAAGAATCCTGCTTTATTTCACCACACCATTCATAAATTATTCATTAATTCTGTTTGCTAACTTTGTAACTGAGCCCAGATGTTTCTACTGGAGCAGCATTCCAATAGGAGAAGTTAAATATAGCAAGCTGTGGGGAGGGAGCAGACCTCTCTCCCTACAACAACATGCTCAAATATTAACTTGAAAGAAAATAATGAAAACATTTGAAAAATATTCTGAACATGCAAGTCTGTGCAATGCCACAACACGAGGCCAGTCTGATCACAACATCTCATGTAAAAGGCAGGCTGACTGCATTCCACTTGGGCGCAGCTTACGTTATCATTTTCTTTTCTAGGAAAGGTGCCCTCACTTTCACTCATCAGAGTGAACAGAAAATTTACAACCAGAGTAACACTCCTTGCCACGCGCCATCTACAGATATAAATCAAGACTTTTAGTTTTCAGTTACAAGAAACACTTGCCAGCCTGCTACCAATGGCAATAACCACGCTGATGAAGAACTGACAACATCCTATGGAATTTCTTATAGAACTGACAGAGGAACTTATTGGCGGGAATTTTAAACCTCCTGCTCCAGAAGAACTTCATCAGTTTAACCCTAGCAAAGACGATGAATGCTGAAATTTAAAATCCATCACTAGAGCACAGCCTTGTTAAACAGAATGGAAGGTACGTCCTTCAGCCATCCATTTAGACACTGTTTCTAGTTCCCTTTAGCAAGCAACTTAAACTGACTTGGAAATGCCTGTTTTGAATTGGAAACTACTCCTAATCACTAAATAGTTTGAAAAACTGAAAGATAGCATTGAAGAGTACAGGGCCATGTTCTGTTTTGGAGACTACTCTGAGGAATTCAATACTTCAGTTACAAACAGTAATCACAGTAGGGATTACGAGAGATCATCTACTCCTTTCACTCTGTTCCAAGGCAACATGAAGGCTATTTAAATCCCTACTGTCTAGCCTGCTCTTAAATATTTTCAGTGTAACAGATTCTGTATGACTGTGCAGAGAATGATGCTGTTGCAGACTAGTGTAGCAATGACACTACTGCCTTGGTACCAGGTATCAGTTGGTACCACTCAACTTTGCTTCACTTGCAGAGAAGCAGCTGAGAGACTTGTATGCAAATTCTTTTGTTCTTCAACCACTTGCATCCAGAGCAGATTTTGCAAATTAAGTCTAACCGTACTGTTAACAGAGGCATCATCCACTAGCTTGCAAATAGGCAAATAAGTCTCAGCATGCAGACTATTAGCTAACTTGTACCACAATAAAAATCTGCAGACTGATCCAACAACTTGACTACCGAGAAGACTGAAATCATAACTTGAGCAGGAGAAGGCATTCTAGCACTAGCTGAATGTAGATAACTTTAGAAATAATGTAGTGATAGCACAGGTCAACAATCCTAAGGCAATAAATATCTCTTTTCTTTTCCTTGTTGTTACTGCCAGAAATCATCTTTATTTCTGGTAGCTAATCAAAGTTAGCAAAATAACAGCTATCACAGCATGTCTGCCATGGACAATGACCTCTTTATTTTGCTGTGTAGACAGACCTTAAGGACATCTCACTTCTACTTCAGAGATCAGCTGGAAAGCAGCCAACAAAAAGAAAACCAGAACAAATTTTATTGAAATTAATCACCTCAGCAGAAACTTACAACTGAATCCACCTCTATGAAGAAATGATTCCTCTCCACCTCCTGAGGAAAAAGTCAGTTATGCAATGTGAAACTCAGAAACTGGACCCAGTTACAACATGTGTGGGAGACAGAAGATGACAAAGGATCCAGAGGCCATTAGAAAATAAATACTGAAGTGTCAGAAAGTGGAAAGTCTTCTCCAAAATCTTTTAGGGGCAAGGAGAGGAGGGAATATAGCACAGGTGTAAAGAACTAGAAGGAAACAAAGCAGAAGAACTGAAACTACATTTGATTGTCCATTTTGGAGAAAAAAAACCATCACTGTTCTCCTGCATGGTGGGAACAGTATAGCAAGAGAGCTTTTAATCTCCTTTGCACTTTATGAATTTTTAGCGCGCTGCTGAGCAATGTTTTTCTTGTCCAATGAAACCAACACCTGCTGTATTTTCTGGTTTACACATAGTAACAGAAGCTGCAAGAAAGTTTCAATTTGGACAAATAAAGTTAGAAAGTGAAACATCATACCCAATGTACTTTACAAACACAGTCTACAAATGACGTACAGTAAAGTCTAGTTGTTCAAAGCTACTACTTTTAGGTTGCCCTTGTTTAAGCAAAAACTCCTTACAAAACTGTATACCTCAATTTGTTTTTAATTACCTTTCTCCACAGGTACTGTATTTGAAAATGGGAATAAAACCTTAAGCTAAGAGGTGCTTTAACAAGAGTTCAGCAGGCAGCTCACATACATGTAATTATACGTATAATTTGTATATAAAGATATATAAAGATACTTATCATAGAATCATAGAATCACTAAGGTTGGAAAAGACCCACAGGATCATCGAGTCCAACCATTCACCCATCACCAATGGTTCTCGCTAAACCATGTCCCTCAACACAACATCCAAACGTTCTTTGAACACCTCCAGGGTCGGTGACTCCACCGCCTCTCTGGGCAGCCCATTCCAGCGCCCGACCACCCTTTCAGAGAAGTAGTATTTCCTAACGTCCAGCCTGAACCTTCCCTGGCGCAGCTTGAAGCCATTATGGGAGAAGTCAGCCACACTTAAGACCTATCCATTTGTATGGCCTGTTACTTAAACAGAAAAATAAAAGTCACGGGGAAAAATTTCTAGTTTAATCTACTATAGCAATCATAGCAATTTAAACAACCAAAGTCTAAAAATGTCCAGAGAATCTCACATGTTCGAGAGTCTTATCTTGCCCACTCACTTAATGCACACATAGAAACAGGTTATATTCCTGCAGAATTAGGACCAGATGGGTTTCTGCTATAAAGTTATTTTCCATTTGTTAAAAAAATAAAAAATAAAAAGACTTGTTCCATTTTTTTTCCATAAAAAAATAACAAACATACTCAACATCTTTAAACAAAAGAAAGAAAGAAAGAAAAAACAACAAAAAAAAGAATGTTTACTTTGGTTGTGCTAAGCAGCCAGGTGCTATAATACTGCAAGCTTCATCTGGAGTCTGCAGCGCAGTAAGTTCCACCATATTAACCATCACATCTGTCTTGTGGCCAGGAAGCTTGGGAAGCACAGAAAGTATCTTCTCTGCAAGATTGTCACCATGATGACCAACTGCTCCTGTGAGGAAAAAAGCCCTCAAAACTGACACAAATAGAAATAAACAAACAAACAACAAAAAAACAACAACAAGGAATTGAGAGCAAAATAATAAGCACATGCTTTGGGGAGAAGGACTCTGCTTTGCATAATAAAGTTTTTAAACAAGATTTGCAAAGATTATTAAAATAGCGAGTAATTTTTAAAAAAGCATTTAAATACACACGTGTACATAAAAACTATACTTTTCTACCCTAAGATGATTGTGCTTAAAAGGGCTTAAAAGGGCTGTGTGCAAGCTGTATACAAAGCTCTCCAGACAGGCTGACATAATATTAAAACAATCATTGACAACATGGTCCTCTCTCCTATATGGATTGAAGGCAGCACAGGTAAAGCCAATATGAAACAATTAAAATAGACCAAGTTACATAGTGTAAAATATCAATCTGACTATGTTACATACTCTCAGTTCCAGCTGTCACCTCTTCTTCAATTCTCCCAAATAAACACTTTCTTCCTTCTGTTCACCAGCTCTAAACTCTTGCCAAGCCCAAGCAGAAAAACATAATGCATCCTGCAGATTAAGAAGTTGGAGAAGGGAACCGGGAACTTCACTGCCTTTAAGTCAGGAGCAATTGCAAGAACTTGTACTCTTCAAGTTTAGCTAGCTGTGGCCCACCAACTTCCACTGGGCTGGACATCAGTATTGAGGGCAGTACCTTTCTTCTGGCTTTACCCAGAGAAGTAGGAAGAGGGACTTCCGAACCCACACTTGAGAGGCAGTAAAAAGGTCATTTAGGCTATAGTCCCTCTCCATAAGTCTGCCAGTGAGGCACCCTATCCATTCTCACTTTGTCATTTCCAGAGACAGAGTACATCTATTTCAACAGGTCCAGGTAGCTTCACGTGCTCTGTAAACCCAAACAAGGCACTTGCATGAAGAACACTGCTGAGATCAGACTGCTACCTGCCCTGAAGAAGCAGAAGTTTGTCTTTAGCAAGCCCACAGGAGCCAGGTATCCATGCTGTAAAACATGCTCGTGGCAGCTGGCAGCTTGAATGCCATGAGCCTGCACATGGAGCGGGTGTTGGAGAGGCATGGAGAAGTTATCTGACCAGCACAATGTGGGAATCTTTGTGGCAGGCTAATATCCAAGCCTTATGGGTACAGAAAATCTGGCACATCAGGCTTTTCTAATTTCAATTCATCTTCTCAATAGAGTAATGAAATCAAACAAGCGATGTTTGAAGCTGGTTGCAGTTAGCCATACAGTCAAAGCTGACCAATGGTAACAGCAGCCAGAAACTCAGCAACTAAGCCCCAAAGGCACAGATGACATGCACACAAGAAAATATTTTCCTAGGCCAATTATCATCCCCATAACACATTATCTGTACTCAGATTCTTCAGTTCTCCTGCTGGCTTTACTGTCTGGTACAAGAAGAGCAGATTTAAGGTGCAACTGCTGCTCCTTTACATCAAGGGAAAAACTTGGGCCATGGGAAGACTGAAATCAGTCACCAAATTCTCCTACAAAAGCACTGTTCTCTAGTCTACAACTCATGCAGCTAACTTCTATGGCTCATTAGAAGCCATGGGCTTTTCCTTCAATCAAAGTTTAAACATACAGCAGTGTGAACCAGAACAGTAAGCAAGGCAGCCCCTGTGTCTATTACCAAGCCTTCTTAACACCTGCTGTTGTAACTGCCGCACAGAATATTAGTTTAGGATTGGTGGTTAAGGAAAGACATAAGAACAGACCTGTCTCAGTTTTCATCCTGTTTCAACGCTGCACACTCACACAATGCTTTCTGAATAACATAACCCCTTAGGAAGAACTTACACTGAGGGACTTCTGTGGGAAAACTCTGTGATGCAGCTTTCTAAGGCACTGCATCGTCTCTGTGAGAACAGGGTTTAACACATCAGAAAGCAGAAACATTTATACCTATTCCTTTGAAAGAAACAGGACATTCAAGGTCCCAGTTCCAAAGCATAGCAGTCTTTTGCTACATTCTTTTCTCCATCATTTGCTTAAGCTCACTTTGCACTTCAAAATCACCTGACTCCAAGCCTGACTCAACCGGAGTAGCCCAATGCCTACACCTAATGTACTTCCAGGATCTTGTGGAAGAGTTTCAAGTGTGAAAGCATGATCATAATTCATAGCTCCGTAACCATTTATCCTCTCTGCAGCCCATGTGTTGGATAAGATCCAGGTATCAGTTAGATGTTCACAAATCATATTCAAAATTTTCTGAGAGGCATTTTAAAAAGTTGTTTGGAATAAGCTGCAAATGAGGAAGTATACTTCAAAGATTTCCACCTACACCTGCTTGTTAATCGAACCAAATTTGTTTTTATGCTGGTCACCAATATGTATTACTACTTTGGAAACTCAGTGGCCCACCTGCCAATGCCAAGTGGGAAACTTGCAGATAGGAAGCCTTTGTTTTTATGATGTGTAAGGCCTAAATTTAACAAACTTACTCACCCAAGGGCCAAGCAGTGGAGTCGCAGACTGGGGAATATATAAAAGGCTGTACACACTAAACAAAATGACGACCTCAGGTAATTCATTCTGCCACTTCACACTTCCTAACAACTGGTTTCACAATTTTAATGGTGCTCTTTTTTTGTCTTGTCACCGTCCTGCCTCTAACAAGCCAGTGAAACAAATCTCATCAGGTGGTACTAAACCCATGTGGTAATTAATTAGCTTTGAGATTCACTACATGTTTATCCCTTGAGTTTGCACCGTGCTTGGATAGTAAGACTGTGGTGGCATGTCCAAAGCATATTAAGGCTTCAGTGAAACCATCAGTGAATTCTGAAGACTTTTGCTGGTAGCAGAAGAATGGCTATGTGAAAGAATCTTGGTTTCAGTTACAGACACTAGAAAGAACGTATTCCTAAAACTTCCATTTCTCATCTCTGTTTTAAGAAGTGGATGACTCCAAAGCTGCCCCACCACTGCCCTCATGGTTTCTCCCAGACACCTATTCCTGTTGAAGTACAACATCCCAAACTAAACTGCTAAATTTAAGCCAGTACCAGTTATCTCTCCTCAACACTCTCCTTTGTCGGGCAACCCCCATAACCCACAACTTCCACTTCCTTCGTTTTCTCCTGTTCCCACAACTGGGCACACAAATTCTCACCTTGCTCAGGTTTGGGGTTAGAAGCAGTGAAACACTTATAACAATTTCATTGCAAGACTTTACATAAGTTTACTGCCCTGCAGTCTTCCCAGCAAACTTCCCAAACACTACAGAGCATCAACCACCCAGTGCCATTAAGTGCTCTTTAGCACACAGCCGATAGCTGTGAACCCACTACAGCACAAGGTCACAGAAAAATAAAATGGGAGAAAAGACATCTCAAAAATAGGTGTGCTGCAGATGCAACATAATGCCACGCACTTGCTAGAAGTCAGGCACCAATATCATGACCTGCATTACTGACTACAGACAATGCAAACTGAACTAGTCGCCACACACTGTAGCATCAGCAGGCCTGTCAGCAGTGTGATGCTGCAAGTGAATGCCGCTGTTTCTACATCAACTATTCTAGGAGCTCACTGTTTCCCCTGAAACATGTCAATTTCACAAGTGAGAGCCTGATACAAGTTTCTCCCAAGTCACTGACCCTACTCCTTGTCGGAAACTTACGCTTCCCCTTTCTGCCCTTTTGATATCACATCTCACCAGTGTGAAGGACTAATTCATTCACCAGGCTTACAGTCTGGTTTCAGGACTAGGCAGACATTCTCCTTCCAAGAGTTCCTCAGCAGCTTCTTATATCACTCTACACTTCTGAATTTTTGCATTAGTCCTGCATTATGTGGAAGTATTAAATTCGCTGTATGTTGCATCCTTATGCTCATTTGCTCCTCAGAAAGTATTTTATAAACAGTTCTGTATTAACTGAAATATTTTCCAACTCAAAGATGCCGGCCACATGCTATTACATTATACTTCCTCGTTGAGTGATGCAAAGCATTTTTGTATCATTGCATCACTGACTGATGCAAAGCACTTTGCGTGTATATATATATATGTGTGTGTGTATATATATATATATATATATATATACACATATATATACATATAAAAACACTTTGAGGAATATAAGGTATAGCTAAGTATATGTACAGGTGTATATCACTTGTTTGCAGCAGAGGGGAAGGGCCAGAAATAAAGCCACATGTATGCCAACAGCGCTTTCTGCTTCGCTCTTGTTTTCCACAACCTGCTGTAGCAGCCAAGGCCGTGATGCCACAGGCACCATGAGACCCGCTGCAACTCCTTAAAGCCTTTCCATGGGGTGAGCCGGGCCCGTGAGACGACAGCACTGCCTTCTTACCGGCGAGGTCCAGCGTCCTGTCCACGAAGACGACGGAGGCCCTGTTGGCGGCCGCCCTCCTCCTGTTCCTGGCCGGGGCAAAGCCGGCCAGCTCGGCGGCCAGCATCCTGCTGAGGGCCCCCACCGCGAAGCACTCCTCGCGCAGGCCCATGGCGCCGAACAGGGCGTCGAGTTCGGCCACCAGGCCCCGCACGGCGTCCCGCAGCGCGGCGGGCAGCGCGCCCAGCCCCGGCTCCGCGGGGCCGCCGGGCCGCGGGCAGACGGGCGGGGGGACGAGACCGGCCAGGGCGGGCAGGAGGCCGAGCTCGGTCGAGAGGGGGGCGAGGAGCGGCGGCCCCCGCGGCAGCACCTCGGCTCGGCCGCCCTCGCCCATCCAGCGCCGCAGCGTTTCCTCCAGCTCGCCGGGCCCGCCACCCTCCGCCTCGCCGCACAGCAGCGCGCAGCG